>OY856409.1:1694135682-1694465682 GCA_963693085.1 Alisma plantago-aquatica | reverse complement strand
TATAAAATTGGGTGTGCTTTGGGTTCACCACTATGCAAAAATATTATTGGAGACCAATCCGGATATGAAAGCTAATAATCATTTTCCTAGTAATTATTGATATATTGTGGGTTAGAGTACAAAGATATATATACACCTAAAAACAATAATGATTTTCTCCACATTTTAGAATATATGTTATCCACATTTTCAAAACATAATTGACTCGATTATAAAATCCAAACCTAGTACCAATATGATTTTAATTCTGAAATTATTTTTCAAACCTGAAATGTTAATTAGGTTGCATTTGTAGTCTAGTGGTCAAATCATATTGAACACATACTCATCTTAGTTTAGTAGCACAACAAGAATAAAATTTAATTTGACTCCTTTGTAGTCCACATTTTGGCACATGAGGCATCTTTTTTTATATTTATTTTGACTTCCTGAACCGTTATGAAAACATTGACATATCCTTGCTTATTCTTGGAGTAAGGAGCCCAAGAAGCTCACACACCTACTTGAGTTTTGTCAGTTGCCTCTGGACCTTCCCTAAGACTCCACAAATCGAAACTTTCCCTCAGTTGCTCTTATATAAGCCACAATGTACCTTTTTGACGAGCTGACAAGTCTTCAAGCTTTCAGCGAGCTTCCTATCCTTTAACCCCTATCCGTCCATGATCCCAATCACTCTCTGAACAATCGAACACCTTCTTCGACCTAAAAGAATGCTTCCTAGACCTTTAGCTTGCCCCAAAAAACCAAACTTTGCAAAGTTTGACCACCCCATCACTAGCAATCTCGAGCTCATTAGGAAGCTCCACGCTGCTGCAGGTGCTAGAGCCACCACCTAAAAAGAATCTAAAAGTTGTATGAGTTTAACCCTTGATTGAATTTTTATAGCTATTCCACCATAAATGGGAGTGTCACTAAATCAGTGCACAAACAATCCGAAGTAGAATTTATATGAAATTAAATTATTTACGAAGTAAAAAAACCTAGACAACAAACAAATTTCTGTATAATGTTTATATCGATAGTTTCCCAGCTTCTAGTCTCTAATAATTTAATAATTAGTACAGTATCACATACATTTTTTTATTTATTTTATTCTTTCTATAATATTTTTAATTGTTTCCTATTGTGGCATAATATAATACATTCATGTAAAGGATTGAAGAGGTATAGAGTTTGTAAGTTGGTGTATAAAGTGAATTTGTGTGTACATGATGAATTACCAAAATGTGATGAAATATTAAATAAGGCGTTATGGGTTGACACCTTCATCGACAAATTCAAGGGAAAAAATCTCCAAATAGACTCACAAGCCAAGGGCTATCCTGTAATGGTGTTTCATGCTATCGGGCATGTGGCCCTGACTAGAGGAATTTTTAGACACTAAAAAATGATTTGAGTTCTAATTCTTTTAGGTTCATTTTAGACACATTGACCAAAATTTGAGTCTCTGTCATATCGGTTTCTAAGGGATACGATTCTAGTATGTTCATGGCTTGGGAAAACCTAAGTTTAGTCAATTCTAGGTCAGATTAGTAACATACAAATTATGTGGTACTTAACATCCCATGATTTGAGGCCTCAGATATAATCATATTAAAAGGAATGATTGGACTACCCATATCACTAAGGTGAACCTCCTTTTCAGGGAACCCATCACTAAAGCACTACATAGCTAAGTGTGCTCAACTTGGAGTAGTACTAGGATGGGTGACCAGTCGGGAAGTTTATACTAGCTTGCGCGTGAGTGAGGGTAAAGCACACAAATAAGGCTAGTAGTGGTATGTGGGTCCATTCGTCATTCTTAAAATCCTACTAGAGCCTTGAACAGTGGGCCCGAGCGAGCCGTGCAGTCTAGGCATGATGGAAGAGGTTGTCCATGGTGATGTAGTCACCCTTGCGCTGGTACTCTGTGATTGGGAGTTTGGTGTTCATGGGTCATTCTGGGTCTACATTGAAATGGGGCAATATTATGAGGCCATATAGATAATTAGATAGAGAAATATATCATTCAACTGTTTCTATAATTTATTCAACTTACTATTGATTAGTAAATATGCACTTTCTTTCATTATATGATATACGAATGCTAGATTGTGGTGGTTTTTGATACACAACTTATCTACGGGATATGGACCACATCCATAAGGTTGGATTGTTTAGTAGATTTTTACAATATCCACAAAGAATGATAGGTATATATCACTTATATGTACTTGTGTAAACAATTCTTTAAGCCATATATATATATATATATATATATATCTGTGTGTGTGTGTGTGTGTGTGTTTGTGTGTGTATGTAGATATATATGGTTGTTCATTCAATGCCAACACAAGTATTTTAGTTTATCTACATGTTCCTTGAAAACAAGGTGGCACTTATTCTAATTGTATGCAATATCAACTCTAGTTGTCGGGATTCTCACCTTCTTTATTTGGCGGGACTCTGATGGCCCAATCGTGCCCTATTCCCTAAAATTCATTGGTAAGCTCTGATGTGGTGCGTGTTACGAATGCTTCCTGCTTTGATTAGGAAGTCCTTGAGGGTCATCTGACCAAGCATTGATTGACTCTTTGTAGAGGTTGTGGGTGGTTGGACGACGTCGACGGGCATGTGGTGAATTTGGGCATCTTCATTGTTGTCATTAGCAGAAGTTTTGGTGTTGTCTTCTCTAGGAGAAATCCTTTATTGTTGCCTTTGGCTTATCTGAATCTAAATGTAGTCCATGGTTTCACAGAAAAATGGTGGCTGGAAGGTGATGGAGTCTTTCTGAACTAGTGGTGTCATTGTGGGTTGTATGTCAGGATCAATCAACACGAAGGTTGTGGTAGGAGTGGTGGTATCATCATTGTTGTTGTCACCTGCCAAGGCTCCAGCCTTGTCATTTGACAAGATGTTGGTGATGAAGTCATCCATGTTCATCAACCTGAGGCTCTTCTATAGCTCACCCATCACATTATGTTTCTAGTCTAGTATCAAGGAAATCACAAATGACTACTTCTCCAATATAGATGACTACCTCGCCAATCTGTAACGGTGGGGGCTCAAGCTATTGTTACTCTTAACTATTCAATGTTACTTTAAGTGAGAAATAGTTACCTTATAAAGTGAATAGTTACCTTTTTTACCATATTTTCACTTTTTATACCGCATAGTTACTTATAATAGAAATAATTGGCCAGAGACATACATGCACATAACTAATTATAAATGTACTAGAGAAATATTTAGGTATCTTTTACTAATAGTTTTACTTTTATTACACAATGTTACTTTTATGTAAAGATTTACCTTTTATTCAAAACATTTACCTTTAATATAAATTAGCTATTTTTTATAAAATTTATTTACTTTATATACAAATTAGTTACTTTCTATACAAAATAGTTACCCCTATGTAAAATAATTACTTTCTATACAAAATAGTTACTTTTTATATAGAGGCACCTCCATTGTCCCTCTTGGGTCATGTATCATTCTTCGTCATCCCCCCATCCAAATGCACTTACATAGACATAAGGAATCCTCCACCCACTCAACATTGTTATAATTTAAAAATCATTCATGAACTCACTTGCATCATGTCATCAAATACCTCCACCTCAGAGCCGTCACACCATTGGATCTAGAGTCCAACTAGATGTCTGAAATCCCAATGATAGGGTTGTGGATGATGACAATATGTATACCACCTTGAAAGGGAAGTGTCTATGGTATAATTAAAATATAGAAAACTGAGATATGAGAATCACCTTGGAAGCAAACTTTATTACTTTTAAATATGAGTTCAACCTAAGGAAGTTCACATGAATAATCAAAAAAGTTAAGTAAGATATAATAACCACTCAAATTGGTAGCTTGTATTTTATTTTATTTTGTACTTATTGTATAAATTAAGATGGTTTTGTATTGCTTTGCAGATGAAATTGTTACTTTTATTACTTCATTGTCACTTTTTGGGTCAAATAGTTACTTATCGTGTCACATAGTTGCTTTTGATGAATTAATGTTAACTACTTTTGATGACTTAATGTTAACATTTTGGGTCAAACAATCAAATTCAAATGCTCAAACAATTAGGGATTCAACAAGTGAGAGAAGACAGTGCTCATGGTGTGAATTGTAATATCTAACATTGTGTGTAACCATTAGGGATATCAGGCAAGTATTGATTGTAAGAAATTACAATACAATGGGAAGAACATAAGAGTCGAACACATCACGTGATTTGTTCTCTCATCTACCACATGGATTCATAAAATGGGGGAAGACAACACTCTTGGTTCCTTCTTTAGAATCATCATCATCATCATCATCATCATCATCACCACCACACACGACCTTCTCCCTTCAACCCCACCGCCAACACTATTGTATAGTGGTCGAAATATGGGATGAACCCACATGTAGAGTGTTGAGGTAGGTGCCATAATTGTTGTACATGATGGCCTTGGGTGACAAAAAGATCATTCCATATGTTTAGTTGAGATCTACTACATCCCACTCATTGGAGAGTGTTACTGGTGGAAGGGTCTCTATAGATCTAGTGGTTGTGAGGATTTCCTTATACTCGTAGTCCCCAATCCTGGTCCTAGTTGGCCGGTCAACATCGTCGACAAGGAATATGGTTGAGAGCCTTATGATCTTGGGGTCATTAGCCAGTGTAGAAAGGACCTTCATCACAACCCTATTGTGTATGTACATGGAAAACACCTTCGTCTCAGCATGCTTTAGGTTCTCTACCATGGCCAATGGAGTGAAACTGGGAAAACAAGACAAAAAAACTAAAACAATATAACTTACAATGGATTCCACTGTGTTTTCGTGGATGGATAGGCATTCCTATAATATCTATACGGGTATAAAAATCAAACACACACTCTCACTTTATATATATATATATATATATATATATATATATATCTGTGTGTGTGTGTATGGGATTAAGAGAGAAAGATTTCTTCCCCCTCTCCCATTCTCGTGGCGGAGGCCGAACACCTAGGAGGGTGGTAAATCAAGACAACAATTGGGATTCATAGGGTCCCTTTGTTAGGGGACACCATGTTTGACCACTTGCTGTTGTCGGATCGGGTCTCTACTGGTGCTTCGCTACTGTGCTCCTCTCCCTCTGCTTCGCGCCCCTTCCTTCAGTGGCTGGGTGTTTGGATCCTAGATCCAGTTCAACTGGGCTCGGAAGGGGAGCCGAAAGTTGCGGTGTCTTCTTTGGTTGCTGCTAGTGTTTCGTCAGGGGTGCTTGAGCTGACATGAGGTACCCCACAGATTTCGGTCCTGCTGTTGACTTTGGCTTTTCCTCCCCATTTCCTGCGTCTCCTTGGAGTAGGTTTAGGCTTTGCTGTTTTTCAGGTCTCGCCGGGTATCGGCGCTGTTAGTACCTTTCTATAAGGTCTTTCGGTCCTTCCTTTGTGAAGGTGATGGAGTTCTTTGGGTTCCCCCAGTGATTTCAACCTTGATCGGGGTGTATCCCCCGTCTTTTTTTTTGTAGCTTGGTTGTCTGTTTGTGCTCGATGTGTTGGTGGAGGTCTGCTGGCTCCATGGGTGATGGTTATCTTGCTTATTCTGGTCATCTCTGTGGAGGTAGTGGTGTCTTTGCAGATGCTACCCGGGATTGTGGTTTGATTCCATTTGAAAGCTGCTTTTATAAGCGCGAAAGGGAGGAATCCATGCTGAAGAGTCTTACTTGCATCCAATCCTATCTGTTAGATATCACTCTCTTCCTTGTGTGATTACAGAATATGTTTGATCTGCTTATCTCTGTAGATGCCGTATGGCTTTTATCAATATAATGGCATGTGGTTTACCCTAAAAAAATGTATATGTGTGTTTGTGTGCGTGTGTGTATCCATATATATGTGTGTATGTGTATTAGAAATTTGGTAAATATATTCCCACCCCATAATGAGACTAACATACAATTGGAAAAAATCCAAAATAAAGATTCCAGATAATACACTTTATAATAGGGTTACAAGAGGTCCCAATTTCTCCTACTAAGTCTATAAATACCTCTAATTTTTTTTAGGCATTATATAGCATTTGGATCTCGTGACAAGCTTGGAAAACAATATCAGTACATTATTCACTTTCACACCATGTCTCCTCGCATTTCTTTCATGGAAAATATAGTGTACACATTCAATGATACACCATAAATGCAATTCTTTATCTCCCATACTGGATCTATATATCATCAAGATGCATTTTTTTAGGTTCAGGTTATGTTCAAAATTCTCTTTCACACTAATTCTTTCCCACATATATCTCTAGTACATATAGGACCGAATCAAGTGACTGATTTAGAGTGCATGTTACACAGATAGCATGTAGCTTCTGAGTTAGGGTTCTGTTAGCATATTCTATCCATTGTTGTAAGATAGTCTTTTATGAGATATCTTTTTCGTCATACTCCATCTTGGGTTGTGAAATCAAAGCCAAATGTTCCTAACCACATCATCTTTTTGTTACCATTAGTTACATTTGTCCCAGACTTTATGCCTTTTATATTCAATCTCGAACTGATCCCAGACTTCCCTCATTCTACTCTAGGACCTAGGAAATCCCCATCTCTATCTTGGTTTGTGATCATGTTGGATACGTACCTCTTTATCATCTATCTTGGCCAAGTTGAACTGCTATCTAGAAGTGTATTGCTTGGGCCCACTACCCAAGGCTTAAGTTGTAACACCCAGATTTTCATAACACATGAGCGGAAGCAATAATTTTTTTTTCCTTTTCATCTAGGAGTGTCACAAACATGATAATCATTGCAATTAAAGTAAATGAAAAACTTTGCATTGAGTAATATTGATCCATACATAGTCCTTGATAAAAAGGAAAACTACAACTCATCTAATATACTCTGTTAACAAGACTATGCATAAAAAGAGATGTCTAAACTCTGGACCGTCTCGGTAGATGGCACCCCACTAGGCAAGCTTGAAAATCTCCTAGACCTTTACTTGTTCCTTTGACCCACAGCTGCTCCGAATCCTGCGGACATCACGTCCCCAACCATGCATTGGGAAAAATAGTCGTTAGAGTAAGTGGCATGAGTATTCTAAAATATACATTGCTAAAGAACTGAAAAATTACAAAAGATTCTTGGAATCATAAATATGAAACAAATATGAAACTATGATTAAATCTAGAAACATATTATCTCTCATTTCTTAAGCTCTTATTTTGTACTCTATCTTTTCTGGAGACCTATACTCTGTGTCTCATGGCCCACACCAAACTGTCTGGATCATAAATATATTAACTGAATCCCACTCATCACACTCGTGGATGAGATTAAAGACATGCTCTAATCTTAAGTATCTTTTACTTATGAATTTTATCTACTTGTGGCCACCATTTTACAATAAGTCCTCCTCTGTGACACTGAAGTGTCCTATATGGTGCAACACACCCTGTATTGGCACAGTGTGCCCTCTGTTGACACAGAAGTGTCCTCTATGGTGCAACACACCCTATGTTGGCACAACGTGCCCTCTAAAATGGAGTAAACACTCATCTGAATTGGCAACAGATGCCTCTGAATCGTCTCAGGACTCTCTGAATGAGGAGTTATTATATAATGTACTATGTGAAGGTTTTGAATTAATTATCTTAAGTCTATCTTACTTAAATTTGAATCTGAACTTATCTAAAACTGAGTACTCAACACATACTTAGTTTTGAATCTGAAATATGAATCTGAATCTCTTCTCTTTAAAATTTGAACTGAATCTATTATAGAATTTGGATATGTATCTCAAATTACAACATAATTGAGATTGGGTCTATAACCCTTATCATATATCTTTATTCAAAATCTGGCTACTCACACAACGAGTAGTCTAAGTCTGAATCTAAATTTCTTATTCTTAAGTTCTAAACTGAATTCATTGCTGGATTTGAGTATGTATCTCATTATCTGGTTAAACTTTATTCTAAAACTCTTATTTGGTAGGATTACTTCATTATATCAATTATATCATAAATGAGTCTAATGTCTTATGAGAAAGGATCTGACATGAATATAGAAATACTAAGTATACAAAGTATCTTAAGTCAAGCTTATGAAAGTATCATAAGTACAACATATTAATTCTGACAAGATGGTTCAATCCTTCTAATAAAATATGATGTTACCCTGAAATTTTACATATGAACTTACATATTAAATCTGAAATATAAAAATAGAAATCTTATAAAATATTGTATTGCAGCCTAATCATAACTTAATGTGTCATTATCTTATAATGCCATCATGAACTCCTTTTTACAATACATTGTGATCCCAAAAGTACCTTTATTTCTAAAAGTAGACCATGTCTTAATATTCTAAAATTCATATTCTTATATTGTAATTAAATTCTAGATATTATTCATTCTAAGGAATCTAGTTGTTATATATATACATATGTATGAAATCTTAATGGAATGTTTCTACTTGAAGTCATAATACATAGTTATGCCTATAAATATGAGAAATCCTGACAACATATGTGTACTTAAACTCTCAATGCAAAACTTTACCAAATCACCAACTAAGTATGGCTACATTACTTGCATATCTTATCTACAATCTTATTCATTAATTTTGAACATTTCTAAGTAATCTTGTAGGAACATGATTCTTTAACTTTCTCATGTACTTGGTCCATGGGTCACAACTATTTTGAGCAACATCTCTCTATTTGAGATTTTGGATATCTGAACTTACATAATGATAAAGATATGAGAATATTCTTGTTTGCATTAAAATCTTAGAACATTGAACCATATAAATTATAACAGTCTTATCATGAGACATGTAAACATACTAAACTTAAAACATGAGTACTCATGGGCATGGACCACTTACCTTTTGTGCTGATGATATCCTTAACTTAGTCTTGATTTCTTGTTCCAAATCTTAATCACCTGGATATAATCAAAGTTCTATAAGTCCAAGTACATGTTCCCTCTTTCTATTTCTAAATCTCAAAACCCCATCTTCTAAACTATAGATACCAAGTTAGGGTTCTTATTTAGACTAAACATAACTGTAATCTAAAATCACCATTAAATCTTGGCGTTGAAATAAAATAAAACTCATACTATATAATAAATATTATCTTTATACTCAAATAAGACATAAATCATCTTATGCACTAATATGAACATTTACTTCATAGAATGAGGACAATTCTAAACATATTGACTCAATTAGGAAATCAAAGTAGAATACCATCACGTTACTAATATCAGACCTAATTAGGCATACATATAACACTTATTGTGTCAGGATAATAATTTATTATTCTTTCATAATGGCTACTCATCTAAAACTAAATACTAATATAATAACATAAGAAACTTCATCAAATCTCCAGAAAAGTATTCATATAATGTAGGAAGATCATGTATTAAAATAACAGGTCATTTAAAAATAAGATCATGGGTGAAATATCCAAAATACCCTTATTAGGGTTTACATTAAAAGCCTCATTAAAACTTCATATATGAAAGATCATGATCTGAATTAATGCTAAACATATCAAAATACACATTCAGTAAAATTTGTATGAATTTCTAAAGGTGTTTACTATTTTTAATTGGCAAAACATCAAAATCATATAGTTTTGTCTACCCAGAATATAGTAAATATAAGACATCAAAATCATACTCTGGAACTATTTTTATAAGATAGTACACCCGACGAGCTTTCCATAGGTACCTTGTGTGATAAAATCCAAGCTCCCATTCCCAATATATAAATTTTTGAAATTACCTCAGTTTGGATCAACCCCAGCCACTAATTTGGGATCCAAAGGGCCGAGATAGTGGTGGCCCTTCCCTTCTCCCTTCTCCGTGTGATACAGGGATTGCACTCCCATGTTGCACCGTGAAAATAGGGCACCAGCCGTAGAGCTTCTCTCCGGCCCGCCTTGCTCGTCCCTTGGCCACCGCAAGTCACAACATGATCATGTTGGTCTCTCTGACTTTCTACTCACTCGTTTATATCCTTTGATCTCAAACAAGAGCCCATGAGAGGCACATGATCCCCCTTTGTCTTCGCGAGGCTGCACCCTCTGTAAAACAGAGCAACGCCTTCCGATCAGAGTTGTGGCTAGCCAAGAAGCCAGTAGCTAGCGGGTGATGCTAGGTCTTCAAATCTGGGTTGGACTGGCGTCACGACTCTATTCTGGGCTAGTGCTGCCACCCCTATGCACCCCATGCCTTCTCTCTCATGGGGACACTGCAAATAGGGATCGCAAGCCAAAAATAATGCCCCTAATTTACCATAAAAATAGGGCTCCGTCCATGGGGGGCATCGTCAAGGGGGTTCTGCCCGATCCTTGTCCACCACAGCTGAAACAACTCGTGTGGCCAGCCATTCGATGTCTCCTCGCGACAGATGCACCTGGAAGCGGATATGCAAATCCCCTGTTCCAGGCCCAAAATAAGGTGTTGTCTATCAGCTTCTTCAGAGAGATCCATGGTCACCGCTCAAGTCGCACCGCTCAGGCCCAACCCTTCATTGACTTTGGTCATCCCTAAATAACTAGGGAGACACCATCTTTGCATCTGAGTTGGTCAGAATCGAAGATTTATTGTTCCAAGCACCCACATCTAGCGCCACTCGCCCTCACGAATACAACCTTCTCCTCAAACCCATTTTTGACTAAAACCCTAGACGGTTTTACTCACAGCCAACACGCCAACTTCTGAGGCTTTATAGCCTCCTCTTTCTTAATAAGATTCACCCGATGGACTGACTCGATCTCTGCTAGAGTCCCTATTCCTTCCAATATGGGGACTCAGGATACCCCTTTTCTTTTGCAAACGAGCGTCTGTAACTGAACCAGACCAATTTCAAATGAACCAAAAATTTGGCCATGAATCCATAGGTTCAGCCCTCGATTCCCTTGGTTTAATGCTAATAAGGGCATTAACACAATATATCATTTCTAATTCCTTTTAAATTTTCTATAGGCTACCCCTGGGACCACTTGGTCGTATAATTGACCAACACATCATACAAATACTATCTACTTCCTCATGACCTAAATCAACAAAATGAATCACTAAAATCATATCAACTCTTATACATGTCATTGACCATTAAGATCTTTCAATACACTACACTAGGCCATCAACCTATGTCAAAAGTGATATTAAGGCCTTTATCTCCAATTATTCAATATAAACTTGTATCCAACACATTTATTTCCTTAAACATTAATAATTATCACACCATGTCCATTAGTTACATCATTGATCATTCATTCATATTCATCCATACTCAAATACAAATTCTAAATATTTAGCCCATAATATGTGTATAGGTGAGCCAAGTGTCATATACGACATATTTTATGAACTCATTGCACATTAAACCATAAGTAGGTTTACTTTCTCCCTTGGTGAAATCTTATTAGGAAAAACCACATTAATCTTTTTAAATTATCTATGAAATTTAGGATATTACATAAGTAGAGTTTTAGGAATGACAACTGGCCCCACAAACCACCACTAGCATTAACTGTGCACCTTTTTCCTCACTCTCACATAAGTTAGGATCAAATTCCCAACTATTCACCAATCCTAGTAATACTCTCATATGAGCACGCTTAACCACAAAGTTCTTTGGTGATGGGTTTCCTGAAAAAGAGGTATATCCCTTGGTGATATGGGTAGTCCAATCATTCCTTTTAAGATCATTTTATCTAAGGCCTCAAATCCAAGGATGTCAAAATCTCCCATGCTTAGACTCTTGACATCTTCGTCAAGGCTCAACTATATGGCCTCATAATATTTCTCTAATTCAATGAAGAACTAGAATATCCCATGGACTCCCAGCTCCAGATCACAACTTCCAGTCCAAGGGTATCTACATCACCATGGACATCCCTTTCCAACATGCCTACACTGCACAACTCAAGACTGGAACGCCATATGCCCATGTGGGCCCCACTACTGGAGGGGTTATGGCTCTGATAACATTTGTAATGTTTGGGCCCACTACCCAAGACTTAAGTAGAGTCTTAGAAAAATTTATAGCCCCACAAACCACCACTAGCCTTAACTTCATACTTTATCCTCACTCCCATGCAAGCCATGATCAATTTCTCGAATGGTCACCCATTCTAGATCTACTCTGGGCTAAGTATGCTTAACGACAAAGTTATTTAGTGATGGGATTCCTAATAAGGAGGATTCATTCCTTTCATGATTATTATCTCTGAGGCCTCAAATCTTAGGACGTTACATGCAACATCCTGATTCTATGTACTGTTGTAGATGTTAGTCAAATCATTCAATGTTGGTATATCAAGTGCCCCTTCCTCTTAAGTATACTCCATTCTTGTCTAGCTTATTATGTTAACTACACTTCCCCATATGAATTCAACCGTCATGATCTCCATTCTACTTCATGTGGAAAGGTGATTTCTCCTTGGGTCATCCATTACCTGGTAAGTCTCATTGTATAACTTTTGATCAATATTAGTCCTATTGCCATGGATAATTTAGAACCATCCCATCTACTAATGAATTCTTTGAGTTTGTGTAGACAATCTGGGATATTTCTCCTTCTCATGTTTCCTGAGCCATTGGAGAACCAAGGTACTTATCTGGGAATGTAGCAATTTTTAAACCCATAAGTTTTGCTAGTTCTATATAATTGTTACATGATTTCAAGAAATAAATGTGAGTTTTTGTATCACTAATCTTCATTTTTGAGATTTTGCCAAACTCATTCAGAATTGTCTTTAGATCTTTGACACTTGTGGATCTTCCTACAATGGACACTATGATGTAATCAATAAAAAGGAGATGAAACATAATCTCAGTTTTCCATATAGCATATGTTCTCATTATTTATCTACTAAAAGTGTCAATTATTTTCATGCTTCATATTTCCATAGATAAAGTGAAGAGCAAAGGGGATAACGACCCCCTTGCCTTATTCAATTAGAATTTTTGAGCATTCCTTTAGGGGGTCTATTTATGAGAAGAGAGAAGAGAGGCATGGTCATGTATTATTTAACATGTGTCATCCATCTTTTAATGAATCACAAACCTTTCAAGAATTTTCATAGGTAATCCCATTGTATTGAGTCATACGCCTTTGTTATGTATAGATTGAGACATACAGAAGGAGTACTACTCTTGACATTGAATTTCAATGTGAACTTAACTGCCAAAAATGATAAATCTTCCATGTCTCTCCCTCTAGCAATAGCTCCTTGGTTAGAGGAGATAATGTTAGGCATGATGCTTTCCAATTTATTCATGATGTTTTGTGTAATGACCTTTGACAACATGAACTGAAAGGATATGGGCCTGAAATCAACTGGTAAGGATACACTATTTTTTTGGGTATAAGATAAACAAAAACATGGTTAACCAAGTTATTGTTGTTGGGATTATTGTTGATAACCTAGTTATGTACATAGTAAAACCATTGCAATTGTCTGGACCAGGGCTCTTGTTAGACCCAATAGATGAGAAATCATTTTTTATCTCATATACTACATGAATACCATAAGAGTTTCATTATCTTTATCTTTAATCAATCTATCCCATATAATGGCATCAATATCACTAGTTAGTATCTCTTGATTATATAGGTTATCAAAGAACATGATAATTTTTTAGTGATTGACTCCTCATCATTAATGAATTTATTGATATAAGATTTATCATACGAGCAAATTCACTAGGGGTGAAATGTCTAGAGTTTGCCTTAACCAACATACAATAATCACCACCCACATGCAGATCGATCATATTATAGTATAGTTCAAGATCAAACACAAAGGACAACATTTTTAAGTTTTACAGATCAAAGTAACCACACAAGAAATAGTATTTTAATGCAATAGGGTGATGTATGTTAATTTATACTATTTGCAAATAATAAAATTATAGATTAAAGTATTGATTTATCAATGGATGGACACACTAGGGTGAATGGATTTCACCACTGGTATGTATGATTCATTCTCTCACTACATCAGATTAGGAATGAACACAAACATGTTTGGGCAAGGAAAAATCCCCCTTTCTGCATTAGTACTAAAACTTTGACTGACATCACTCTAAGCTCCCCATCGCGTTTCCTAGAGATCATCCATTTATCTCTTAATAAAACACCTATCTATAGTTCTCATCAAGGGTTCAACTAGAATCAATCGATATCCGAGATCTAGGGTTTGAAGTTCTCTACACCCAAGATCTAATAGACATGTAAACATGGTGATCCAACAAGAGCACAAGTATAAAGGAATTGGTTTCTAAACATACAATGGTCCATAAAAAAAGTAGATGCAGATAAAAGAACAAAATTGGGTAGCGGGGCGACATACAAAACCCTAGCTCGAGGACTACTCCCTCATGGTTGTAGTGAAAAACTTTAATAGGGAAAGAAGATAACAAGGCCATCATAACAATAGACAAGAAAGGAGTAATTGCGGTGTCAGGTTTCCTATCCTCAAGGTTAAAGGAGACAAAAGTCAACACAACAACAAGTGTTCTCCTTAAAATTCATTGGGGGGAGAGTTGGCGGCATCATCTTCTTTCATCAAGCTCATGTCATACCATAGACATGAGAGAGAAGTAGGAAGATGAAGATGAAGGCCAACCATTGATGGAAACGGGTATAGTGGAACAAGCCTCTATCAAGGTCTGAACCTTATAACCTTTGCGATGATGGAGGTGGAATAGCCTTCAGTTGTCGTTCGTTAACCAATGGATGAAGGTTGAAGGTATGGAATGGATGTGGAATCCTTGTCCCATTAATGGTGGATATGTTCTTTGTTGGCAATCCCTTGTATTTATAAGTAAAGGATAGGGTTTGGAACCCTCCCAACTTCCATGGAGTTAAGTCCTTGGCTGCCATGTTGGTGAATAGACAACAATAGAGATAGACAAATGGTAAGGTGAAGTGTTGAGACGATCTTTGGTAGATGAAGGGTTAGGTGGACCATCTGAGGATGAAGCAGAAATATTTTTGGAAGGCTGACTCTGGAGATCCTTTAGTTTGTGTGTGCAACATCATCATCAGTTGTACTGTGAAGAACTACCTTCCAAAGGTAGACATTGTAGTGTCATTAGAAGGTAAACTCAAGATATCCTTTCCACGGCAGTGAAAATTTTCATTTGGTTTTGCAGTGTAGTCCATCCATCAGAAAGAAAGTGATGACATCCATCAAAAGGTGGAGTTAGAGTGACCATCAGAAGGTGAATGTGGATGAGACATTGGAAGCCAAGCATCCGACTTCCTTTGGTTGTCATCCAAAGTAAGGTCTGTGTGATGTAACCCATTGGTTTGGGAGATGTAATCCCACCTGGAGGGGTATTGGCGTAAGGTTGATGGTATGTACCAATGTATTTTCTACCGAAGGAATGACAACCGATGGAAGGGAATATCAATTAAAAATCATGTCTTGGAAGGTGTAACGCAAAATGATGGATTCAACAACTAATGAAGGAAAAGATCACTAAAAATGTCATCTATTTATTTGAATTGGGAAGACAACCTCCTACACTCCTACCAAGAAATAAAGCTCAAGCCTATCATGGAAACTAGAGAAATGGATAAAAATCCTATAAAAAAAAGATAAAAAAGAAAATCTAAATGTAAGCTAGTTTTGAAGTGAAATGATAAAAATGGATGAAACACTAAGCTGAAAATGCAACTAAAACTAGGATGAATATGTATTCATCAGTTACCTTGATCATCATAGAGCCAAACGGTGGCATTGATCATATCCCATCACTTCACTATGGGATGGCAAAGTTTAGTATTCATGCCCCCATCCTCTACCCATTGTATAAACTTCTTTGCATGTGATACTTCTCTTCAACATTCTTTAATAATTTAAGTTTGTCTCTAGATATCTTCTCAGCTGCTATGAGTTCCTCATAGAGGGGGGTCTTCTCAAGTCCATATGAACATATGATAATTCCATATGTTCTTGTTGACTAGGTTGTTGAGGTTGACATATTTATTGGACCAAGTCTTCATATCATTTTTATCATTCTTTAGTGAATGGTTGAAAATGTAAATAAATTTCCATATATAGTCTTATTCCAGGATTTATATATGATAACCTTACAGCGTGACCACTAAGGACATAAATTTAGGAACCTAAAAGGTCTTGGCATATTCATTATGTCCTTTAGATTTACATTACTAGCAACATAATTAGTGAAATTGTAAGTAAAAAAAATTATTCATACCTGGGAACTTCTCTAACCACTCATCAGTCACAAGAGAATGATCTAGCTTAGCAGAAATGCTTTTGGATTTCTCTAATCAGTTATTCCATGCAAATATCTCCCCTTCTACGGTGGGAAGTTTAGTGAGTCTTACATTCAGTTTTGCTGAATTGACAGGGCTTAATACTGCACTAAGATCTTATTTTCCACCCACCATGTCTTCATGCTTCATGATATTTTTTAAGTCCTCAATGACAATCCATGGGTCTTAAATCATTGGTGCATTAGATTTAAGTTCATATCATAGGAAAGATATTTGCTGCATAAGATTACACCACCTTTGTTAATGCATTGGCATGTAATCTTTTGGTTGTCTATGTCTTTAGATATCCTAGGATCTTAGATTATAACCTACACAGATCCTTCCATTGGGGTCATGCACATGATGAGTAAAATATGCAATCTCCTAGAAACATCCTCTCTACCGCCTTCTTATAGTATTCTTTAATTTTTGTTTCTACGAGATGTAAAATAGAAGAATTAACTAATATTATTGAATCCCTCACCTCTCTTTTCTTTTGTAGTTTCGCAAAAAACAAACATTAGTCATGAAGATAGTTATTGACTAATTGTAGTGGAGAATCTAGTATTTTGTGACCCCTCCACTCTAGTAAGACACGTTAAAGATTCATCTCCACCTCCATGCTCTTTCCTCACTGAACCTTGTGTTCCTTTTATAAAGTCTTTAGTTTGATCCTAACCTCTGTCATCCTTATTAGTGTTCTCTCTAGAACAGCTGGTTGGATTATCACCTTCATCTCCTTATTCCTTCCTAGAAGGATTCCACATCTTCTTTATGGTTTCTTATTAGTCTGTACATTCTCTTGTCTTCCTTTGTTCTCATCCTTATTCATGACCTCAGATTGGTCTCTCTCATGTCCTTCATTTCCATAACGTTCATCTAGTTACCTTGTTTATGTTTTTCAACCAATCTTAGGTTCCCATAAGGTCTGGTTGGTTCTACTTATTCCTTCTCTTTGATCGAACAATCATCATTGCCATGTCCAAACAACTTGCATGCTCAACATTGTTTTGGAACATATTCATACTATAATTCCACTAGGATGGTTTCACATCTAGGCATGTGTACCTAGATCTCTTTGGGGTTCTTCCATGGCTCCAATCTTGACTAGTGATCTAGCCTCCCTCAGTGATTTAATACTTGGGGATCTGAGGTCTACTCTTAGCACTAGCCAATAAACCCACTGCCCTTTGTGACCTAGTTATCCATGTTTGGTATGTTAATCCATATAGGAATTGTATTTAACATATCCTCCACCAGATCATTACCCCCCTTGAAGTCCTTTACAACTACCAATTTACTATTAAACCACTGAGGTCCCATGTTTATGACATTCTTCTTGTCATCAATGTTGTTGAACGAGACAACAAAAAAAATCTCTAGCTTAAAAAGGAGATCAAAGTCTTCATTAGGTTTCAAACCTCATTTAATCTAGGTTAGGAGATGAAAATGATACAACTTTTTACCCATAACATATAGCATCAGGGTATGATCTCGTGATTTCTCCATGTTGGTTTATATTTGATCATTAATAGTCATAAGGCGACAATGGAGATTCAAAACTGAGTCACTTTGTTAGGAGACACTGTGCTTGATCACTTGAGCCAGTCCTTGTCAGCGTATGTATGTATGTATGTATGTATGTATGTACGTATATATGTATGTATGTATGTATGTATGTATGTATGTATGTATGGGATTAAGAGAGAAATATTTCTCCCCCCTCTCCCATGCCCGTGGCAGAGGCTGAACGCCCAAGATGGTGGTAAATCAAGGCGGCAACTGGGATTTAAACCTGGATCCCTTTGTTAGGGAACATCATGCTTGACCACTTGAGCCACTCCTTGTCGATTGTATGTATGTATCGGAATCAGGTAAGTATATTCTGACATTCCCCCTAAAAATATAGGAGGTCAAGATTACATGTAGGCCCAACGCCATACACTCAAAGAAAAGCTACAACTCACTCAGCTTGCTACTACGTAATCTACGTCTAACACATTTACATATTTTTACAGCAATTCTTATGGCATTTGTGACATTTCCTTGGTGTCTTCTAGCATTCCTCTCTTCCCAAATATGGTAGCATAAGCCAACAAACAAGAGATTCTTCTTTTCATCACCTCCGCACCTAGCAAGCATTCTTTTCAAATCTGCTAAAAGTTGAATCTGTAATCTGAATTCCCTACATAAATACTCCCAAATTTCTTTTGTGAAGATGCATTCTCCCATAAGGTGGCTGTGGCTTTCTTCTTTATCACCTAATAGCAAGCGAACAGTAGAAATATCATAATTCCATCTCTTTATTCTCTCCAGAGTAGCAAGAACATTATGCAGAAATGTATAGACGTACATGCTCCATTGGGCACGTACCTTCCGGCCCATATTTGATCTCCCACTAGAACCTTTGCGCCCCTAGTCCAAGTCACCTCCCATATGCATATCTTCTTGTCTTTGAGCTGCCATCCCCCGGACTCATTAGCGACAAACAAGTATTTGATTTGTGGCCATGTTTCCCTCATGACATTGAAGGTTCTTGAATATCCTTCTCTTGTCTTTGATATGAAATCCAGCCCTGTTGGATACCTGTCTCTCATCCACTTTCCCCAAATAGATGCACCTTCTTGAAAATCAATAAGTCTTCTCATGGTTCCCCATCTAGCTATGTCTCTAGGAGTCTTTAAATTCAGCCTACCTTCATTTGTAGGAAACACCAATCTAGAATCCTTCATAGGATGATGTTCGCTTCCCCATAGAATGTTGGCCATCTTAGTTTCAATTCAATCCAGAACAGATCTAGGGATTTCACCTTGATGTACCCAAAAAATAAGAAGTCCTTCTATGGAAGCCTTTATTAGTGTCCTGTGTCCCGCCATGGATGTCTTTTGTGTTATCCATCTATTAATCATTTCCTCCACTTTATCAATGCACTCAGTAAAGTCTTTTACGTGAAGGTTGCCACCGAAAAGAGGAAATCCCAGATATTTTCTTGGGAATTCACCTCTTTTCACTCCCATAGACTGCATGAGTCTGTTCTCCATCTGGTAGCAGTTCTTAGACAAGAAGATATGGGTTTTTCTTGCATTAACACACAGCCCCGTTTGCATCCCAAACTTTCCCAGGATGCTTTTAAGATTTTCTAGATATTGTTATTTGGCTTCAACAAATACCATAACATCATCTGCAAATATCAAATGTGTCATTACCTTTGTTCCGTTGACTATTTATAGCTTTATTTCCTTCTGTTCTTCAGCTTGTTGCATCTTCCTCATGACATACTCCATAATGATCACAAAAAGAAGAGGAGACAAGGGGTCACCTTGGAACAACCCATTACCCCCTCTGAAAAGACCTACATATGTGCCATTAACTAGGATGGAGTAACTAGTTGTCCCAACGCATTGCTTCATCCAGTCAATCCATTGTTTATTGAATCTCATCTGCTGCATGATCCACCATAATTTCTCCCATCTCACACTATCATAAGCTTTGGAAACATCAAGTTTTAGGAATGCCTTCCTAATTCCTCTCATGACATTATAGTCCATAACAAATTTTCCAGCCAGAAGGGCACAATTAGTTATTCTTCTACCTATTACAAAGGCTCCTTGATTTGTAGAAATCAGATAAGGGAGGACCAACTTCAACCGGGAAGCCAAAATTTTTGCAATAATCTTATATTGTACCGAACAACAAGCAATAGGATGAAAATCAACAAGAGAGGAGGGGACTTTCTTCTTCTGAATAAGAACAAGGAATGAATGATTAACCTGTCTCACCATGTTTCCGCCTTCCATGAACCAATTCACATAAGCAAGCAAGTCATCTTTGATAATTTCCCAAGTTTTCTTATAAAAGAAAGCATTGAAACCATCAGACCCAGGCGACTTATTGCTACCAATACTCCATAGAGCTTCCTTCACCTCTTGTTCATTAGTTCTTCTTGTAAGAATGTTGTTATGAGTTCTTGTGAGTCTATACTTCGATTCAACTTCTTCCTCTTTGTCAATGTTATTAGGGAAGTTTTTGGTATACAAAGACATGTAGAAGTTTATAGCTTGTTCTTCAAGGTCCTCCTGCTTATTGACCACCATCCCTTCAACATTAATAAGTTCAAAAATAATATTACCTGCCTCTCTTCTTCTAACAACAGTATGGTAGAGATTTGTGTTTTGGTCACCATCCTTCATCCATTTTTCCTTGCTTCTTTGCCATTAGAATATCTCCTCTGCCTTTTTTAGGTCTTCAAGCATCATCTTTAACTCCCTATCTTTCTCTATTAGAGTAGAATTCAGTGGATCAGCCAGTAGTCTTTCCCTGATGTCTTTGCACTCCCTTTTTGTCTCCTTCAGCAGATTTTGGATGTTTACCTCCTCCTTTGCCCACTTTTTGAGAGTCATCTTGGTTTTGATCAGCTTCTTGGAAAACACATACATAGGGTTACCCATCACCTGAGTGTTCCAACTTTGCTTTATGACATCATCAAAACATTTCCAGTCTGCCCAGTAGTTTAGAAATTTGAAAGGTCTCCTTTTCTATTTTTTCTCTATAATCTAAACTGAAACAGGTCTATGATCACTAATATCTGACCCTCCGGCCTTTACCTAGGCATTAGGAAGAATTTTCAGCCAATCATCATTCGCCAAAGCTCTATCAAGTTTGCTTGCTATTTTGTGCTCTGGGCTCTTTCATTATTCCATGTGAATAAGTCACCACCCACCATAGGTAACTCATATAAACCTACCTTGTCAATGGCCTGATTAAAAGCATCCACTTCAGTTGTAGTAGCAAGTCTCTTCCCCCTTTTTTTTCTTCCTGTAACAAGACTATATTGAAATCACCAATAACCAGCCAAGGAGTCGTCACCTGTTTGGAAAGTGTGACTAGATCTCTACATAAATCAAGACTTAATCTTCCATCATTATGACCATAGATAGCCGTCATCCATATCTGTAGTCCACCATTATTTCTACACTCAACTGTGACATGCTGATCTGACATATGTATCACTGACACTTGCCAAGCATTGGGCTTCCACACTACACAGACTCTAGCAACATCACCACATTGCACGTTAGACACGTGGTTCCATCCTTGTGGGAAGAGATATTTAATACTATTTTTGTTTTGAACCTTTATTTTTGTTTCCACCAAGGCAACTAATGAGTGGCCACTAGTAGCAATCCACTCACGAGCCTCCTTCTTTTTATTCCTATTGCACCCTCCCTTAATATTACAGAGAATCATGAACATATCACGGGTTTTTTGTAGACCTAGTTTGCCTGCTTGGCTCCTTCTTGTTGTCCCGCGATATCGGCAAGTCTTCGTTTTCTTCATCACTGCGCCTGATGCTGACTCGATGCCATCGACTCGAGTCGATGTTATCGACATTATTAGGCGTCAATTTTATCCCTTTACTGTCGCTGTAGCTCCACTTGTCGATAATATCGACTGCTAGGTCGATAGTATCGACTATCTTCTCGCCAACAACCTGATGGTATCTCGATACCATCTACTCTCCTGTCGATAGTATCGACTCTATGATGCTCCTTGCAGCTGGCTGCCTGTGGTTGTGTCGATGGTATCGACCACTGTCAACAGCAGATATGCATTTTTCCTAAAATTGCAACACAAAACCACATAAGCTGAGATAAAACATATTATTGTAATCATTTATGCTCAAAATACTAAAATAAGGGAGATTTTCCACTGAGAAGGATCATAGACCAAAGTAAAAGAATTATGCAATATTAACCTCCAAAATGACCAATAAATGCATAAAACACAAGTAAAACAAGTCTATAAATGTGACTCAAAATCAACGCATCACACATCAACACCAATAGGTTCACCTTCATTGCTCGTGGGTGATTTACCCTCAACCTGTTGCTGAGGTTTAGCCCACCAGACCTACTTCTTCGCCTCCACCCAGGGTTCCTTCCTGCAATGTCCGTCGTCGTGGTAAAAGGCACAACAGCTTGAACACCTTAGGGGAATGAAGTCATAGATGATGTGTACTGGGATGGGCTCCTTTCCTTTAATGTTCAACTAAATGGATTCATGCTCACTGCCATCGTCCTGAATCTCGAAGATTACCCTGGCATTGTCGCACTCGAGTGATAGGCTATTAATATGCATAACCATCCCCACGCCAGCCGCAATGGTAACGGCGGCCTTCCTCTTCCAGGATCTCCCAATTGAGTGGAGTGTGATCCACGTTGGGATCGAAGAGAACAAGTCTTTCTTTATCTCATCGCTGTAGGAGTAGTCCTTCACGATGGCCAAAGGTTGTATGTATGTATGTATGTATGGGATTAAGAGAGGCATTCTCTCCTCCTCTCCCATACCCATGATAGAGGCTAAATGTCTGGGAGGGTTGTAAACTAAGGCAACAATTGGGATTGCAACTCGGGTCCCTTTCTTAGGGGACATCATGCTTGACCACTTGAGACACTCCTTGTTAGCATGTATGTATGTATGTATGTATATATGTATGTATGTATGTATGTATATATGTATGGGATTCAGAGAGAATGATTTCTCCCCCCTCTCCCATGCCTGTGGGGGATGTCGAATGCCTGGGAGGGTGGTAAATCAAGGCGCCAACTGAGATTCAAACCCGGGTCCCTTTGTTAGGGGACACCGTGGTTAACCACTTGAGCCACTCCTTGTCGGCGTATGTATGTATGTATGTATGTATGTATGTATGTATATATGTATGTATGCATGTACGAATGTATGGTATTAAAAGAGAAAGATTTCTCCCCCTCTCTCCCACGCCTGGGGCAGATGCCGAACACCCGAGAGGGTGGTAAATCAAGGCGGCAACTGGGATTCGAACTCCTGTCCCTTTGTTAGGGGAAACCGTGCTTGATCACTTGAGCCACTCCTTGTTGGTTGTATGTATGTATGTATGTATATATGAATATATATATGTATGTATGTATGTATGTATGTATGTATGTATGTATGTATGTATGTATGCATGCATGTATGTATGTATGTATGTATCAGAATCAAGTAAATATATTTTAACATCCTCCTAAAACTATAGGAGGTCAAGAGTACATGTAGACCCAATGCCATACATCCAACACAGAGTTACAACTTAGTCTTCTATCTAATATGTAATTTACATCTAACACATTTATATATTTTTATAGCAATACTTGTGGCATTTGTAGAAGCTCCTTGGTGTCTTCTGGCATTCCTCTCCTCCCATATATGATAGCATAGACCAACAAATAGAAGTTTCTTCCTCTCATCAATACCACACATGGACACCATTCTTTTTGGGTCTCCAGATAGCAGAATTTGTAATCTAAATTCCTTGCATAAGAACTCCCATATCTCCTTTGTAAATTTACATTCACCCACAAGGTGTCTATGCGATTCCTCCCACTCCTAGCATATCATGCATAGAGTAGAAACATCATAGTTCCAACTCTTTATCCTGTCCAGAGTAGGAAAAACATTGTGAAGAATTTTATATACACATGCTCCACTTCAGCACGTACCTACCACTCCAAATCTATTCTCTGAGCAGGTCCTTTGTACCTCTTGAATGAGTCACCTCCCAAGTGCACAACTTCTGATCTCTAAGCCGCCATCCACCAGTGTCGCTTGCAACAAACAGGTGTTTGACTTATTGCCAAGTCTCCATCATGATGTTAATGGTGTGTGAGTATCCTTCCCTTGTCTTCTACATGAAATCCAACCCTCTTGAATATCTTTCTCTCAGCCACTTTTTCCATGTAGAAGTGCCTTCTTGGAATGTGATGATTCTTCACATAGTTCCCTACTTTGCAATGTCTCTAGTAGTTTTCAGATTCAACCCATCTTCATCACTTGGGAATGTTAGTCTAGCATATTTCCTAGGATGATGTTCGCTTCCCCATAAAAAAAATTCATCTTCATTTCTATTCTATCCAAGACAGAACTCGAGATCTCATCTTGTTGCACCCAGAAAATAAGAATTCCTTCTATGGCAGCCTTTATCAGAATCTTTTGTCCAGCCATGGATACCTTTTATGTCGGCCATCTATTAATCATTTTCTCTACCTTATCAATGAAATCAGCAAAATCTTTGACGTGTAGGTTACCTCCAGCTAAGGGGAAGCCCAAATATTTTGTTGGGGAGTTTCCTCTCTCCACACCCATAGCATGTACTAGCCTGTCCTCCAATTGGTAGTAGTTCTTAGAAAAAAAGATATTTATTTTATTTGCATTTACACACAGCCCCGTTTGTTCTCTGAACTCACCAAGAAATTTTTTAAGATTTCTCAAAGAGTGTTGTTTGGCTTCTCTAAACACCAGAACATCATCTGTGAAAATCAAATGTGTCATTACCTTCATCCCATGAACAATATAAGGCTTGATTTCTTTCTTTTCCTTAGCTTGTTGCATCTTTCGTGTAAAATACTCCATGACGATCACAAAAATAAGAGGTGATAGGGGGTCACCTTGGCACAAACTGTTGCCCCCTCTAAAAATACATGCATATGTGCCATTAACCATAATAGAGAAGCTTGTGGTTCCGACACATTGTTTCATTCAACTAATCCAATGTTCATTAAACCCATCTACTATATGTATGTATGTATGTATGTATCAGAATTAGGTAAATATATTCTGACTTCCTCCTAAAATTATCAGAGCTCAAAAGTTACATGTAGGCTCAACGCCATACACCACAAATTAGAGAAACAACTCAGGCATTTAACTAATATGCAACTTATGTTTAACACATTTACAAATTTTTACATCAATACTCATTGTATTTACAACAACATCTTGGTGTCTTATGGAATTTTGTTCCTTCCATATATGCTAGCATTGAGAAGAAAATAGAAACTTTTTCCTATCAACATTCCCATACTTTATCATCATCCTTCTTGGATCACCCATTAGTTGGAGTAGTACTTTGAAATCCTTAAAGAATGTAACCCACACCTCCCTTGTAAATTTCCATTCACCCACAAGGTGGTTGTAGGTTTCTTTAGCATCTTTGTATAGCAAGCACAAAGTAGATACATTATAGTTCCACCCCTTTATCCAATCAAGAGTAGTAAGAACATTACGCAGAAACTTGTATACCACATGCTCCATTTTGGCACA
Organism: Alisma plantago-aquatica; assembly: GCA_963693085.1. Classification (NCBI taxonomy): domain Eukaryota; kingdom Viridiplantae; phylum Streptophyta; class Magnoliopsida; order Alismatales; family Alismataceae; genus Alisma; species Alisma plantago-aquatica. The sequence goes on along the minus strand of OY856409.1, from coordinate 1,694,440,268 downwards.
TACACACTGATCCAAATCTGCACCCCATGCATGTCCTTTGCTTCCCTTGAGCGTGTCACCTCCCATAAGCATGTCTTTGGATCTCTAAGTCTTCATCTCCCCATATCCTGGGCCACAAAAAGGTATCTAACATGCTGTCATGCTTTTGTCATAATATTAATAGTGTGTGAGTATCCTTCCCTTGTCTTCGACTTGAAGTCCATTCCTCTTGGATATCTTTTCCTCATCCGTTTCCCCAATTTGAGGTGCCTTCTTGATAAATGATTGTTCTCATCATTGTACCCCACTTTTCTATGTCTTTTGGAGTAGTTCAACCCTCCTTCATTTTTTGGTAGCGCCACTCTTGTATATCTCATAGGGATGATGCTCACTTGCCAACAAAAAAAATTCCATCTTCATCTCCATTATTTCCAGGAGTGATCTAGGGATCTCCTCTTGTTGCACCTAGAAAATGAGAAGACCTTATATAGCAACCTTTATCAGTGTTGCTCTTCCCGCCATTGATGTATTTTTTGTCAGCCATCTGTTAGTCATTTCATCCATCATGTCCATGCATTCAACAAAGTCTTTGACCTATAGGTTGCCTCCGTCTAAAGAAAAACTAAAGTACTTTGTTGGGAAGTTCCCTCTCTCCATGCCCATTGCATCTACTAAGCTATCTTCTATTTGGTAGTAGTTTTTTGATAAGAACATATGTGTTTTTTTTACATTCACACAAAGCCCCGTCTATTCTCCAAACTTCCTTATAATATTTTTTATATTTTCTAGAGAATGTTTCTTGGCTTCAACAAATACTAACACATCATCTGCAAAAATAAAATGCCTTCATGCCATGGACTATGTAGGGCTTGATCTCCTTTTTATTTCAGCTTGTTTCATCTTCTGTGTAAAGTACTCAATGACAAACACAAATAGGAGAGGTGAAAGGGGTCTCCTTGGCACCAACCATTACGTCCTCTAAACATACCTACAGATGTGTCATTAACCAAAATAGAAAAGTTTGTAGTACTAACACATTGCTTCATCTAGTAGATCCATTGATGGTTAAACCCCATTTGTTTCATAATCCACCACAACTTCTCCCATCTGATGCTATCGTAGGCTTTGGAAATATCCATATTTAAGAAGGATTTACTACTTCCTCTCATAACATTGTATTCCAGTAGGAATTCCCCCACCAGCCCTGACACAAGTGCTCCTTGATTTGCACAAATGAGATATGGAAGTACCATCTTCAATCTATCAGCCAACATCTTAACAATGATTTTATATTATATCGAGCAACATGCAATAGGTCTGAAATCAACAACAGAGGAAGTAACCTTCTTCTTAGGAATCAATGCCAAAAAAGAATGATTAACATGTCCCACTATATTTCCTCCATCTAGGAACCGACAAACAAATGCAACCAAATCCTCCTTGATGATATGCCATTTCTTCTTGTAGAAAAATATATTGAAACCATATGAACCTAGAGACTTGTCACTATGGATTATCCATACTACTTTCTTGACTTCTTGTTCATTGATTCTTCTTGTAAGGATATTATTATGTGTGCTTATAAGTCTGAACCTCCACTCCAACTCCTCCTCCTCTATGTCATTTTCAAAGTTCTTGTTGTATAATAAAGTATAGAATTGTATCGCCTTCTCTTCTAGGTCCTCCTGTTTGTTGACCACTCACCATACAACTAGCTTAGAAAAAATGTTGTTAGCCATCCTCCTTTTAACAGTAGTATAGTAGAGTCTAGTATTTTTTCCCCGTCCTCCGTCCATTTTCCCTTGCTCCTTTTCCAGTAGAATTTTTCCTCCACTTTCTTCAGATCGTCAAGCACCTTTTTCCGTTCTCTGTCCTCTATCAATTCAGGATTAATAGGGTCAGCCCCCACTTTTTCCATGGCCTCCTTACATTCTGCTTTTGTTTCCTTAATCCAATTTGGAATGTTCACTTCAGCTTTGACCCATTTATTGAGTGCAGTCTTGGTACTTGCCAACTTTTTTGCAAAGACATACATCAGATATCCTGTCACTTATGTGCTCCAACCTTCTTTTTTGACATCTTCAAAACCTTTCCATTCAACCCAGTAATTTAAGAATCTGAAAGGTTTCCTATTTTATTTATTTTTTGTGATTTGAACTGAGATAGTCAGATTATCACTTAGCTCAGATCCACTTGCCTTCACCTACACATTAGGAAGGATTCATAATCATTCATCATTCACTAAAGCTCTATTCAGTTTGCTTTCTATCCTATTTTCTAGCCCCCTCTCATTGTTCCATGTAAAGATATCACCGCCCACCATTGGTAGTTCAAGAAGACTGGTTTTAATAATAGCTTGGTTGAAAACATCTATCTTTGCATTCAATGCTAATCTTTTCCCCTTCTTTTAAGCCTACAAACGAACTGTATTGAAGTATCCAATCACCAACTATGGTAGAGTTACCTATTTGGATAGAGAAATCAAATACTTTCACAAATCTAGTATGACCTTGGCATCATTATGACCATATATAGTTGTCACCCAGATGTGTAAGCCTCCATTATTGCTGCAATCAACTATAACCTATTAGTATGACATTTGTATCACTAACACCTACCATGCACTCAGCTTCCATGCCACGTAGACTCTGGCTACCTCAGCAAATTCTATATTAGATGCCTCCTCCCATCCCTGTGGAAATAAATATTTGATATTATTTTTATTTTGCACCTTTATTTTTTTCCACAAAAGCAATAAATGAGTGCCCACTAGCAGCAATCCACTCTCAGATCTCCTTCTTCTTGTTCTTGTCACACCCACCCTTAATATTCAATAAGATATTGGACATATCAAAGATTTTTGTGTGATCGGGTACACTTGACTGTCAACTTCTTGTTGTCCTTCCTTCTCACCAATTGCTCCTTTTGTTCCACAACATCTCCCCCTCCTTATTTGATTCAGAGAGAGCTTCAAAAGTATATGTGGTGTCTAGGATGGTACTCACACCCACACTCTTTGGTATACATGTCGTCTTAGGCCCTTTCCTCCTTGTTGAGGAGAGAAATTCTCCTTCTTCATGTCTAGTGTCTTCAGGAGTCCCTTTTTCCTTTTTTTGGTGTTCATCTACCTTCATCACCTGCGTGTGATCTTGAAGCAATCTTGTCGTTTGCTGGTTGTGTATCAATCGTCATCTCAGCCGATGGCTTCTCCAAAACATGAGCCCCTTCATCTATCTTCTTCCAGATCTTCCTCGTGGCAACATCTTCATCCACTTTCTTTGCTTTCTGCTTCCCATACTACTGTGTGCCATGCCCGAAGGAGCGACACTTGCTGCTATAAATAGGAAAATGATCATATTTGATTGTCACTGGGATTAGGTTCTCCCCTTCATGTTTATCTAGACCACCTTTGGCTTGGGTCCATTGACCTCCATCTCCACCAGGACTCTCGGTTCATCACCCTCCAAGGATCGTTCATCAATATGTAGCACTGTCCCAGCTCCTATCGCAATGGGGTCGACACCTTTCCTAGTCCATGTCTGCCCAAATGACTTCCACCTTGTCAAAGTTGGGATCGTAAGAAAAGTGTCCTTGCGAAGCTCGTCACCATGTTGATAGTGTTTAGTGATCACCAGCTATTGGTCAAACCACCAAGGGCTCATGGCCAATGCTGCTTCCTTGTCCTTTGCTGTAGAGAACCGAACAAGAAAGATGCCATGATCTCATGATAGCATCTCAAACTCCCCATTAGGCTTCCATGTCCTCTTCACCTAGTCCACTAGGTGAGGGTATAAGGGACTTTTTCCCAAGGTATACACTATGCGGTGAACTCCCATACATTCTTCATCCTGTCAAACTCCTCCTTGTCCAATTTGACATGCACTTCTCCATCTGCAACCCTAGGTTTTAGAAATCCCAACTCCTTTTCCTTCATGTTTTCCAGTTACTTAAGAATTTGATTCCAAGTGACTCCTTGCCATCCCGAACTGGCACGCACCTTCTATGATGCATCAGTGTCATCTCCCATCTTCTGTGACCCATCGGCATCAGTGCCCATCTTCTGTGACGCATCGGTGTCGGCGACCCCTTCTGTGATGTGTCGACTTCGGCACACTTCTGTGATGCATTAGCATCATCAGCCTTCTCCTGTGATGTGGCGTCAGCTCCCTATTCCTATGACATGATGTCAACTCCCGTCTTCTGTGATGGGTTGGCATCTCTCACCTTATGTGACGCATCAACGTTAGCACCCTTATTTTCTGACGCGTCAGCGTTAGCGCCCCTTCTCTGTGTCCCACATCTAGGGATCCTCTCAGTTATGTTCTTTTCTCCTTTCTCAAAGGTGAATGGGATAGGGGTAGGGTTGGGTGGGATTGGGAGAGTGTTGGTGGAGGTGGACGTGGGTTGGACAACGGGGGTTTGATGCCCCGTCGCAGGCATCATCACCTTGGCATACCCATGGCGTTTTACCAAAGCTAAACCTAGCAGATGGCTGTTATGTTGTATGTTCTGTATGCATGTATGTATGTATGTATGTATGTATGTGTGTGTGTGTGTTGTGTGTGACTATATATGCATTATGCTGTTATATATTGAAATTCTTACTCAAACTTTCTCATTAGAATCAAATTATTAGGCAAATAAAAACATAAAGAACACATAGGTATAAAACTAAAAAATAGCGCATGTTCCATGAAAGATATCATTATGCATAAATAAAAGAGATAATCATTACGCAAAGAATAATATAATTTGATTATCCAATGGAAGACATGGGAATAATTAATATCAATAAATTCACTCCATTAATATTAAATCATGCATTTCATTCAATTAAGACCCACACTAAGGCTCATATTATGAAACTAGGGAGGAAGTGGTTGTGTAGTTATGAAAAACTAAAGTACTTGATAATAGCTTCACAATAAGATAGATCTATATTTTTTTCATGTTACTAGCCCTACAATTGAACATGATATTGCACATACAAGAATATTTATCCGATTTTTTGTTCCCCTCATGATCCCTTTCTTGGTGTATCTTTATATGTGTGACACAAAAAGGTCGTGATACATGAACGATAGAAGAGTCAACAAGTTTTATGGCGGTCTGGGTATAAGAAGGAAGGAAGATTATAAAAGACTTTGAATATTATATCCCCTTCTTCCATCATAGTAAACTACTATCATAACTTCTCACAAATATCTTTGATAATAATGTCGAACCCCGATTATCATCAAGGCAAAGTATTGCCCAGTATCCTTCAATTTTCCATCTCTTGTTTATAGGGAAACATTACATTGTCTTTTTTCCATGATGGTGGATTATCTAGGTTATCTCCATGTGTATCTCCCTAAATTTTGAAAGTGAAATGGGTGTGTGCCTTCTTTGTTAGTTTTTTTCGAGTACTTACTTTGGGATTTATATGCAGTTGCAATACATAAAAAATATCCATACATTGGTGTGTGTATCTCTCTCTCTCTCTCTCTCTGTATATATATATATATATATATATATATATATATATATATATATATATATATATATATATATATATATATATAGATAGATAGAGAGAGAGAGAGAGAGAGTCAGGATAGAATACACTCGAGTGTACGGATCGCACGAATACACTCAAGTGTGTTTGCATATCAAGACTATTTTTTGGAAAATGTAAACCATTGATCTTCACTGTCATACTATAACTAGGCTACATATAAATTTTGAGCCCATTTGGATGAGTGTAAGTCACTCATCCAAGGGCAACAAAATCGACGCGCAAAACTAATTTAAAATGCATAATTTTTGCGGTCTTAATAACATGAGCTATACACATCCAAATGTGCTCAAATTTTGTGTATGAGTTGTTCACAAGATGTTTAAGAAGATCAATGGATTAGATTTTCAAAAAAAAATATTTCATCATGAAAAACTACTTGAGTGTATTCCGCTCTGGATACACTCGAGTGTATTCTAGCCTAACTCTCTCTCTCTCTATATATATATATGTATATATATATATATATATATATATATATATATATATATATATATATATATATATATATATATATATATATATACATATATATATGGAAAATGGGCCATCAAGACATGTGATCCTGATATAGATATCATCCTAGATATAAATTTATTTGAGTATATGCATGTTCTTCACCGCTAAGTAGTTGGATAGGATGTGTAGATTTAACCTGACTTCTTTAATTAGACTAAAAAATTAAGACAATGAAATCATGTTTAAGCTAGAAGGTGTTTCTATATTAATTGGAATTAAACTTATATTCCCTAAAATACTAATTTTTTAAGGAAGTATTTGAGATATAACATTATGATGTAAAATGTCACATCCTATTACTACTCATGTCTTTCTATACCTTCACTATAGTTTTTTTCTAGTTTATCTAGACTCTACTTTTTGGGGCTTTACAAATGTAGATACATGATGTATTCACAAAATAAGGGATTATATTACATAATTCTCTTTTCCCTATGTCTATTAGGGAAATAATTTCTAATAATCATTCTAGAAAGCCCATTATAAACATAGATACTACTTCATCTGAAGAAATAAAATATAACATAAGCAAAATTGTGTTGTTCAGACATTTAATTAGGGACTGGATATGGTAGTTGTTATGAAATGATACACTATAAACTCATAAAAGGAACTAGTTTCTATCACCAGAATGGCCCTTCTCTAAGAACATAGAATGCATCATCATATAACTAACTACCAAAGTGTCATCTAGCGAAAATATTTCATGATTACATAGAATCCATAGATGTAAACTAAAAATAAAGTAGAGTTGTTGATGAGAAATTAAGTATAGAGTAACCTATTCCATAAAATGAAAGCAAATAGAACAATACATGTGTGTAAAATGATGTACTATCAACCATTTTTTTTAAAAACTCTAGTGCAAACCTTCTCTAGCAATGATGTTGAAAAACATGTTGTATATGATCGATTGGATGTAATTTTTGTTATAATATGTGCAGTCTTGCACAAAGAATAAATCATAATAGGAAAAAGTTAATAATGAGAAAAGAGGAGGAATGTGGGAAGAATATGCAAATTGTTTTCTATTGACTTGTCTAATCATGAATATTGGTACAATACTTGCTTTTCTCCTTTTGTACCACTTCTAGGATGTCCAGTTATGCCTTTGAATTGGTCGTGGAACTCTTATTAGCATGGGAAAATCGATGTTAGATTTTGAGAGGTGGAGGACTTGGTTACATGATGAAAGAAAGTGGTATGGATTATGTATGGTTGTGTCATGGTCAAAGAAAATTTTCTACCTACTCTAACTATGTATATCATAATATATCTAGTTTGATTTTATGGAGTAACTTGACACCCCCCCCAAGACATCATGTCTATGTGGTTGGTACAAGTTGCTTTGTTGGATGACGCTCAATGTACTTTGTTCTGTATGTCCACTATAACTACCGATCCTTTCAGTTGGCTCCAAAAGTTATCAAAAACTATGAATTTTGTAAATACATAAAAATATGCACTATGACTTTCCAATATATGCTAAAATGGTTCTAATACAAAAAAAAATAGGGATAAAATAATAAGTTTAAAATTCATTGTCAACTCAAATTTAGTCTCTTAGTGAAAAACAAAATATTATACTTTATTAATTCAAAAAATATTATAGAAAGAAACTAATAAATGCTTGATATTATAAACAAGAATGAATTTAGATATTATCATATACGCATTCTGAAAAAAGTAATTCAATATATAATTCAATATACATCATTATACTAAAGTAATGTAAAAATTGACGTGGTTTTAATTTTTGTTGAGTAAAATTTTGCTATCTACATATACCACATTTTGGAAATACGAATTCAATCGATTAATACATGTTGTTTTATGTCATCAAACCTATCCCATTCCACCTTATTCAAAGTTATTTAATAATCTCAAATACAAGTTTGAATAAGGTGTCTATATTTTTAGTTCATGAACCATATCCATAGAAATATTATTGTGACTCATACCACATATGGACTTGATCCTCACATTAGATGCTTGCCAATCCATCTAGAAAACACCTCATTTTATCTTCACTATATGAAATTACCACCACGTCACAATACATTATATGTACCACCATCTTAGAGGATGTTTGAAGGTATACTTTTTTTATTATGAATGAATACAAAGGAAAATTATTCTTGTTGCATCTATGGGAATATAAAATTCATGAAAAAGGATTTTAATGATATACACTAAAATGTTTAACTCCTTTGAATTTTGCATTTCTAGTTAATTGTGGATTGCAATGTTTTAGTGAATATATAATCTTCTAATTCACACACTTCTTTAGTAAATTTTCTTAGTTCTTCTTCATCCATTATAAGATAGTATGTTTTAACCTCCCCTACCCTGCCCCACTCAATGAATGGTTCAATATTTCAAGGGTAAGCCCCTTAATACCATTTTATTATTTTTCTTTTTGCTTATGGAATTGAGGGTGTAAATCAATGTTTTTGGAAGTGAAAAGAGGAAATAATCACCCGTGTCATGGTGCACTAGGGAGTTATACTTACCACCTTATTACAACCTGCAAAGTGAATTACTATTTTATCTACTTGTCAACTAAACCCTCCAGTCCCATTGAATATGTAATATATATCTTTATTATTGTAAACCCTTGAAAGCGAAAAAATGTCTATTTGACATGTCTTACATATGTTCCCTTGATGTCACCATACTCTTGCAATGGTTGCATTGTGTTCGTCAGATACTTTAGTGTATTACTATAGAAAAACAACACATCATTCAATATATACGATTGATTAGAGAATGTCTACTTGTGACCACAAAGTTATATATCACCATGTGATGTACTTGAAACACGTATTGAGATCAGGTTCCAAATACCATTCCCAAATTAAAGGAAGAGCGTATGATCCTAGCATAGACCATTTAGGTTCTTGAGAAATCTGGTAGGGATTCCATTATCATACATACAAAATTAACACAATGACACATTTTTTTATTAATATGTATCTTTATCCTCTATATCCCTTGTAACAACCATCTAACTAAAATAGATGTAAGTGCAAATTTTTAGCATCTTTTCTCATTATGTATTGAAGATGAAAGCTTCGTATTGCAGGGATTGGATCTGGAATGTTTTTTTTCTTTCTTGTTGGCACAATCATTTACGTCATAATCCAAAAAAGGAAACTTGTACAACTACGAGAAAAGTTCTTTCAACAGAATGGAGGAATCTTCTTACAACAAAGTATCATGTCTCATCAACATTCATCATTTAAGATTTTCAAAATGTTTGACATTGAAAAAGCAACCAAGAAATTTGATGAGGACCTCATTTTGGGACGTGGAGGGTTTGGTACAGTCTACAAGGGCGTTTTAGACGATGGACGTGTCATTGCAGTGAAGAAATCAATTATGATTGATGAAAAGCAAAATCAAGAATTTGCAAAGGAGTTATTCATACTCTCACAGATCAACCACAAAAACATAGTGAAGCTTCTAGGATGTTGTTTAGAATCCGAGGTACCGATGCTGGTTTATGAATACATATCCAACGGGACACTGTTTGATTACATTCACAAGAAGGAACGTAATGTTCACATTCCACTTACGGCCCGTATGAAGTTCGCCGTTGACTCTGCTGAGGCCCTTCGATATCTACATACTGATGCTTCTCCTCCCATCTTGCATGGGGACGTGAAGTCTTCCAATGTTCTCTTGGATGAAAATCTCGTTGCCAAGGTTTCGGATTTTGGAACGTCAATCTTTGCACCAAAAGATAGAGCGCAATTTACAACCTTTGTGCAAGGCACATGTGGTTATCTTGATCCCGAGTATATGCAAACAAGTCAGCTGACAGATAAGAGCGACGTGTACAGTTTCGGAATGATTCTCCTGGAAATACTTACTGGGAAGACACCTCTTTTTTTTGAAGCACAAGGAAAAGAACGGAATTTGGCTTCAGCTTTCATCTCCAGAATGAACGAGAACAAACTAATTGATATCTTAGACCCGGACATTGTTCAGGAAGGAAGTTCGGAACAAGTGATTGGAGTGGCCGAGCTTGCAGTTCGCTGCTTACGCTTGACGGGAAAACAGAGGCCTTCAATGAAAGAGGTTGTCACAGTATTGGACAGATTATATGAGCTAAACGGACATGCACACGAAGTGCCAAGTACAGCAGCAGCACAGAGTTCATATGATCAGTGTAGCTTCAATACGGAATCTGCTGAATACATCTCTAAAGAAGCCGAGAGACTCCTAGTCTTGGATGGAAGGTAGCCGTTTATGACGTATCAAGGTTTCGCTGCATGGGATTCTTCCATTTCTCCGAATTCATGCTCGTGATGCAGTTGAAGTAGTTATCTCGTTACGTTATTTCTCTTGAATTTGTCAGCCACTTTGCTGCTTTGTATCTGCTGTTGCTTAGTTTGTTGTATTCTAGCTACCTGTTTCTCTGAATTATAAAACTCATATTTATCTTTGCCCTACATAGCTTTCATGTCCATTATGTTGAAATGGAGACACGAGTCTATGTGTGCACGTCAATCTATGGCCGATAGGGCTGATCGTGTGTTGTGCTGCAATGAGTGAGAAACACACAAGACACGACTGGCCCAACTTGATTTGGTGTATGCTATTAGTTTCTTTTAATAAACAGAAAGCACCTTATTTCTTTTTATCTTGTTTAAATGATGCTTAACTATTTTGTTGTTTGGAATCCAAACAAAGATAAAAAAATTTCCCTTATGTGTGGACCATTTTCATAAATTGAGGCATTAAAAACTCACACAAATGCCTTCACATAAGTACAAGCGACAAATTGGGTTGCCACTCCATTTTGGATGGTGAAACATATAAGATCTATAAAAAAATTATCTGATGTCGATGATGGTAACACACGGTTTCACATTATCATGTATTGAAGGAGCTGACAAAGAGAAATGCGCCATCAACATGCAACCCAAAGGCATCAAAGGGAAAATATATAAACAAAGATGGTTTGACTGTCAAGTCACTCAGTGTCTTTATGAAACTTGTCTGTAGTCAAGTCCATATTGGCATGCAAAACATGTCACTTCCTTAATTGCATTGAAAAAGTGATTGCCTCGAGCCACTCAAAGATGAATTGCCATAAAACTATCATCTATCTATGTTTCCATCTAGGTCCTCTGATCGTAGGCCAAGTCACGATCCTATTTGAGTGCACCTAACAAACCATGCATGGGGGACGAGTCTCAACCATCACTACAAAAAAAATAGGAATTAACTACATTTGGTTTAACTACATATAGCTTAAATGTAGTTAAAACTTAACTTTCCTTACAATTTGTAAAAATATAGTTAAAATAAATGTAGTTAATAAAAAAGTTAAGCAATGTCTACAAATTGGTTACAATTACATTATGTGTAACTTACTTTGTACCAATGACACCGCTGCCTCTTTACCCAACACATTATTTCATTCCCCCAAATTATAATGGCGTTCAAATTTTCACTAACACGCCACCTACTTCTTTTTCAAAGTCTTACTCACGCCTTCCATGTTTCTCCCCAAATCGAGGGATTTTCCCCCTTTTCCACTGTCCCTCGGAGAATGGGAGTGTGGAAGCTAGAGCGACAGACTCTATGGATAGCTCAGAGGGAGAGGGAAGGTGATCTTCGTGGTCATCATCTGAGGCAGCATGTGCTGCAATCATGGAAGGCGAAGGATAGGATAGCAAATCTGTGTTCTACAACAAGCAACTGGCTCTTCTCCGACTCCCTCGCTAGCACTGAGAGCCTCCGAACAGTCGAGACTCGCGGATCCTCTCCGCACCAGCAGCAGCCGAAGACGAGATTGTGGATAACTGGACAAGGCTAATGACGAGGTAGACAACCTAGACTTGACGTGGTTCCTCCCTTCAGGAGCCTGCTCTTGCGCGACGAACACCCTGACGACCTCCGGGTCGTCGGCTGCACGACCGTCAGAATCCTCTCGACACCTTGGCTCCTGTTCGTCAGCTTCACGGGCGTCAAGATCCTCTCGATAGCTTGGCTCTTGTTCACTGACTGCACGGGCTTCGGGATCCTCTCGACACCTTGGCTGTTGTTCGCATGAGCCTACGGAGGGTGTGATTCAGTATGGGCGTAAACGGCAGATCGAGTGGGATCGTGTTATGGGGCATGTGGTGTTCCTGATCGCCACCCACGATTCAATGTTTGAGTAGTCGTAAGTTTGGCCTGTGGTGACAGTGACAGGGTCACGCATGAGTTCTAAGGAGACGGGGCAGCTAAAGTGTGGAGGCTCATGGATGGATAACAGAGAGGAGAGAGGGGTATGGTGCTTTTGGATAAGCATCGGGTCCCTTCTCGCTTCTCACTTCTCACTTGAAGTTTGGTTGTAGCAGGCGGTGTGCTGCGTGTTGCTGGCTTTTTTATTGGAATTGGGGGTGTGGGAGCTGCAGAGGGAATTGTGATGCAGAGATGGGTGATTGTAGTGTCGAAGGGGTTGTGTACCCACATATGTGTTTGTGTGGTAAACGCTCCATGTTTAGATTTTGTCGTTGGTTCTACCTGATGAGTTATCGGATCTCTCATAATTTCTAGTCTTAGTTCCTAATTTCTTAGCCTTTCCCAAACAATTGCATGAGTTTGTTATATTTACTATTCTGTTGTTACTAGATATAACTTATCAGATTCTATTTTTGGATGATGGATTACTTGGTATTGACTTATGCTGGATTGAGATCTTACTGATGCCTTATCGGTTCATGGAGTTATGTCCCTGTAGCGTACTTTGTGTTTGCTGCGTGGGCTCTGTTTCTTTTGTAGTTTATCATATAGTTGCTGGCAGAAAGCATGTGGCAATACCCATTTTCTAACAAGGACGGACACGACTGCACAACCTCAAACAGGCTGGAAATTGTCATAAGATCCCACTGAATCTGAGCTTTGTGATATGATCTGTGAGCTATGGTCCTCATTAGTCTTTATACTAAGATTAATAACTGTTCATTGTTGTTGGTAGATCATTTTATTCATTGTTTTATTTGTTTGGATCTCTACCTAATATTCATGTGATATCCTTTCTCTACTAGATATTGCAGGAGTCTATAAATCTCGCAATGGATGAGGGTTGGTTTCTTTTGGGTTTCTCATCCAGAATTCTGAATGCAGAGGTAATTTCTGGTAGTGTTAGGCATTGAACATCTAGTTAAAGTATTTATGTTCCATTTTATTGTTCCGTGAAGAATCCAAAAAATTCATAGGTCTAGATATTTAAAGATGTGGCTGCAATTTGGGGTTGTTAGGTTTTGTCTCTAAACTGTCATCTTGGTGGAGAGTAAGGACACCTAGGATGGGGTACAAGACCAAATGTTAATGGTTGTTGATCTTGAATCCATAACTGATTTAGGTGTTATGAATGCTAATGCTGGTCTGTCCGGTTGATTAATCTGTTATCTGTCATGGTCCTGGTATTCATTCCAAGTTAAACATTTGATTCTGCTGTCATAGTGCGGTTAGCTTTGTTATATTTTATTCAGGTTTGTTTCTATTGACTTGCAATTGGTAACATTATAGGAATGGTAGATAGATAATGTACACTTCTCTTCCTATGTTCTTAACAGCATGCTTACCAAGATTGTAGTTTAGTCGATCATGGATTAGCTATTATGAATGCTATTACTGGCCTAAATGGTTGATGAATGTGTTCAGTTGCCGTGGTCCTAGTACTAATCTACATTGAACATCGACGTATGTTCTGATAGTGAGCTTAATTTTATTTTATACATGTTCAGGTTTGTTTCTTCTGTCTGGAAATTGGCAAAATCATTGGAGGTGCCATTGGTTAATGATTTAGGATACACAAAAAGATACGTCTGTTGTCTTCAGGTAACTCATTAATTATTAGCATGAATTAGAGAGCAATCATTTCATGATCGTTTCCTTATATACCTCATTCTTGTTGGCCCTTATGCTATTGCGTATACAACCACCACGTATTTACATTGCTTGTAAATGTTTTAAATATCCATTGATAGAAACCATCTCATGATTCAACAACTAAACAACATGGTAGAAGCTACAGGCTAGTGGCAACCATCAGGATGGTTACGCTGATGAGATGACCATTTGGAGTTTTCCTACGGATTTTGTGTTGCAATTGAGTCTGTCTTGGCTTATGGCATATTCTTTCATAAGGCATAGATTTGCTCAGGTTATCAGCAAATAAAATTATTTTTCACAAGTCTATCAACTTATATAGGCTTTCTTATTAGTGGTCTGTACTAAATGCTCTGGGCATGGTACTGTTTGGAGCTAATGCTTTTCATGTTCTTCACATGGCTGGCAACAACTGAGGGGTGGTAGTAGGGTGTAGCTAGCCTGTACCAGTCGATAGAGGGCTTGTAAGTGGGATCTTAATTTTGTGGATGAAGGGTGAAATATTGTCACCTGTTATGCCTTGTCATAAGATTACCGTCAAATCACACACATCGTGGAGGTTGTTGTAAAGAAAGCTCTCAATTATAGCAAAATCAGATTCTCTGGTCTTGAATATATACCCCACTGACATGTAGTGAACATGCATATTTTCTGGTATGGAACACGCCTATCCTTTTAGAGCACACATTGCTAGGCTCTATCAGCCTTTTATGAGTGACCCCAACATCTTTAGGAAGTTCATGTATACCCCCGGTAGGTATCTATTTGGGCACAGCTGATCAACCTATAAAACACCAGTCATCTGTCGGTTGTTGGTTACTAAATTCTCAATGTGCATTGACAATGTTATGTCATTGATATAATTGAAAATATAGAATCAAATACGTGTATGAAATTGAAATTTTGGAAATGTTATGATATAAACGTCAGAAGGTGAAAATGTGATGTATATGTGTGATATTTACCCTTTATTTTATGTTCAGTTTGACACCTTAAACTACTGTGAATTAATTTACACCTATGATTCTGGACACCAATTATAATCCTTATATAATCTTATATGTAGTAAAATTCAATAGACATATGCAAATTCATTCGGCAGCCTTATTTATAACCATGGAAATGATCATTTACATTTACATGATTCTCTGCAATTTAGCTCGACATAGTAGCCACAACATATGATTCATTGTGTTGATGTTTAGAGGAAAACATGAATCATTTCTTTGCCTTACAGCTCAGATCAGTTTTTTACAAATCTTTCACAGATTTGGAATGAAGCCAACACTTGTTGCTCATCTAAAAGGACCAGATGAAATTAGTGTTGGGATTAGGAATATAATCCAGCCCATGTCTTAGTGGGATTTAGACTTGGGAGGGTTGGTTTGTGCTACCAATCCTAATAGGAGTCAAATCTTGAATAGTAGGAATATGACTTCCTATGTGCAACATGCAGTTGGACTAGGATTCGAACTAGGACTAGAATTCCTGGTTGCAATCACATGCATGGAGGCCTATAAATAGAGGCCCCTGGGGAGGCCTTTGGATTATCCACCGGTTGAGGTGTGAGTTCTCCAGTTGTTTGTTGGTGCCTTCTGTGGTAGAGGGTGCCAGAGAACAAGAACAACTGGTAGAGAAGCTCTCTTGGTTTATAAGAGAGGGCCATCGACTTTGCCTTGAAGCAAAGTAACGGTTGGCGGTTGCTACCCGGATTTAGGGGTAATTAAATATGGGAGGTGTGAGTTGTAATTTTATTACATAGTGCTTATTAGCGGGATTGCCCCGTGGTTTTTCTCTCCTTATTGAGGGGAGAGTTTTCCACGTTAAATCTGGTGTTTTTCTTCTTTGGGTTTTATACGCTTGTTGGTAGCGCTTCCGTGATAAGTTTTCATCACATCCGGGACTGTATCGGTACAACATCCCCAACAAGTGGTATCGGAGTGAGGTTGCAGATACAAGTCCAGATGGGGAAAGATGAAGATGCGACGATGATAAAGTTGACAAGCACAAATTGGCAGATTTGGAAACCCAAGATGGAGGATATTCTCTATTGCAAAGATCTATACGATCCGATAGAGGGACAAAAGCCAGAGACTACATCTGATGCAGATTGGAAGAAGCTAAACAGGAAAACCGTCGGAACAGTGCGGAAGTGTCTCGACATCTCCGTATTCCATCACGTCTCAGAAGAGACCAATGCCAAAGATCTGTGGGAAAAACTCAAGAAGTTATATGAGCGGAAGACTGCCACAAACAAAGCTTTCTTGATCCGAAAGTTGGTGAACCTCAAGTACCGGGATGGTACAAACATCGCCAAGCATATGAATGAATTCCAAAGCCTTGTAAATCAGTTGGGGTCCATGAAGATGGTTCTTGATGATGAACTTCAGGCTCTACTTCTTCTAGGATTGCTACCGGACAGTTGGGAGACACTCGTAGTGACAGTCAGCAATTCTGCACAGGAGGGCAAGTTGACACTTGACCAGGTGAAGAGCAGTGTACTGAATGAAGAGACTCGACGACGAGCCTCAGGCGATAGTGGATCAGAGGTGCACTTCACAGAGGGCAGAGGCGTTGATAGAGCGAGAGACCGTGGTAGATCTAAGAGTCGCGGTGAATCCCAAGACCGCGAGAAGTCTCGTGGTAGATCCAAGTCAAAGAATGGCTGTGTATTTTAGACGGGGGCTGCAACCACAAGTTTAACGGCTGTGTATGCTTAACGGGTGTCGTCCTTGGTGATAGTTTCCCGCCGGTCCACCATATTTCAGATATTTTTCCCGCGAGTCTACTTAGTCATGGATTGGAAAAAACTGCAAAATACCCCCACTTACAACCAGGCCGGCCGGCCCTAGTGAATTGCCATCCGCACAAAATACTCTGGCGGACGGAACTCACTCTTTCCCCGCGGCTCTCTCCCTGGCGACGGTGCGACTCTTTCCGTGGAGACGGTGCCACGGTGTTGGTGATCTCTGGCGTGGCCGACGACTGATTCTTTGGGCGATGGTCTTGTAGCTGAAGCTGTGGCACACAGCGGCGGCTAACAAAACAGCGGCGCTGCTGGCGAGCAACAAGGCGGCTGGCGAGCAGCAGACCCGCAAGCAGCAGAACGGCAAGGGGAGGCAATCAACAGAGGCCAAATCCTTCTAAGGTTAGACTTCCTCTGGAAACCAAAGGGAAAAAGAGTTCGGTTCTTCTGCCTCGACGACGCCTCTCACCTGCCCCTTTTCTTCCGGTGGAAAAAGAGGCCAATCCTTTTGCTTTTCCTTCCTGGCCCTGTCAATGCACCGGTAGCTAGGAGTTCATTTAGTAAGAACTGATTTCTAGAATAAGAATAAGGGATGCAGTTCTAAACATCCTACCCAATCTGCATAAAATAGGAAACATACCTCACCGAGCATGTGATCCGCCTCATCAAAGACCAACACTTTCAACTCCCTTACGCTGAGCTTCTTATTAGACACCCAACTCTTAATGGTTCCCGGCGTCCCTATAATCACCTGTTCGGTGATCGGTGGCAGCTGGTTCGTGGGGACACGGCCAGGCGTGGCGAGTCTTGATGTGATGCCCGTGTACTCTCCCATCTTTGTTAGGACCTTCTGATTCTGCAGCATCACAAGACAAGCATAATCTCACATAAATAAAACCATTACAATGAAAAACAGTAAACCATGACAGAGCAAAACACAAGTGAGTCCAACAGAACTAAACCAAACCTGGTCAGCGATTTCTCTTGTGGGGCATATGCATAGGGCCTGCGGCATCTTCATCTTCGGGTCCACCCGGCTTAGCATACCTAGAACGAAGCAGGTCGTCTTCCCGAATGTATGTCCTTGTGTATAGCAATTCTTAGATGTATGTCCTTCCTGCCCACATAAGGCACACGCCCATGGAAGTCCCTCATAAACGACTTCATAGTCGACGATCTATTAATTAATATAGTTGGTGCTAGCTCCATCGTAGAATCCAATTCGACTGCCAGCCTGACAAATCTGCTCCTTGTTTTGCTTACAGTGTGGTCACCCACCTTGACGAGTCTCCCCAGAGCCAACCCTATATAATCAAACATGGTTTGTACATACAGGTGGAGTGGAAGGTTCACTATCATCACCCATTCCAAGAAGTGTTCTGGATATTCTTCTTTTGGGTTCAATGTGGGAAACCATTCCCAAACCAGTAGGTTCAAGTCAAAGATCTTCCACGGACTTCCTGTGAGGGCTTCGTCGAAGTCTATTATGCAAGATAATTGCACCACGAAGTGTCCTAACTCCATTTTGTACATATTGAAGTGGCCATCGATTTTCTAAATGATTTTCAGTCTGTCTCAGACTGTCATATACCCTATATCAGATCTAAGGAGCCTGACGATAGTGTATTTCCAGGGCTTTTCCAACAAGTCTTCCATCTAGGATATATAGAGAGGGCTTCCCCTCCTCATTTAGCATGATCGCTTCTTCTGGTAGGTCCTCTTCAAATAATCTTTCGCCACTGCTAAAAAGCAGAGTATTTCAGACGGGGGCTGAGTGATTTTTTATTTATCTAATATTACTATTTTTAAGTGAATTGCTTGATCATCAAATCCTACTTTTCATTTTGACATTGTTAAGAGTTGCTTTTTGTTGTTATTGGTAGAATGCTAAATTGAATTTCCATTGTCATTGATCATGTAGTGCAAACGTATCCAAATAACATTAAGATGTCTCATAAATATTAAATGAAAAATGGCAATAGAGTAATTCTAGTATACAATTCTCATTAGATTATATTGAGTTATATTTCATCATTTAAAGTAACTTTTATTGTATCTGCTTTTTAGTTTAATTATTACTCAGATTGTTTGTTGTTGTTTTATGTTTGAGTGAAGGAAATAATCAAGATGGCAAACAAGTTTATTGAAGACAAGAGTTGGATGTATTCTTGCAATTCAAAATTTGATAGATTAAACAATATGTACTTCCGTGAGGGTGTGGAAGTTTTCTTAAATTTTGCATTCAAAGGAAACTCTAACATTGAAAGACTATGCCCTTGCAAAATTTGTGAGAATACAATTCATCAACATTTAGATGTTACCCGATATCATATCTTGTGTCATGGATTCCTTGATCAGTATACAAGATGGAAGTATCATGGAGAAAATGACTATAACCTTAGAATACAAAATGTGAACAATAATGAAACTATACATATGCTAGATGACATGATGGGTACATACGAGGAAGTTGAGCAAATCAGTAATTCAAGTAATGAACCTCAACAATATCATGATGAGTGTGATATTGGAAAATTTAAAGATCTCATGAATGATGCGTGCACTCCTCTATATCCTGATTGTAATGTCTCCAAGCTTGATGCTATACTTGATTTACTAAAAATGAAATGTGATAATAAATGGAGTAAGAAAGGTGCATGCGATGTTTTGAATTTTATGCAAAAAATTCTTCCTCCAAATAATACACTTCCTAAAAGCTGGTATGAGTGTAAAAAAGTCATGAGCACTTTAGGTTTGAAATGTAGGAAGGTCCATGCTTGTCCTAATGATTGCCTGTTGTATTATGGAGAAAATGAAAACTTAAATGAGTGTCCAAAATGTAAAAAGTCTAGATGGAAAAGCTCAGTTGAAAAGAAGAAGGCTATACCGGTTAAGATTCTTCGTTATTTCCCTTTGATTCCGAGATTAAAAAGACTTTTTATGTGCACCGTTACATCTTCTCTAATGACATGGCATAAAAAGACGCCACCAAGTAAAAATGGAGAAATGAGTCATCCTAGAGATTCTAAAGTATGGAGAGATTTTGATACTAAACACCCTATGTTTAGTATTGAACCTCGTAATGTACGTCTAGGCTTGGCATCTGATGGATTTAACCCCTTCAGTATGGTTAAGGGCAGCAATCATTCCATATGGCCTGTGATATTGATGGTTTACAACTTGCCTCCTTCATTTATTCTGGATCAATCTTATTTTATGCTGACTCTATTGATTGATGGACCTAAGATGCCAAAAGAAATTGACATTTATCTACGTCCACTAATTGATGAGTTGAAATTATTATGGAATGATGGTGTAAAAGTATATGATTCTTCTGTTGGTGAAAATTTCACCATGCGTGCAGCTTTGTTATGGACAATAAGTGATTTTCCAGCTTATTCGATGTTGTCTGGATGGAGTACAAAGGGATATAAAGCATGCCCTACATGTCATTCTTCTAATGGGTCGATTTACCTTCCGTCTAGTAGAAAAGTTGTATATTTAAGACATCGGCGTTTCTTGCCTACTAGTCATCCATGGCGTGAAGATGTTAGGAACTTTAATGGTGATACTGAGTATGGTACTGCACCCACACCCTTATCTTCTGAAGAGGTGGACAACCTTTTAAATGATTATGATCCCATAATTTTTGGAAAATGTGGATGGAAAAAGAAAAGTATCTTTTTTGAGCTTTCTTATTGGAAAACATTACTGCTACGCCATAACATGGATGTCATGCATATTGAGAAGAATGTTTGTGAAAATATTTTGGATTGGTTGTTAGAAAAAGATGGGAAGACCAAAGACATTAAGGCAAGGCTAGATATGGAGGAACTAAAAATCCGACATTCTTTGTGGCCAAGAAAAACAAACAAGACTAAAAAATCAATTCTTCCACATGCATTATACAATATGACAGATGATGAAAAACAAACTTTTTTGAAAGTTCTCAAAGATTTGAAATTGCCACATGGGTTTTCTTCAAATATTTCTAGCAAAGTACATGTTTTAGATAGAAAGATTGGAGTACTAAAAAGCCATGATTATCATGTTTTGATGCAACAACTTCTACTTCTGGCTTCAAGAACTACAGTTGCTAAACCAATTGCAGAAGCAATAAGTGAGTTGTCATCATTTTTTAGAGAATTGTGTAATAAAGTTATAAGCGTTAGTAAGATGGAAGAATTAGAGAAGAAAATTTGTATCACTCTGTGCAAGTTAGAAAAGATCTTTCCTCCAGCATTTTTTGATATAATGATGCATTTGCCCATCCATTTAGCGACTGAAGCCAAAGTTGCAGGCTCAGTGTATTTTAGATGGATGTATCCAATTGAGCGTTATTTATTTAGACTCAAAAATTTTATTAGAAATAAAAATAGACCAGAGGGTTCGATTGCTGAGGCCTATCTCATGGAGGAAGCCGTTGCCTTTTATTCTCGATACATGAATAGTAAGAATGTTGAGTTGGATAGTACGGAAACATATAAGGAGGGACCAATTGGTACTGCTATGGAGTGTTTTGTTTCTGAAGAGGAACTATTCCAAGCACATCGGTTTGTCTTGTTCAACACTAAGGAAATCCAACCTTATCTAAGGTAAATTCGATATATATATATTTTATTTCTATATTATAGATATAACTTTTATTGAAACTAGTCATGCTTCATGTAGGATACATAAAAACAATTTGGAAACAGAAAACCCAAGTTGGAGTGATTATGAAATTCAAAAAGAACAACACGATAACTTTGTACATTGGTTTAAACATTATGTAAGTCTCTCAATTATTTCCGCATGCTATCTTAATATATTATGTGGATAACTATTCACTATTTTTTATCAGATTTCAGCACTTGATGATTCTTATCATTTTCCTGAAGATGTCAAATGCTTGGCTCATGGACCAAAACCGGGGGTATTTTCATACAAAGGTTATTTTATGAGTGGGTATAAATTTGAGGTTAAAGCTCAAGAAAGCATGAGAGTGACACAAAATAGTGGATTAGCAACCATTGGACATGATGGCCAAGTATATTATGGTACATTAGAAGACATCATACAAATTGCATATTCCAAAAAACTTGTTATGTATCTATTTAAATGCACATGGTATGATTCAGTATATAGGTGCCAGAAGGATGAATATAATTTTACTATGATGGATACATGTCAAAGAAGCTTTAAAGATGAACCATTCATCTTTCCAGCACTAGCCCAACAAGTCTATTACTCAATTGATCCTGAATTTCCAGATTGGAGTGTTGTTTGCCATTGGAGGCCTAGAAATACATATGGATGTTCTAACTATTCAAATATAAATGAAGAGGATGACGAGATTCTTAGAAATATCCATCAAGCTGAATTCATAGGGACAACCAATGAAAATGATAACAATGACTCTTGGGTTAGATCTGATGTTGATGGTGATCTATTAGTAGATACATCACTAATAGATAAAGCAAGAAAGCGGCTAAAAAGAAAGAATATAGAATGTAAGTTATTTTTATGTATATTGAGCTTTAATTTAATTCCTAACTTCTTGTTCTCTACTTGTATTTCCAGGACCATGCCTCGTATTGGTAGAAGGATGAGAGCACTAGATGAGATAATTGGTCAAAATCTTGCATGTGAATATAAAGATAAATCAGGTGGGGAACATAATTCTTCTTTTAGTCTTTGTGAACCATTGAGAAATCTTCCTGGTAAGTTCTTTATTAATATTTTCACTTTAATAAAGAATATAGATCATGCCTTTGAATATTATTTTTTTAAATTAGGAATTAAGGCCCCGTTGAAGAAAAAATTGAAAGCAAAGGTTCAAAATGACAAGAGTGAGTTTCATACTAGATGTTTTAAGGATTTCATGCCAAATCCAGTAGACCATTACAATAATGTTGTAAATGATAATCACTTGGGAAAATATATTCCTATTGGTCCGAGACAATCATGTGCATCCTTATCATCTTCAATGCACCCTGAGGAGAGGGATGAATGTCACACTTGGGGTTTGGACTTCTATATTCCATTATCTTTTCTTTTAATTTTGAACTCATACTACTTCATATTATTTAATGTATTAATTTATCTTATAGATTCCTCTATGAAAGCTAGAGAGAATATTACAAGCTTCACCTCGTTACTTAATTGTACAATGTCTTTAAATGAAGAATTTCACTATGGTATGCACTTGAATCTTGTGCATGTGTATGCACTTGAATCTCTTGTTATTATTAATAGTGCTCATCATTTAGGAAATTTTGTAGAACCTAGTGGGAATTCTAAAAGACCCAGAAATGAAGGTTTTCAAGGTGGTAAATAGATTTTATTTGTGGATAGTTGGTCTTTTTGACATGCACCCATTGGATTCATTAATACATATATCTTCTTGTAATAAAATTTGTAGGCATTTCCATGAATTCCACAAGAGATATTTCTAGGCAGAATATTCCAAATAATCCTACAAGGATTCCAATTGAAGAATTTGAAGATGATCATGGTTTGCTAAGAGTTTTTAGAAGTTTCTCTTACATATATTTGTCAAATTCAGACCCTCTGTTGATCTAGTTAATGGTTTTCATCATGTAGGCAACTTTGTGGAACCTACAGGGAACTATTCTGGCTTGAACACTTCTAGGAGTTCCACAAGACCCCCAAATGAAGGTTCTCAAGATGGTAAGTAACTTATTACTTTCTTTTGGATAGCTTATGTATTTTTGATATAATTGAGAGGTTTTTACCATATTTCACGGTTTCCTATTCACTTTTGGTCTTCATTACTACATAGATCTTATTGTTCTCAAACTCTTTAGGTGTCACCATGCATTCTAGAAGAGATATTTCTACCCAAAACACTCTAAATAATCCCAGAAGGATAGCAACTGAAGGATTTGAAGATGATCATGGTTTTGCTAAGAGTTTTTAGAAGTTTCTCTTACATATATTTGTCAAATTCAGACCCTCTGTTGATCTAATTAATGGTTTTCATCATGTAGGAAACTTTGTGGAACCTAGAGGGAACCATTCTGGCTTGAACACTTCTAGGAGTTCCACAAGGCCCCCAAATGAAGGTTCTCAAGATGGTAAGTAACTTATTACTTTCTTTTGGATAGCTTATGTATTTTTGATATAATAGAGAGGTTTTTACCATATTTCATGGTTTCCTATTCACTTTTGGTCTTCATTACTACATAGATCTTATTGTTCTCAAACTCTTTAGGTGTCACCATGCATTCTAGAAGAGATATTTCTACCCAAAACACTCTAAATAATCCCAGAAGGATAGCAACTGAAGGATTTGAAGATGATCATGGTTTTGCTAAGAGTTTTTAGTAGTTTCTCTTACATATATTTGTCAAATTCAGACCCTCTGTTGATCTAATTAATGGTTTTCATCATGTAGGCAACTTTGTGGAACCTAGAGGGAACCATTCTGGCTTGAACACTTCTAGGAGTTCCACAAGGCCCCCAAATGAAGGTTCTCAAGATGGTAAGTAACTTATTACTTTCTTTTGGATAGCTTATGTATTTTTGATATAACAGAGAGGTTTTTACCATATTTCATGGTTTCCTATTCTCTTTTGGGCTTCATTACTACATAGATCTTATTGTTCTCAAACTCTTTAGGTGTCACCATGCATTCTAGAAGAGATATTTCTACCCAAAACACTCTAAATAATCCCAGAAGGATAGCAACTGAAGGATTTGAAGATGATCATGGTTTTTCTAAGAATTTTTAGAAGTTTCTCTTACATATATTTGTCAAATTCAGACCCTCTGTTGATCTAATTAATGGTTTTCATCATGTAGGCAACTTTGTGGAACCTAGAGGGAACCATTCTGGCTTGAACACTTCTAGGAGTTCCACAAGGCCCCCAAATGAAGGTTCTCAAGATGGTAAGTAACTTATTACTTTCTTTTGGATAGCTTATGTATTTTTGATATAATTGAGAGGTTTTTACCATATTTCATGGTTTCCTATTCTCTTTTGGGCTTCATTACTACATAGATCTTATTGTTCTCAAACTCTTTAGGTGTCACCATGCATTCTAGAAGAGATATTTCTACCCAAAACACTCTAAATAATCCCAGAAGGATAGCAACTGAAGGATTTGAAGATGATCATGGTTTTGCTAAGAGTTTTTAGAAATTTCTCTTACATATATTTGTCAAATTCAGACCCTCTGTTGATCTAATTAATGGTTTTCATCATGTAGGCAACTTTGTGGAACCTAGAGGGAACCATTCTGGCTTGAACACTTCTAGGAGTTCCACAAGGCCCCCAAATGAAGGTTCTCAAGATGGTAAGTAACTTATTACTTTCTTTTGGATAGCTTATGTATTTTTGATATAATTGAGAGGTTTTTACCATATTTCATGGTTTCCTATTCTCTTTTGGGCTTCATTACTACATAGATCTTATTGTTCTCAAACTCTTTAGGTGTCACCATGCATTCTAGAAGAGATATTTCTACCCAAAACACTCTAAATAATCCCAGAAGGATAGCAACTGAAGGATTTGAAGATGATCATGGTTTTTCTAAGAGTTTTTAGAAGTTTCTCTTACATATATTTGTCAAATTCAGACCCTCTGTTGATCTAATTAATGGTTTTCATCATGTAGGCAACTTTGTGGAACCTAGAGGGAACCATTCTGGCTTGAACACTTCTAGGAGTTCCACAAGGCCCCCAAATGAAGGTTCTCAAGATGGTAAGTAACTTATTACTTTCTTTTGGATAGCTTATGTATTTTTGATATAATTGAGAGGTTTTTACCATATTTCATGGTTTCCTATTCTCTTTTGGGCTTCATTACTACATAGATCTTATTGTTCTCAAACTCTTTAGGTGTCACCATGCATTCTAGAAGAGATATTTCTACCCAAAACACTCTAAATAATCCCAGAAGGATAGCAACTGAAGGATTTGAAGATGATCATGGTTTTTCTAAGAGTTTTTAGAAGTTTCTCTTACATATATTTGTCAAATTCAGACCCTCTGTTGATCTAATTAATGGTTTTCATCATGTAGGCAACTTTGTGGAACCTAGAGGGAACCATTCTGGCTTGAACACTTCTAGGAGTTCCACAAGGCCCCCAAATGAAGGTTCTCAAGATGGTAAGTAACTTATTACTTTCTTTTGGATAGCTTATGTATTTTTGATATAATTGAGAGGTTTTTACCATATTTCATGGTTTCTTATTCTCTTTAGGTGTCACCATGCATTCTAGAAGAGATATTTCTAAGAGTTTTAGAAGTTTGTTTTACACATGTTGGTCAAATCCAGACCCCTCTTGTGTTAATAAATTGTTTTCATTGTGTAGGAAATATAGTGGAACCTAGAGGGAATTATCCTAGATTTAACTCTTCTAGAAATTCTACAAGGCCCCCGAATGAAGGAAATCCAATGGGACAAAATACAAGAATGACTACACGCTCTATTGGTATGAAACCGCGTGCATCTTGATTTCAATTCACATGACAAATAGGTATAATACTAAATGAACTTTTGTGTTATAGCCCACAATGTACCATTTGTTCCAAAACAAAGACGTAGAGGAGCCTCAAAGTTAAGTTCTTTACTACCAACACGTGGAAAAGTACACAAGTGTTTCTTTAATGACCGAGGAGCTCCTATTGGGGAAGTAGCTAGGAACTTGACTAATTATCTTGGAATATGTGCAAAGAAGGGTATGCTTTTCCCATTACACAAAGAATGGGGTGCAGAACACATTAAGGGTTTTGAATCCACTATGGATGATGTCATGGTATGTTACTAGAAATTACACAACTACTCTGGACTTACTTTTATATGATTTTTTTCTAATAGGTATATTACTTTGGACTTACTTTTATATGAAATTTTTTCTGACATGTACATTATTTAGGAATTGTATGAGTTTTACATGATAGATGGAGAGACCATAGCGAATATGCAAGATGTTGTGTATTGGTGTTATGCTAATCTACAAAGGAAGGTTAGATCTTGGCGCAACACACTAAAAAATAAAATTTCTACTTTCGAGCATCCAGATCAAGAATGCCAAGAAACACCAGATTCACGGGTCACTAGCTGGGAATGGAAACAATTATTGGAATATTGGAGGACTCCTTCTAAACAGGTAATAAAGTAAAGTAATGATTTATTATACATTCTTGATATTTTTGTACAAGTCTTATGAAAGTATATTTCATTTCATTTTTCATAGGAAGAGTCCACTCGAAATAAGATTAATCGTAGAGGTCCTCGTCCCACGCATAGGACTGGAGCAAAATCATATTCACGTCGTTATCAAGAATTGGTAAAAATGATAGTTACATTTGTGAATTCAAGTCTTTTTGGTATATCTTTGAAATATAAAAATTATTTTATTAATGTGGACACAGATGGAAAAGGGAATTGTAGCATCTGAATGGCAAGCATATCTTAAATACCATCAAGATACTAATGGTGAATATTTTGATGAGTACACTAAGAGAAAATGTGTAAGTAAAATTGCTATGCACATTGTATTATTTCTATATTAATATTCCATGGACCTAGTTCTATTAATCTAACAATTATAGGAAGAAATTGCCTCAAAATGTGAACAACGACAACTTCAGAGGTCAACAGACCATCAAGCTTTTGTTCATGTTCTTGATGATGTACATGGAGAACATCATGGTGGTTATGAGAGGGGATACGGTGTTGGGGCATCGAGACAAAGATGGAAGGTATCTCATCTACAGCGGGTGCAAATGAGGCCTTATCTTAGGCAACAATCCCGAATTAAGGAGTTGGAAGCAAAAATTGCATGTTTACAAGAACAACTTGGACAGGTACTAATTAGCTAAACAAATTTCTTTGTAAGAAATATTTGTTTTAAATGGGGTTCATAATCATAGGAAAATCGACAAGGTGCGTCTAATTCTCGTGAACCCCACACATCAAGTAGTCACAATGATATTCAGGTATGTTTTCCAAATATGAAATCTTAGTTGATTTTATGACCATGTTTAACACACGACATCTTGATTCTGATAACATCACAGCACAACTACTCACCACAGATCTCTCATGGCCCTTGTGGCCATTAGAAAAATATCAGGATAAAATGTAAGTTTCATCCCATTAAATATTAAACTTTTACTTCTCAGATATAGTATATCATTTGAATCTTTTTTATTCTTTATAGATAATAAGGCTGCCAGATTTTGTCGTTCTTAATGGTGTATTCAGTCCACTGGCATTTCTTGGAACATATTTTGCAACTAGGACTACTGAAGGACTTTAGACTTTACACAAGGAGATATAAACATATGGAGATTTCACTTTTTGGTCAATTGTTTTTTCTGAGACTGTACTACTTAAGGGAAGTTAGTATATGGATCTTTTTGGAACTCAGATGTGATGCATGCAAGGGCCATGAAATTTGGAATACTCCATGAAATTTTGAAGGTATTGTATGTTTCTCATCTTTTAAGATTCATTTAAGTATCTCATTCTTCTTCAAATATAATCTAGTAGAAATTTTATTTGTAGGATCTTGAAGTGGCTAGTTGAAGTTTCCCTTCAATATTTTAGGTGTGACTCTTTTATATTTTGATTTAGTTACTACTAATATCATTTTTTCTCCAAATTTTGCTTTCCACAATTTATGTGATGATAGATCTTTAAACAGGTTATAAAACTATCATGGGGTGATAATGAAAGCATGTGTAATCATCATTTTGTTGGGTGAGGTATAGGACATATAAATTTGTAAGGAACTTATCTTAAAATGAGTTTTAGACTCTCATGTACTAGGTTTCTTTCTTTCTTTATTTCTTTCTTTAGTTATTCGTTTAGTCTAACAATGCAAATAATTCCTTTCTTACTAATTTTCAGACCTTATTTTTTGCAGATTCTAACATTTGCTTCATGTTTAAGTGTTGTGAGAGGGAAGAAACGTCATGTTGTAGTA
Organism: Alisma plantago-aquatica; assembly: GCA_963693085.1. Classification (NCBI taxonomy): domain Eukaryota; kingdom Viridiplantae; phylum Streptophyta; class Magnoliopsida; order Alismatales; family Alismataceae; genus Alisma; species Alisma plantago-aquatica. The sequence continues at coordinate 1,694,411,632 of OY856409.1, read as the reverse complement.
GTTTCCAAGCACTTCTATCGTGAATATAAAAGTTATACATGTGTAAGTATACTAACATACCCAACTCTTACATTTTTATGATATAAGAGATCGGAAATATGTTAGATGACTTAGAGAATACAAATCTATAGTTCTTATACATTTTTTTGAATCCGTAATTATAGTTAATAAATATTATGTATTGACTATATCCTGTTTGAATGAGATGCTTTTGGCTTTTTGGTACTATTCAAGAATTTTCGTCCAAGTGCTTATTAGATTTCTGAAATGGTTATTATATAGGAATGTATTTGCATGTGGTGGTTAGTCTAGGTTTATGCATGAAACAAGATGGGATTGTTGCGATTAATGTTGAGGTGGTTGGTTTGGTAGAGGTCGCAAATCAAATGATGTTTATTCTAACCTTTATCATAATCAAGATTAGTGGGTCAACTATTCTATACTACTATGGAGTATGTCTTTGCATCTTAGACATCCATGTACCTAAGTGCCTAGCCAGGATGTGTTTTGATTTCTTCATGCTTTGAAATTTGTGGAATATTTACTTTTAAGCAACACCTCTTCAATGGGTAGGTTGCTACTGGAATGTAAGTCAAAATTCTGGACACACCACTATAGAACAGTCCATGGGAAAAGGTTGAAGTCCTTTGTAAGGAAATACCTAGCAAATGACGTTGTTAGAATATTCAGATCATAGAAGTAGTATCAAGGGATGTCCATGCAACTACAACACCTAATGTCTAGAAGGTTAGGGTGATATAGTGGTTGTGTGAGTGTGGGTAATTTAGATCATACTACAGAGTACAGGATGTTCATACAACTAAAGCACCTCTTATATGTCTTCAAGTTGAGGGTGATTCAGTATTTGTGTGAGAGTGGGTGTGTGTGTGTGCACTCTAATCGTATACACAACCTTGTTTGATTAGTGACCAGTCTAGAAATGTCACTAGCCTTTGTATTGGTCTTTACAAAGCAGGTCGTCCCTCTTGATGCTTGTTTGAGGCCAATGAATATCAAGACTGACATGTGGAACCGCATATGGAATATCTATGCCCCCATCAAAAGTCACTTTTAGTGAAATATTTTCTTTGATTAGTTTCCCACAAAGGCCAAACAGTAAGAAAAGCACATCACACATGACACTAGTTTCTCTATGTGCCTTATACCTTATGGATCAATTCATCACCCTCTTTATGGTTGTTTGTATGTGACTCCCATATGGCAAGTTAGCTGTTATCGTCAGTTATATCTAATTTACCTACAGAGTTGGATATTGTTACCTTTAGAAAGTTGATCAAAAAGATGGGTCAGATTGATGAGTCAATATTGCCTTCAGCTATATTACATATTGTAAATATTGTAACCATGCATTGACTCCACTTTTGAATATGGTGCCTTTGAAAATTGCTATCATGGTTGGGCTTTAGCGTTTGGGTCATAGAGGAGATTCCAGCCTGTTGTTTGACAATCTCACCAACATAGTATAGCAGTTGGCGCCCAGCTATTGTTGGCTTAATGAAGGCCTACATAAATTTACTATTAAATAACTCTTCTTAGATCTAGTATAGCTTTCAGATGCTTCATTAGAACTCCTATATTTGTGGCTACAAAATAGTTGAATGGGAACGGACATGCTTCCACTACTGAAATTTTTCGTGTATGGAGAAAATCTTACTCTGAAAATCACCCGTATTGCTATTACTAAATCACATTGATTTTATCCATGTGGACTCTGAACATCAGACCTGTTTCTAGTTCATTATTGACTAGCCTAACAACATTTCTGGCTTCTATATTAGTCCTATATTTCTATGTATAAGGTTTCAATCATTGGTTAGTAAGAATGTCATGTACACCATTTATTAGAACTCTGTTATAGAAACATATGCGTAGGTTAGTGGTCTGATTTAATTTGTTTTTAATAGCTATGATGATTGTTTTGTTTCAGCAGATATACTGTAAGTTGTGCTCTTCTACTCCATGTTGGGTGATTCACATTTCTTCTCTTACCTAATGCAGGTCGCGTATGTTCTTCATGGAGGATCTCCTATGAATGGCTCCCATCACTCCAAAGCTAAGCTCAGTACTAGTAACGGTCTTGGGTTTGATTTAATACATCATTTAAGGATGATCCATTCTTGACGGCAGACTTCATAACTGCAGTTGAAGTATCCAGCTTCTGTGAAGATGAAGATTCTAAGAATCTGCATTGTTGAATCTTGAAAAGACTGTATCATTAAGATTAGAAATCTGATCTCTTTTGATTTTTTACTTGTAATCCAAGGGCCAAAGGGAATGTGCTCTTTGTAACTGAACGCATGTTTCAATATAAAGTGACTTTTGAGCATCTGATCAGAATGTTTTGTTTAGCATTATTAAATTAAATTAGTCGTGTGACAAGAATGTTAACGGGTTGCGAAGGATGTGCCTGCTGAATACTATGTTCAACAGATTTAATATTATAAGAATAAATGCATGACCTTGCAACGTTGCATGTGCTGTATTGTTTATTACTAGTTAATAGGCACAGAGGCCAACCTTAACGGTCACTGTTGCCAAAAGAATTTCAACCGTGCATTTTGATAATATATTTAATGGAGCCACAGAGAACGACCCAAGATAAACGGTTTCAGTAAATTTATCGGCAGTCGCCGTTGTTGTTGATGCATGATTAACGCCAAGGCCTGTTTAGCCTGGCCCCTTTTGTACTAGTGCTGGGAAGACACCTCTTTTTTTTGAAGCACAAGGAAAAGAACGGAATTTGGCTTCAGCTTTCATCTCCAGAATGAACGAGAACAAACTAATTGATATCTTAGACCCGGACATTGTTCAGGAAGGAAGTTCGGAACAAGTGATTGGAGTGGCCGAGCTTGCAGTTCGCTGCTTACGCTTGACGGGAAAACAGAGGCCTTCAATGAAAGAGGTTGTCACAGTATTGGACAGATTATATGAGCTAAACGGACATGCACACGAAGTGCCAAGTACAGCAGCAGCACAGAGTTCATATGATCAGTGTAGCTTCAATACGGAATCTGCTGAATACATCTCTAAAGAAGCCGAGAGACTCCTAGTCTTGGATGGAAGGTAGCCGTTTATGACGTATCAAGGTTTCGCTGCATGGGATTCTTCCATTTCTCCGAATTCATGCTCGTGATGCAGTTGAAGTAGTTATCTCGTTACGTTATTTCTCTTGAATTTGTCAGCCACTTTGCTGCTTTGTATCTGCTGTTGCTTAGTTTGTTGTATTCTAGCTACCTGTTTCTCTGAATTATAAAACTCATATTTATCTTTGCCCTACATAGCTTTCATGTCCATTATGTTGAAATGGAGACACGAGTCTATGTGTGCACGTCAATCTATGGCCGATAGGGCTGATCGTGTGTTGTGCTGCAATGAGTGAGAAACACACAAGACACGACTGGCCCAACTTGATTTGGTGTATGCTATTAGTTTCTTTTAATAAACAGAAAGCACCTTATTTCTTTTTATCTTGTTTAAATGATGCTTAACTATTTTGTTGTTTGGAATCCAAACAAAGATAAAAAAATTTCCCTTATGTGTGGACCATTTTCATAAATTGAGGCATTAAAAACTCACACAAATGCCTTCACATAAGTACAAGCGACAAATTGGGTTGCCACTCCATTTTGGATGGTGAAACATATAAGATCTATAAAAAAATTATCTGATGTCGATGATGGTAACACACGGTTTCACATTATCATGTATTGAAGGAGCTGACAAAGAGAAATGCGCCATCAACATGCAACCCAAAGGCATCAAAGGGAAAATATATAAACAAAGATGGTTTGACTGTCAAGTCACTCAGTGTCTTTATGAAACTTGTCTGTAGTCAAGTCCATATTGGCATGCAAAACATGTCACTTCCTTAATTGCATTGAAAAAGTGATTGCCTCGAGCCACTCAAAGATGAATTGCCATAAAACTATCATCTATCTATGTTTCCATCTAGGTCCTCTGATCGTAGGCCAAGTCACGATCCTATTTGAGTGCACCTAACAAACCATGCATGGGGGACGAGTCTCAACCATCACTACAAAAAAAATAGGAATTAACTACATTTGGTTTAACTACATATAGCTTAAATGTAGTTAAAACTTAACTTTCCTTACAATTTGTAAAAATATAGTTAAAATAAATGTAGTTAATAAAAAAGTTAAGCAATGTCTACAAATTGGTTACAATTACATTATGTGTAACTTACTTTGTACCAATGACACCGCTGCCTCTTTACCCAACACATTATTTCATTCCCCCAAATTATAATGGCGTTCAAATTTTCACTAACACGCCACCTACTTCTTTTTCAAAGTCTTACTCACGCCTTCCATGTTTCTCCCCAAATCGAGGGATTTTCCCCCTTTTCCACTGTCCCTCGGAGAATGGGAGTGTGGAAGCTAGAGCGACAGACTCTATGGATAGCTCAGAGGGAGAGGGAAGGTGATCTTCGTGGTCATCATCTGAGGCAGCATGTGCTGCAATCATGGAAGGCGAAGGATAGGATAGCAAATCTGTGTTCTACAACAAGCAACTGGCTCTTCTCCGACTCCCTCGCTAGCACTGAGAGCCTCCGAACAGTCGAGACTCGCGGATCCTCTCCGCACCAGCAGCAGCCGAAGACGAGATTGTGGATAACTGGACAAGGCTAATGACGAGGTAGACAACCTAGACTTGACGTGGTTCCTCCCTTCAGGAGCCTGCTCTTGCGCGACGAACACCCTGACGACCTCCGGGTCGTCGGCTGCACGACCGTCAGAATCCTCTCGACACCTTGGCTCCTGTTCGTCAGCTTCACGGGCGTCAAGATCCTCTCGATAGCTTGGCTCTTGTTCACTGACTGCACGGGCTTCGGGATCCTCTCGACACCTTGGCTGTTGTTCGCATGAGCCTACGGAGGGTGTGATTCAGTATGGGCGTAAACGGCAGATCGAGTGGGATCGTGTTATGGGGCATGTGGTGTTCCTGATCGCCACCCACGATTCAATGTTTGAGTAGTCGTAAGTTTGGCCTGTGGTGACAGTGACAGGGTCACGCATGAGTTCTAAGGAGACGGGGCAGCTAAAGTGTGGAGGCTCATGGATGGATAACAGAGAGGAGAGAGGGGTATGGTGCTTTTGGATAAGCATCGGGTCCCTTCTCGCTTCTCACTTCTCACTTGAAGTTTGGTTGTAGCAGGCGGTGTGCTGCGTGTTGCTGGCTTTTTTATTGGAATTGGGGGTGTGGGAGCTGCAGAGGGAATTGTGATGCAGAGATGGGTGATTGTAGTGTCGAAGGGGTTGTGTACCCACATATGTGTTTGTGTGGTAAACGCTCCATGTTTAGATTTTGTCGTTGGTTCTACCTGATGAGTTATCGGATCTCTCATAATTTCTAGTCTTAGTTCCTAATTTCTTAGCCTTTCCCAAACAATTGCATGAGTTTGTTATATTTACTATTCTGTTGTTACTAGATATAACTTATCAGATTCTATTTTTGGATGATGGATTACTTGGTATTGACTTATGCTGGATTGAGATCTTACTGATGCCTTATCGGTTCATGGAGTTATGTCCCTGTAGCGTACTTTGTGTTTGCTGCGTGGGCTCTGTTTCTTTTGTAGTTTATCATATAGTTGCTGGCAGAAAGCATGTGGCAATACCCATTTTCTAACAAGGACGGACACGACTGCACAACCTCAAACAGGCTGGAAATTGTCATAAGATCCCACTGAATCTGAGCTTTGTGATATGATCTGTGAGCTATGGTCCTCATTAGTCTTTATACTAAGATTAATAACTGTTCATTGTTGTTGGTAGATCATTTTATTCATTGTTTTATTTGTTTGGATCTCTACCTAATATTCATGTGATATCCTTTCTCTACTAGATATTGCAGGAGTCTATAAATCTCGCAATGGATGAGGGTTGGTTTCTTTTGGGTTTCTCATCCAGAATTCTGAATGCAGAGGTAATTTCTGGTAGTGTTAGGCATTGAACATCTAGTTAAAGTATTTATGTTCCATTTTATTGTTCCGTGAAGAATCCAAAAAATTCATAGGTCTAGATATTTAAAGATGTGGCTGCAATTTGGGGTTGTTAGGTTTTGTCTCTAAACTGTCATCTTGGTGGAGAGTAAGGACACCTAGGATGGGGTACAAGACCAAATGTTAATGGTTGTTGATCTTGAATCCATAACTGATTTAGGTGTTATGAATGCTAATGCTGGTCTGTCCGGTTGATTAATCTGTTATCTGTCATGGTCCTGGTATTCATTCCAAGTTAAACATTTGATTCTGCTGTCATAGTGCGGTTAGCTTTGTTATATTTTATTCAGGTTTGTTTCTATTGACTTGCAATTGGTAACATTATAGGAATGGTAGATAGATAATGTACACTTCTCTTCCTATGTTCTTAACAGCATGCTTACCAAGATTGTAGTTTAGTCGATCATGGATTAGCTATTATGAATGCTATTACTGGCCTAAATGGTTGATGAATGTGTTCTGTTGCCGTGGTCCTAGTACTAATCTACATTGAACATCGACGTATGTTCTGATAGTGAGCTTAATTTTATTTTATACATGTTCAGGTTTGTTTCTTCTGTCTGGAAATTGGCAAAATCATTGGAGGTGCCATTGGTTAATGATTTAGGATACACAAAAAGATACGTCTGTTGTCTTCAGGTAACTCATTAATTATTAGCATGAATTAGAGAGCAATCATTTCATTATCGTTTCCTTATATACCTCATTCTTGTTGGCCCTTATGCTATTGCGTATACAACCACCACGTATTTACATTGCTTGTAAATGTTTTAAATATCCATTGATAGAAACCATCTCATGATTCAACAACTAAACAACATGGTAGAAGCTACAGGCTAGTGGCAACCATCAGGATGGTTACGCTGATGAGATGACCATTTGGAGTTTTCCTACGGATTTTGTGTTGCAATTGAGTCTGTCTTGGCTTATGGCATATTCTTTCATAAGGCATAGATTTGCTCAGGTTATCAGCAAATAAAATTATTTTTCACAAGTCTATCAACTTATATAGGCTTTCTTATTAGTGGTCTGTACTAAATGCTCTGGGCATGGTACTGTTTGGAGCTAATGCTTTTCATGTTCTTCACATGGCTGGCAACAACTGAGGGGTGGTAGTAGGGTGTAGCTAGCCTGTACCAGTCGATAGAGGGCTTGTAAGTGGGATCTTAATTTTGTGGATGAAGGGTGAAATATTGTCACCTGTTATGCCTTGTCATAAGATTACCGTCAAATCACACACATCGTGGAGGTTGTTGTAAAGAAAGCTCTCAATTATAGCAAAATCAGATTCTCTGGTCTTGAATATATACCCCACTGACATGTAGTGAACATGCATATTTTCTGGTATGGAACACGCCTATCCTTTTAGAGCACACATTGCTAGGCTCTATCAGCCTTTTATGAGTGACCCCAACATCTTTAGGAAGTTCATGTATACCCCCGGTAGGTATCTATTTGGGCACAGCTGATCAACCTATAAAACACCAGTCATCTGTCGGTTGTTGGTTACTAAATTCTCAATGTGCATTGACAATGTTATGTCATTGATATAATTGAAAATATAGAATCAAATACGTGTATGAAATTGAAATTTTGGAAATGTTATGATATAAACGTCAGAAGGTGAAAATGTGATGTATATGTGTGATATTTACCCTTTATTTTATGTTCAGTTTGACACCTTAAACTACTGTGAATTAATTTACACCTATGATTCTGGACACCAATTATAATCCTTATATAATCTTATATGTAGTAAAATTCAATAGACATATGCAAATTCATTCGGCAGCCTTATTTATAACCATGGAAATGATCATTTACATTTACATGATTCTCTGCAATTTAGCTCGACATAGTAGCCACAACATATGATTCATTGTGTTGATGTTTAGAGGAAAACATGAATCATTTCTTTGCCTTACAGCTCAGATCAGTTTTTTACAAATCTTTCACAGATTTGGAATGAAGCCAACACTTGTTGCTCATCTAAAAGGACCAGATGAAATTAGTGTTGGGATTAGGAATATAATCCAGCCCATGTCTTAGTGGGATTTAGACTTGGGAGGGTTGGTTTGTGCTACCAATCCTAATAGGAGTCAAATCTTGAATAGTAGGAATATGACTTCCTATGTGCAACATGCAGTTGGACTAGGATTCGAACTAGGACTAGAATTCCTGGTTGCAATCACATGCATGGAGGCCTATAAATAGAGGCCCCTGGGGAGGCCTTTGGATTATCCACCGGTTGAGGTGTGAGTTCTCCAGTTGTTTGTTGGTGCCTTCTGTGGTAGAGGGTGCCAGAGAACAAGAACAACTGGTAGAGAAGCTCTCTTGGTTTATAAGAGAGGGCCATCGACTTTGCCTTGAAGCAAAGTAACGGTTGGCGGTTGCTACCCGGATTTAGGGGTAATTAAATATGGGAGGTGTGAGTTGTAATTTTATTACATAGTGCTTATTAGCGGGATTGCCCCGTGGTTTTTCTCTCCTTATTGAGGGGAGAGTTTTCCACGTTAAATCTGGTGTTTTTCTTCTTTGGGTTTTATACGCTTGTTGGTAGCGCTTCCGTGATAAGTTTTCATCACATCCGGGACTGTATCGGTACAACATCCCCAACAAGTGGTATCGGAGTGAGGTTGCAGATACAAGTCCAGATGGGGAAAGATGAAGATGCGACGATGATAAAGTTGACAAGCACAAATTGGCAGATTTGGAAACCCAAGATGGAGGATATTCTCTATTGCAAAGATCTATACGATCCGATAGAGGGACAAAAGCCAGAGACTACATTTGATGCAGATTGGAAGAAGCTAAACAGGAAAACCGTCGGAACAGTGCGGAAGTGGCTCGACATCTCCGTATTCCATCACGTCTCAGAAGAGACCAATGCCAAAGATCTGTGGGAAAAACTCAAGAAGTTATATGAGCGGAAGACTGCCACAAACAAAGCTTTCTTGATCCGAAAGTTGGTGAACCTCAAGTACCGGGATGGTACAAACATCGCCGAGCATATGAATGAATTCCAAAGCCTTGTAAATCAGTTGGGGTCCATGAAGATGGTTCTTGATGATGAACTTCAGGCTCTACTTCTTCTAGGATTGCTACCGGACAGTTGGGAGACACTCGTAGTGACAGTCAGCAATTCTGCACAGGAGGGCAAGTTGACACTTGACCAGGTGAAGAGCAGTGTACTGAATGAAGAGACTCGACGACGAGCCTCAGGCGATAGTGGATCAGAGGTGCACTTCACAGAGGGCAGAGGCGTTGATAGAGCGAGAGACCGTGGTAGATCTAAGAGTCACGGTGAATCCCAAGACCGCGAGAAGTCTCGTGGTAGATCCAAGTCAAAGAATGGTAGAGGGTGCTTCCATTGCGGCAAGCCAGGTCACTTCAAAAGAGATTGCAAGATTTGGAAAAAGAAACATGGGTCTGAAGCCAAAGACAAGCAAGATGACGACAAGAATACTACAACGACGATCTCAGATGATAGGTGCGATGATGACGATGTGGTCTTAACAGTCCAAGAACAGTGTTTGCATGCTGATGAGGATGATTCTGAGTGGGTGGTGGATACTGCAGCTTCTTATCATGCTTCACCAAGTAAGGAGTTCTTCACTTCATACAGGAGGGGAGACTTTGGGAGGGTGAACATGGGAAATTCCAGCTTCTCTAGAATTGTCGGGATTGGTGACATTTGTGTTCAGACAAGTGTTGGTTGCACGCTCACGCTAAAGGATGTTCGTCACGTTCCAGATTTGCGGCTGAGTTTGATCTCTGGTTCTTTCTTTGATAGAGAAGGTTGTCATCTTGATTTTGGTGGCGGCAAATGCAAGATCACAAAGGGGGCTTTGGTTATTGTACGTGGCAAACTGTCTCGCACATTATACAAGACCAAGCTCAAAGTACTTAGAGACGGCAGTATACATGCAGTTGAGGATAACCAGAAAGATCTATGGCACAAACGGTTAGGACACATGAGTGAGAAGGGCTTGAATCTTCTATCCAAGAAGAGGTTGATTCCTTGTGGCAAGGATAGTGGTCTCAGTTCATGTGATGCATGTCAGACAGGAAAGAAACGACGAGTTTCTTGCAAGACAAAGTCTGCGGTGAAGTCAAAGCTTCTACAGTTGGTTCATTCAGATGTCTGCGGTCCGTTTGAGATGGCTTCACTGGGAGGCAATAAGTATTTTGTCACATTCATTGATGATGCATCTAGGAAGGTTTGGGTCGACTTGCTGAAGACCAAGGATCAAGTTTTTCAATGTTTCCAAAAGTTCCATGCCATGGTAGAGCGGGAGACCGGTGAAAAATTAAAGTGTCTCCGAACGGACAATGGAGGAGAGTACACCTCCAGGGAGTTCCAGGCGTACTGCACGCAGCATGGCCTACGACATGAGAGGATAGAGCCCGGCACACCACAACACAATGGTACAGCTGAAAGGATGAACCGTACTATTGTCGAGAAAGTCAGATGCATGTTGAAGACTGTAAAGTTGCCAAAGACATTTTGGGGTGAGGCAGTGAGAACTGCCTGCTATCTGATAAATCGATCTCCATCAGTTCCTTTGGGGTTTGATATACCTGAGCATGTATGGACAGGTAAGGATGCATCCTACTCACATCTCCGAGTATTTGGATGCAAGGCATATGCTCATGTTCCCAAGGAAAAGAGGCAAAAGCTGGATGATAAAGCGCTGTCATGTATCTTTCTTGGCTATGGAGATCAACAGTTTGGGTATAGGTTATGGGATCCAGTGAAAAAGACCATGACCAGACACAGAGATGTGACTTTCTGTGAGAGTCAGACAGTGACAGAGCCTGAGGTTGATGATGCAGAGGCTGCGGGATCAGGTGACAGTTCTTCAGACGATGAGTATGAGGATGATTCAGCTTCTTCACAGGTGCAGTCTTCTGATGATGAAGAAGAGCAACATAATCACCATGAGTAGCAGAGTGATAGCACATCAAGTGGTCCAGTTCCAGACGCACAGACGAGTGATTCAACTTCACAAGAAGAGACTTCTGGGCAGGGGGAGCAGGATCAGGACCAGGCAGAGTCCTCAGAGCAGCAGCTGAGGAGGTCTGACAGAGTACGTCATCCTTCATCCAGATATCCGGCATCTCAGTATATCTTGCTTACTGATCAGGGGGAGCCAGAGACTTTTCAGGAGGCACAAACTCATAGAGACAGAGTACAGTGGCATCAGGCGATGCAGGAGGAGATGAATTCTTTGCAGAATAATGACACCTATGAGATTGTGGCACTTCCCAAGGGTCGGAGAGCACTAAAGAACAAGTGGGTCTATAGGATGAAGAATGACGACACTGGTAGTGATATTAGATACAAAGCCAGACTTGTTGTCAAGGGCTTTGGTCAAAGACCAGGAGTGGATTTTGATGAGATATTTTCTTCGGTTGTGAAGATGAGTTCTATCAGATTGGTTCTAGGCTTGGTTGCTAGTCTAGATCTGGAGCTTGAGCAGATGGATGTGAAGACAACTTTCCTTCACAGTGACCTTACAGAGGAGATCTACATGGAGCAGCCAGAAGGTTTTAAAGTCAAGGGGAAAGACCACTTAGTCTGCAAATTAAAGAAGAGTTTGTACGGGTTGAAACAGGCTCCTAGACAGTGGTATAAGAAGTTTGATTCTTTCATGCAGAGTCACGAGTACCAGAAGACAAGTGCAGATCCATGTGTCTACATCAGGAGGTTTCCCAATGACAGGTTCATTATTATACTACTCTATGTGGATGACATGTTGATAGTGGGTCAGGATCTTAGTTTGATCAGAAAATTGAAGACAGAGCTTTCCAAAGCCTTTGAGATGAAGGATTTGGGACCATCACGACAGATTTTGGGGATGCAAATCACATGTGACAGGACACAACGCAAGTTGTGGTTGTCACAACAGAGTTATGTTGAACGGGTACTTGAGCGGTTTAACATGGGCAAAGCCAAAGTCGTGGGGACTCCACTTTCAGGTCACTTCAAGTTGAGTAAGAAGTCATGCCCATCTACTGATGAGGAAAAGGAGGAGATGGCAAGGATTCCCTATTCTTCTGCTGTAGGGAGTTTGATGTACACAATGGTGTGTACCCGTCCTGATATTGCTCATGCAGTTGGCGTTGTGAGCAGGTTTCTTTCAAATCCTGGAAAAGATCACTGGGAGGCGGTCAAGTGGATCTTCAGATACTTACGAGGCACGAGCAACACGTGTTTGATGTTTGGTGGTTCGGAACCAGTTCTAAAGGGCTTCGTTGATGCTGACATGGCAGGTGATATAGATCACAGGAAATCTACTTCTGGGTATATCTTCACTTTTGCAGGGGGAGCCATATCTTGGCAGTCCAGGTTGTAGAAGTGTGTTGCACTTTCAACTACAGAGGCAGAATACATTGCAGCAGCGGAAGCAGGAAAAGAAATTCTCTGGGTGGTGAGATTTCTAAGGGAGCTAGGGATGATTCAGATTGACCAGACTATTTTCTGTGATAGTCAGAGTGCCATTGACTTGAGCAAGAGCACAATGCATCATGCACGGACAAAGCACATTGATGTGAGATATCACTGGCTTCGTGATGTTATAGAGAAGAAGTTGTTGACTCTGAAAAAGATCCATACTGAGAAGAATGCTTCTGATATGATGACCAAGGTGGTGACACGAGACAAGCTAGATCTTTGTAAGAAGCTCTGCGTGTACATTCCCAATGATGATCGCTGAAGACCACATCTCCCTCATGGGCTGGAGGGGGAGATTTTTGGGATTAGGAATATAATCCAGCCCATGTCTTAGTGGGATTTAGACTTGGGAGGGTTGGTTTGTGCTACCAATCCTAATAGGAGTCAAATCTTGAATAGTAGGAATATGACTTCCTATGTGCAACATGCAGTTGGACTAGGATTCGAACTAGGACTAGAATTCCTGGTTGCAATCACATGCATGGAGGCCTATAAATAGAGGCCCCTGGGGAGGCCTTTGGATTATCCACCGGTTGAGGTGTGAGTTCTCCAGTTGCTTGTTGGTGCCTTCTGTGGTAGAGGGTGCCAGAGAACAAGAACAACTGGTAGAGAAGCTCTCTTGGTTTATAAGAGAGGGCCAACGACTTTGCCTTGAAGCAAAGTAGCGGTTGGCGGTTGCTACCCGGATTTAGGGGTAATTAAATCTGGGAGGTGTGAGTTGTAATTTTATTACATAGTGCTTATTAGCGGGATTGCCCCGTGGTTTTTCTCTCCTTATTGAGGGGAGAGTTTTCCACGTTAAATCCGGTGTTTTTCTTCTTTGGGTTTTATACGCTTGTTGGTAGCGCTTCCGTGACAACTTTTCGTCACATCCGGGACTGTATCGGTACAACATCCCCAACAATTAGTTCACATGGTAAGTTCAGAGTGCCATTTTGTTCATTTCAGCTTTGTAATTTAAGTGAATGTGGCCTTAAAAATTGATGTACTTCCAGCAGTCATTGACTTGCTCGTGAATCTTATATTTTTGTTCAACTAAATCTCAACTTGGTGTACTCATAAAATACAAGCCTGCGATTGATCAATTGGAAATAATTAACATGCTCTTGAGTAGAGAGACATGGGTTCTAACCATCAATAAACCTTACATTATGATTGCTCGAGCTAAAGTTTTTGGTACTAGCATCGACAAAGACTCTGCTATGTTACTGGCTGCCAGAGCATCAAGCAAATGTAATCCAGATGCTATTGATTCTGCAATATGGAGGGCTTTGGCTCTGATGAAGGTGAATTGAAACTTTGACTCATGTTAGGATAATCTTGTCATTGTAAAAATATCACTCAGTGCTACTATCCTAACATAGGCAAGTGATGGCATCACCGAAGTGCATTTTCATCACTTTGGCCTATTGAACAGACGTACAACTACCACATATATTGATGGGTCTAGAAATTGGCATCATGCCTACAAAGGGAATCCCGATGAGGCACGCCTTTCAACCATTTTATGCTACTCAAATGTCATTGATCTTTCTTGGTTATATCATTGTTTAGTTCATTTGGCAGATCCTAGATCTTTGCAATTGCAGTGGTGATTTTAGAGCTGAAGTTTACAAAATGTTGGATGATATTGCTGAAGATGGGCTATGAACACTAGCTATTGCTTGGCAGGTTAGTTTTGGAGTTGATAGAAACTATTGGTTCATACTATCTCTTTCACATGCATGTCTCCCAATTTTAGGTTGTTCCTAAAAGGAAAAAGTAGAGCAAGGGAGAGCCCTGGGAATTTGTTGGCCTCTTGCCACTTTATGATCCCTTTAGGTCTGGCTGTGAAAAATTAATTCCTATGCTTCTTAAACTTGGTGTCAAGCTAAAGATTCTACCAGGTTTGGTTATTTGTTCCTATATGCGAGTTATACATGGTAAATAGGTTTCAGCAATCAATCAGTTTGCTTTATATGGTAGGTGATCGTCTTGCAATATGAAAAGTCAAACAAAAAGCCTAATGACCATACCTAGATGCATGCAATAGTTAGGTCTTAGCTAAGAAGCTAGTACATGATAATCAATAGCATATTATTGTGTGGTTTATTGATAATACTTCGGTATTTCCTCCTGCATCATTAGCCAAACTTCCTAACACATTATACTTAGGTTTGTTTGGCCTCGATATCTTTGCTATGTGCGCTACTGGCGTCGCAATGATGATGGAAGCTATGGTTAGTATTGAGATGTCTGTTGTTTTTTCTCTTTCCTATTGCTTCACTAACACATTGTGATGTCGTTTCAATAGTTGTTCTGTTTAGGTCAAGGGAACATGTGGAATGTGGTACACAACCTGGATTTGTGAGAGCTCATATTGAGAGTATATTTTCTTTCCTCTGTATTTATTTTTAGCTTGTTGTTATGGATTTTCAATTCAAATGATTTTTGGTTTGTGTTTTTCTATTGTTTCGGTGGTGGGTTTACTATATCTCCTCTTAAGCCAAGGAATGGAAGACCTCGGGCACGAGTACAACATCTTATGCAAATATATTTGAAGGGATGGGGGCTCGGTTATTTTTGGTCATATCAGCAGCACTGTATACTTCAAATGTTGAATAGCATTGTAGGTACATTTTTGTTCTATAATTTACAGAGATAAAAATTGAAATTGTAAATTTAAAAAGCTGGTTGACTAAAATTATGACAATTTGGATGGTCGAATGTCTATAATGAATTGTTCCAAAATTTATATGCTTTCTAAACTTCAATATATATGTTACACAACTCCTCGTCTGTGACACTGTTAAACACATCAGCTGGCCCTCTGCTCATATGTAGAAAAAGGCATTTCAATGATACAATACTATATTTCTGGAAACAATTCATACATCAGTGTATTCCTCTGGCCGGATTGCGTGAATGGTATTCACAGAGAGATGACACTCAGAAAGTTTCGAGGACAACATTGAGTTTGAAAATGCAAAGAAGTTCTACATCTTCTAAGAAGGATCAAAGAACTCGAGATTTTGTTGGGTAAATATATCATATTTTGGTAACCCTCTAACATTACTAGTTACTGCCCAAGATTGAATACAACAAATTTACCTTTTTCATTACACAAATTCTTGGGGTTCATACTCCATATCTGGGCCCATCCTTGTCTCATTCCCTTTAGATAAAAAGTCATTATTGCAAGCACAATATTTGATGAAACTTACTTTTTGAAAGTCTCTCAACAAGCATCAACTAAGTCTGGTGAATGACCTACTTAAATTCCCAATCTAAGGGGGCTCCTATCCCTATGCAGACCACTCAATAAATTGGAATGTTTACTCAACTTGCTCCTGCTACAGAAAGTTTCCATTGCTCCTTGTCAATATCATATGGTCGTCATACACCCATAGCATTTCAATAGAAGTCTGATATGGTGACAATAATCAGGTTTTAATCTAACCAGTGTTTTATTATTCTATTTTTTGATCTTAAACTTCATAGATGACATTTTAGTATTATTGGGGTGCTTTAGAATTAGATAACTCAAAGTTTAATGATCTTCACATCTCTTGTTGAACTATCTGATGTTCTTAAATCCTTAATGATGCCCTACACAATACATACTGGGAAGGTTTATATATAATCCTATATATCTGAAAAGGCTTGATATGAGCATGCTAATGGTAGAATCGAGTGAATAGGTATAATGACATGTTTATTGATGCCTTGAGTTAGTAGGTACAATGTTGGATATATACTCTCTTCATCCAATTGAATTTCTAAATTCTGAATTCTGAATTCTGAATTCTGAATTTCTAACAGTTAAGTATGGAAAATGAATTCTAAATTTTAACCGAAACAAAGGAACATGCACATGCACCTACTCAGTGATAAATTGAATTCATTTCCCTTACCAACATCAAGAATTTCATAAACAAATTTAGGAATTCTAGCAGCTTATATGGTTTTAAACTGATCTCATCACTTGTCTTTTGAGAGACATGAAGCATTAGAAATTTGCAAAAGCTTTAATCAATCCATAATGATAAACCAGAAATGGAGTAGCTTCATAAAAGAAAGCAAACTTAGGGAAGTATCTAAAGCAACCCTATGCATTTTAAAAATTTGTTGATCCACAAAATAAGAAATGAGATTCCTTGTATATGATTTAATGAATTCAACACATTTATAGTTCCCCTATTGTTGAACAATTTGTGACACTTCTTTGGAAGCTGACATCAGGTTGAATGTGTTTGGTTTTGATCTTTTCTAGTTCCCCTATTGTTTAAACTATTTTCTGAAGCTACCATCTAATTGGAGTGTGTGGAGAATTGACCTCTTGCTAGAGATCCAAGACGAGTCTAACATTAAGTTGGAGTTGCTGCCATGGAGCATAAGAGGGGATTTAATATGCTTGGTGCTGCTGCTTCAGAATGCAGCTTTGATTTCATCACACTGAGGTATTGCATCTGGCTCTCCTTTTTATAAAAAAAGCACCCTTCATTTTGGCCAATCATTCTAACATCGGGAAGTACTGATGATGTACACATTTTTGTTGTTGAGGATGTTCCTAACAAAACTTCTGATAGTATACATGGCCCTCCTAAGAACTGATCAAAGAATAGATGAAACATCAACTTCATCTGTTTCCTAAAAACCATTTTCATCTGCCATTTACACAATTGGGTACAAAAAGCTACTCACTCCAAGTACTTTGAAGATTAAAACTGACTCTGGGTATTTTATATTTACAATCTTCAAGAGTGTTGTGACTTACCATAACTATAGCAAGCATGCATGTTTAATTCAATTTAAACATGGATATCACTTTTTGCTGCTTGTTTTTGTAGGGTTGCTTCCAGCAAGTTGATAAGCTAAGGACTTGAGAAAGCATTTTTCTTGATGTTTTCTTGGCAAGAACAAGAAAGGTAACTTGGGATTGTGAAGCTCAACTAGCATGCAGATGCATCATGATCAAGATGATGAATCTTTGAGTGTATTAATCAATTTTAATTTATGCATTAATCAAATCTTTTAATATACAGATTCATTTTTTACCGGCAAGTGATGATGAGCTCGAATCCCTCCAACAATGGCAACCAAAACAGCAGCAACAGTGGCACTCACTCCCCAAAATGCCTCCAAGGACAAGGAGCCCACTGTCCACCATGAACTAAGATACAGAATAGACTGGCGTGAAGCTCCCCGAGTACGTTGGGGTTGTGGAAATCAATGTCTCTGAGGACGCGACTGGGTGGGTGGTCCATGGGAAGCGGATGTAGCTACCATTGGATCGAGGAAGGACAAAGAAAATGCACGCTGACATTGACGTTGGCTGTGTGGCCTATGATGGCTAGTGCGGGTGGCCACTGGTTGGAATAATTTACCTACCACTGTAGGGGTTCAGGTGCTGTGTACATATATATCTATTGTCTAAGGTTTATATAGCTTATATTAAATAATCAGCCACCCATTATTATGTTAACAGCAGTATACATATTTTGTCCTTGTTGTTATTGTGGCTGCTGCTATGCTGCTATCATCTATATATGATGTTCACGCACAAATAAAAAAGAAGGTCAGTGTGTTTTTGTTAATAACCATATTTTTGAATTCAAAAAGTTGGTTATTCAGAAGATTTTTTTGACTTTTTCATTCCTGAATGATCTCAATTCGCTTTCGGTTTTGTTGCAGGGTATACGTGTAAGAGAGATTTTCTTATGGACATGTGTAGTGTTGGTGTTGTCGATGTTAACAATAACCATGAAGACCCATAGCTCTGTGCCTCTCTTGCAAGTGACATCTACAAGCACTTACGGTTAGTTGAGGTTGGCCATTTTCATAAAATTTTAGTGTTCGCACGTTTCAAAATGTTTCGTTAATTTGGTTAAGTCTTTCTTTTCTAAGATTAACTTTAAACAATTAGATTTGTAGTTAGGCTTAGACAAAGCAAGTAACATTGAGGTATATTACACTACTAAAAAAATGGTCTTTAACTATAAAAAAAAAATTGTAGCGAAAACCCCATATTTTGTAGCTAAAGGCTTTGACTACATATTTATTTACACATACAAATTGTATTATATGCTCGTATAGCTAAATCCTTTAACTATATTTTTCAAGTATGTAGTTAGATAATCCACTCGCTACAAATTCATATTTATCCAGAAGCGTAGCTAGATATTGTCCTTACATATTTATATATAACTATAATTATAGCTAAATATATGACTACAATTGCATATATAGTCAGTATGTAGCAAAAACATGAAGTTAATACATTTTATATGTATTTAATGTGTAGGAAAAGGCTTCAGTTACTATATACATATATATGTAGTTGATTATGCATCTAGATACATGTGTAGTGCCATTTAGTACACATACATATATGCTTAGTTAGACTATATATTCATATATATATATATATATATATATATATATATATATATATATATATATATATATATATATATATATTGTAATTCGATAGTACAAAAGCTCTTTTAGTAACAAAATTGTAGTATTTATTGCAAGTTATGCTCATTATGCCAACAATCTTACTTTCATTTATAATCAAGCGTCGAATGTACATGGGGAGGATGTATACCTTGCCCCTATTACACAATGTGTACAAAGAAAAGTATATACACATATCAATGATTCAGTGGTCTACTAACATCTTTGCAAAAGAGTTGTGTCTTTCTTGGCCAATTTTAACATTCTTATTGTCTTCTTCTTTTGTTTGAGCTCTTGTTGTTCGGCCTACATCGTCCAAAAGTACCTGTGATAAGAATCTAAAAGGAACCCTCCAAGCAGAGATAGAAGGAATATCGTCCCTATGAAGTTGGTCACTATGTTTGTAGTTTCTAATAGTGGTTGTTCAAATATATACATAGGTCTATGCAATGCAGTCTTCTCATAGCAGCAAAGAGCCATATCAAATTGCAATATATCATGATACACTATTGCGCCTGTGGCTGTTGCTGCACCTGTGACTGGGCGGGTCTGGGCTTCAAATGGAGTTGCATCGTCATGCTTCACAGGAGAGCATATGTTGTGCCTAGGTTGTCTTGGATACTTCTTATACTCTGTATTTGAATTCTTGACGTTGTTATACTCAATCTCTAATTCAGGTAATGGAAGTTGCTACGATGGCTAAGCTTTGTACTTTTCTTCATCCTGAAAATAAGGTTAGGCGTTAAAAAAATTATCAACTATATATAGATATCAGAATTTCACGTCAAAAGATATAGCTGATGCATACTATTCTTGGGTGAAACCTAATCAGAATACTATATTCCACATTATAAGGAAATCGTTGTACCACTACAAGAGCCATTCACTAGATATGATGTCAATGGGAAATAGTAATGATATCTAAGTAGTTGACAACATCAGTGGTTTGGAATGTAGGAAAGCTTGGATTTCCAACTCTCTACACACGGTGACTCAGATTTATTGATTATTTGTATACATATCAAAAGAACTTGAATAACAGTTTAAGCTTCTGTAGATACCATACTCCAGAGTTATTGATTACCTATATACATATCAACAGAACTTAATAAGTTTTAAAAACTATAGACTAAAAGAAATAAAATAGGGTCAGTTGATACTTGCAATCAAAAGTAGTTTATCATTCAAATCAGGAAGAATAATTTGAGTAGAAGGTAAAAAGAAAAATGGACTTTTATCAACTAAATCAGCATATCATATTTTAATTCAGGTAAACCCTTACATATTAATAAATGGAATTTGAATATGAATAAAAGTGAGAACTTATAAATTGATATATCTTCAGACAATATGTTTTGTTATTTTAATAGAAGCTCATAGAATTGTATATCTTCAGCCTACAAAAGAGCCTTTCAGTTGCAAACCTGGAAAAGTCATAAAAAAATGTAATACATGTTAGAGGGGATACTTCATGTCTACACCTACTGTATAGAATCTATCCATCCAAAAGAGGGAGATTCAAAACGACTGTATGGTTTCTGGACAGAAGATGACATGGAAACTGTGGGGGATTTGGACTAGATCTTAGCATCCTAGAGGGGATTCACCATGCCAAACCCACAACCTAGTCATCCTTGTGAGGTCCACCACCTCAATTTTATGATCCAAACTCTGACATTTATGAACCCATGATGAAGATCATAGGCATCCTTGTGCTTGAAGTAAATTATAGCAAAGATCATGATGAGAAGTACTAGTGCGTAATGTATAGAGCTGTTAAAGTGGGGGAAAACTAAAAAAGAAGGAAAAGTCTATTTGTAGAAGAACCTCATTAAAACAATTCATATTAGTTATATAAAGAAGTAAAATTGAAAAAAAATAGTGGGACATTTGAGACAATCTTAACAAGTTCATATTAGGTGGTAAGGGATCTATGTTACATCAGGTTGGTATCCCGTGCAAGTTGCAAATGTAGACTCAAGATTGGCTCCTGAGTGAACTGCCTAAAAGTAAGTAAGATCTATAATGGTAACCAATATGAGTAAACAATAATGGTGAATTTCCAAAAAATAACTTGCAACCTTGTTAGAATTATATCGATAGTGGAAAGTCTCTGCATTTTGAAGTTAGAACTATCAATTGATTATTTTCAGACAGGCTCTGCATATTTCAAGTTTGAGGTATCAACAGATTGTTTCAAGCTATAAGATGGCTCACCTTCATGATTTTTTGATGTTTTCTCATAGTTTGATTTAATGAATATCTACAGTTATACAACAAACTAGTCGTAACCGTTTGAAGGAAAAAAATTGTACCCAAAACAAACCTGTTACTGGAGTCAACCTTGTGACATATCAAATGAATCATTAAAATTTTGTTTCCCCAAAGTTAAATGCATAGAAATCAGTCAATATCTTTGAATGGGAAAGAAATATCATTGAATTCATTCAAGATGCACCTTACTAATTACTATAGCGACTAGAATATAAAAGCATGTTTGGTATGGGAAAAAAGATTGTCTATAAGATGGAAGCTTCCAATGTGTTCATGAAAGAATTCATTAAATAGTGTGTATTCATTCAAGTGTATATCTATATGCCAAGGAACTCAAGAAGTGTGTATTTGATGCGACAAAATTTAAGGTGTATCATATGACAAAAAACTAGAAACGTTTGTATCTCATAAAAATAAATTCAAGAGGTTTGTACCTTATTCTAGGGAAAATAGGGTGTAGAGTAAACTATTCGACCATTATAACTCCCATTTCCCACATATATGAATCATAAATACAATGTTTACATCAGTCACTACTATATTAGATCATCACATATCATACTATTTTCTTTACTACACTCACCAACAGCTGAACCATAAAATAGGTGATTGGAGTAGAATTTCAGGAGCATGATAGAGATTCGTCTAGAAGCTAGTTATAATTGACAAATGATAGAGGTCACAAGTATACATTTACAAAGTGTAACTTCAAACCTCCTACTCCTGTAACTCACTGGTTTTATTGTTGTTGGACTTAACTGCTCAACAAGGAAAACACACTATAATGATGCATCAGTTCAGCTTGATGCTAAACTCATTTATGTTGGCATAAATATGTCAAAAAACTACATGCACCTTTGCAAGTGGAACATGGACAACAAACACTCCAGCAACAACCTCCTGAACCACATGCTCTACAATAACCTGCACTCTCCATTCACTTTGCCCCACATGCTGCTATTGTTCTAGCTCAACACACCACACAACAAATTGCTCATGCATCTCTCATTGCTCTAGCCCCACCATAGATTCTTCCAATGCAATATTCATCACAACTCCTGGTATTTAAGTATGTTTTTTTAGTCTTTGCTTTAAGTCTTTTATGTGGCTTGTTTATGCCTGCTAAGAGAGGGCGGGATGAATAAGATACATCTCGAGTTCCTTATAAACAAGTATAATGTCAATAGCCATAAACAGAACTCATCAACTGTCTGACTTAATCAATTGACTCAATAGGTAACGATTCCAATACTTTGGCTCATATAGTGTGGTTATTGTAAGAGGACAAGGATACATGTACAAAGTATATGTACAAAATAAAAAGCTACCTTTGCTAAAGGGTGTCTTTACAGTGCAAACTAAGTAGAAAGTACCAACAAAGGAATTTTGAGATATTTGACACAAAGGAAGACTATTCAATTTGTCTAAAGGTAGTGACATACCCTTCTCCTCCCTGAAAGCCTTCACTACCATCGTCATCTCTATTTCTTTACTTCTAGGTCAATGGCTGGTCTCAAACATGCAACTCCAC
This sequence comes from Alisma plantago-aquatica, assembly GCA_963693085.1. Lineage (NCBI taxonomy): Eukaryota > Viridiplantae > Streptophyta > Magnoliopsida > Alismatales > Alismataceae > Alisma > Alisma plantago-aquatica. Next base: position 1,694,388,889 of record OY856409.1, on the reverse strand, counting down.
GTAGGTCCTAAAAAGATAACAAAAGTACAAGAATGAGATGGTGCATATGCAGAATATTACCTAGGCAGTTCAAAGTGTTGGTATGTATGCCCTGAGGGCCAATCATGGGATGATTGGTGAGATACATTAAGATTGATTTGATTAACATCAAAGGCAAGCTTCCAATTCTTTCTGGTTCAGTCATATGAGATAGTGATAGAACAGATTGAATGTCTAGAGAATGACAGTATTGAATGACGTATGCCTTCAGGTTCATGACCTGAACGATGAGATCATACGGATGCTAAGAGTTTGTACATTCTTGATATGTCCCTAGTCAGATGTCATTATGGAAGGTAGATAGACAACAATGACACACAAGACTAGATTGTGGTGTTGGTTGATGACAAAATCTCATTAGTCTTGATATAGAGATATCAAACCAAACACATAGGTACTTGTTAGAGAACAAGTGTACCAGACAGACCCACCGTGAGTTTGACACATGGAACCATGAGATGGTAGTCACAGTCAGTACTCACAGTGATGGTGGTGAGTGTGATTCTTAGACCTGAAATCACTACACTCAACACATGTTGTTGGGCACACTTTGACATCATCAAACGCAGTCCTGAAACATGGGTTGTTATAAAGGTGATGATTGGGTGGCTTTGACACATGGGTCTTTTGAGGGGTGAGTGATAGATATGGGATTTGTCTCTCCTGAGGGAGTTTGATATCCATGGCCACTTGAGGAGTAGGATTGAGAAAGGCGTGCACGCATGTGTGAATCAGTATGTGATACTGATGTCATACATATCTCTTCCAGTCTACTCTGAGATCAAGGAAGTGAATGAACGTTGACAGGATGACTGTTCCATGCCTCGAGTTCATTCGGGATATCAGTGACAAAGGAATTATACATTCACTATAACACCATTCATGGATTGTAGGATGAAAGTTGTTCTCCAACTTTCTACTTTCACTTGGGTAGCACTGATGTGTGACTAGGCACCGCTCTTTGCTTGTGAAGTCATAAGTGTTATGGACTTTCACTGCCAACGTGAAATGGACCTGCAGGGTCACACACATAGGATTTAACCTGGAAGAGGAGTTTTGTCCACAAGCAATGTTTAGATTGATTACTAAAGGAGTTTAGTAGTTCAATTAAACACTCAATCAGTCAATGACTCAATATCGTATGGTTCAAGGTGTTGGACGCATTGATTGGAGTATCAGATTGATTGAAATCGCAATTGACTGATTTTGCCCAACCTGTGCTCCCAACTGATCGGTTCATGTGATGAACCGGTCGGCTGAGGTTACTGAACCGGTCGGCTGGAGTGTCCAGGCCGATCGGCTCATGCCCAGGTTGAAATGACCGGTTCAAGGGTTGAACCGATCGGCTCAACTGGTGCAACAGATCAGTTGGGAAAAGTCATGTCGGCAAGAATTTTCCTTTGGTTTCAAATTGCCCAATTCGATTGGGAATAATATTGGTATTCGATACCAATTGGGAAAGAAATAAGGAAAGTCTTTTTGAGCCGGATTAGGACCATGAACCGATCGGTTCAGGGCACCAACCGATCGGTTGGAGTGCCCCAAACGGTCGGCTCAGATCCAACCGATCGGCTCAATGGCCGAACCGATCGGTTCAGTTGTGAACCGATCATTTCAAGTTGCGAACCGGTTGCCTTTTGTGGAAGATTCTCAAACCCTTCTACTCCTTCTTTAGTCCTGCATTGCCCGAGATGGAGAACCCTATCCCATGACTCTCCTATATATATAGGGGTATTGGGGGCTTCTCAAAGTACAGCTCAGTGCAACCAGTTGCTCTGCAAGTTTTCGTTCTCTCTGGTTTTGGTAACTGTGAGAGAGCCCGAGCAAGTGCTTCCCGCAAAAGGGAGGTGCAGCAAGGGAAGGACAACTGTAGTTGCAACAGGAGGCAGGAGAGTGTGTTGGCGACTAGTACGTCAACAGGAGGGTGAGACTCCTTCCACTTCCTTGTGGGACAAGGAGAGTGGAGTTCCAGGTGGTCGTGTGGACTACTACAGAGGCGGGAGGACACTGCCGCTTAGGAGGACAACTGTCATCCGACAGTCCGGTTCGAGTAGGAGTTGTCAGTCCCGGTGCGACCAGGAGCTGCACAGACACTGTCGAAGTTAGGAGTTGAAGACCGCGCATTGCGTGAGGTATTGTCACCGAGCAAGCCTCGGGACAAGGTATGATTCCACAAACCATCCTTTCCTATTATATAGACGTTGACGCGTTTCCTCGGTATGGGTTGGGGAGAAAATTTTTTGTTTCTGCTGCCTTCTCTGTCTCCCCTAAAACCCTACAGTGGTATCAGAGCCATGTCAGCTGTTCTATGTTTTAGGAATATCGATATGATCGATTTTGGTTTGTCGCCTTTAATTATTGCATACCATGCAAATAATATCGGCTTTATGCATGTCCAATCCTAAATCCACAAATCCCTAATTACATATATGATATGTATTATTAATGCACTCGATACGCGTCGCCCTTAAACAAGTTTTGTGGTGGATATGTGTAGCGTGATTATGGCATATAAACCCCTATCTGTGTGTGGTTGTTTGTGGTTGCTTGCATCTCGGTCTGCGCACCGATCTTCCCTCTCTTAATCCCGATGTAACTCGAAATAATTCAAGATTCTTTCCTACCTTTGCTCCCCCCGAATGTAACTCGGGGTTTCCCTTTTTAAAGCAATGTAATAAATAGGATATATTTTTTATTTCCTGTTATGTCATAGACCGGCGGACATCAAGACGACAACTGAAACGATCGGTTCAAGGTGTGAACCGATCGGTTGACGTTCTAGACGGTCAGTTCAAGGAGTGAACCAATCAGTTGATGACCGGTTCGAGGAGCGAGACGAGTGGGTGGCGGACATGACGAGATGCACGATGACCAGGCGAACCGATCGGTTGGAGGAGCCAACCGATCGGCTGGTGGCACCCAGACGACCGGCTGGAGAGTACAGATCATTCATGTGATGAGTTGATCAACTCGGATGGCAAGGCACATATGTTCATCTTGTACAGGTTGCATGTGATGTAGACCTAGATGACCGTGATTCCTCTTGGCTTGAGGAATCACATTAGGATGGCCATAATCATCGCTTTTATCGTTTGTGCATGTTTTATGTGGGATATAGCATGTATATGATACGTACTATGTATTGTGGTGATTGGATATGTATATATATATAAAACCAAATCCCTCATTAAAATATTAAGTTTTAGATGCCTTCCAAATGCAACACACGTGAAAAGCTTGATCGACCAAGTGTGGGCATGCCCAAGCGTGGTGCACCGTCTATCTCGTGGAAGCTTGAAGGATGAATATGTGGGTCTGCCCAAGCAGGGTGCATATTCATCGTGTTTGCTTTGGGTCGGACTTAAAAAGGTGACCTAGATAGGATCTAGCGCCTTGAGGCATGGAGATGATCATTGCAAGGAGTTGTAGATGACATCTTATCAAGAGTTGCATATGATGCAATTGGCAAAAGTTGCCTACCTAAGAGATCTATGTTGTGGGTGACAGCCCAAGCTGGTCCATGACATAGAGGATTTTAGGATCTTGCCCACTAGAAGGTTGTACGCTGCAATCTTCCGAATTGATGGTGAGGGCTATCAATTTGAAGTAAAATAGTGGGAGCGATAATTAATTAAAGGACTAATTATATCGTCAAACTTTCAAATCAATCAAATAAGTCAAAAATGAGTTTTGGACTAAAATTGCATATTTTCCTTTTTGTAGTTCAAATGGCAACAAACAACAACAACTTTTCTTTGCGATCGGTCCTTGACAAGGACAAGCTAAATGGGACAAACTTCCACGACTGGTATCGGACATTGAGAATTGTTCTCACTCAAGAGCGTAAGCTCTATGTCCTGGATACTCCAATTCCATAGGAACCCGCTCCTAATGCACCAAGGACATAAAGGGATGCTTACAAGAAGCATTCTGATGATGCCATTGATGCAAAGTGCTTGATGCTATGTTCAATGAACCATGAGTTGCAGAGGCAACATGAGAACATGGGTGTCATAGAGATGATTCTACATCTCAGGAACATGTATGAAGATCAGACACGGCAAGAGAGGTACAATGTTTCTAGGGCACTGTTCAAGTGTGTCATGACAGAAGGAGATCCAGTTGGTCCTCACACACTCAAGATGATTGGGTATGTGGAGAACCTGCAGAGACTGGGATTTCCACTGAGCCAAGAGTTGGCTACTGACGTGATACTGTAATCGTTGCCAGAATCTTACAGTCAGTTTGTGATGAACTACAACATGAACAACTTTGATAGGCCACTGTCAGAGTTGTTGGGCATGTTGAGGACAGCCGAGTTACAGATGAAGAAGGACAAGCCTAAAGCTGTGATTGTGATCATGAGCAAGAAAGGAAAGTTCAAGCGCAAGGGCAAGGGCAAAGCTAAGAAAGGTTCTGAAGCTAGCCAGGAGTCCAAGCCATCTTCAGCTCTCAAGGCCAAGGGAGGCGTGACCAAGAAAGGAAATTGCCACCATTGTCAAAAGCCAGGACATTGGAAAAGGAATTGTCCTCTCTACCTGGAAGAACAAAAGAAGAAGGAGGCGACTGAAGCCTCTACTTGAAGGTGTCATGTAAATAAACTTGTAACACTTTTTGAGATATATGATATCAAGATGTAAAGTGTAAAGCATTCTTACTTGGGGCAAGTGTTGCCTTTATAGATAGGAATACTTTAGTTTATTTCCAACCAATAAGGCATGTAATACAGTTATGAACTGCTATTTCATACTTGCCAATAGATAGAAACACTTTATTTTGCATATTGTTTGACAATGATAGCAATTAATAAAGAGATGTTTCAATTTATAAAGATGTGATCTTTATGGCAATGCCTTATTTATCTTGTGATATTTGATATGCATAAGATAAGACAATACCTAAAGTTATTGATAACTCAAACAATCAAATTAGCATCAATCATGAGAAATTCATTTCTAGTTTCCATATGATGGATAAACCTAGACTCTTTTGGTTAGAGAACCATTAAGAGACATGAATATCTTGGACATGATTAATCAATGTTCACTAATGTAGTGAGAGAATGATTATCCTATTAGGTATAATACATGTGATGTATTTACATACCTATTAGAATAAATGCTAATACTTCAAATGGTGTTTAGAGAAATACCAATATGGATGTCTTGAAGTGTTCAAGACCATCATAAATGAAGTGCAAATTTGGTAAAGTATTAATTCTTGATGAGATCAAAGAATGAAATACTTGGACCAAATGTTTGAGATCCTTATGAGTGTTTATGATAATGTATCATAGTAAACTCATGATTAAGGCATGGTGATGTCTGAATCAAGAAGGAATCATACTCTAAGGAGTTAGAGAATGATTATCAAATAACTGAATTCTTCTTAATAAATGAATACCCCACACTAATAAAAGAAATTAAGAATCACAAGGGTTGTGAGTTCTTATATCTTTAACAGATACACCTCAATTATCTATGTGATCAATTGTTCATGTGATGAGTCAACTATCAAGATGAATATGAGGAACCGAATCTTGAGTTATGGTTTAAAACCATTACATCCTAAATGACTTCCATGTGAACCATAAGGTATGACCTTGATGGTAGCACTCATTGGATCATATCCATAAGTGCAGATGAGTCTTAAATGTTAAGACACATGGATAACATTTTGAGAAGGATGATGCTTGTTGATTGCAACTTAGTGACTAAGACATTTGGCATATGGATACTAAAACTGCATTCCTACGAGGAATCAAACCAGGATGTGTACGTGACACAGCCTATAAGGTTTATGAATCCACTAATGCAAATGAAGTTTATAAGTTACAATGGACTAATCAATGTGATTGATTGAGTACAAGCAACTCAAAATTGGATCTTTACTTTGATGATATAGTCAAAAGGTTTGACTGGTATGTCAAAGATAAAGAAGGGATCTGTGATTTAGTGGGAGCGTGTTCACATTCCACATATTGATGTGAAATGAAATTGTTCTAAAATGGAAATCCGAATGTGGAACTTATCTTTAAGGAAGATAGAGATGTTTCCTATGTGATAGGAATAGAGATCTATAGAGATAGTTCTCGAAAATCTCTTGACTTGGAAAGAGAGAGCATACATTGGCAATCTGTACTGAAGTGTTCAATATGCACAGATTCAGTGGGAGAAAACTTGTCCATGTTACATGGAGTTAGTATCCCAAGGCCAAGTGTCCAATTCTTATGAAGAATGGGAACACTAAGAATAGATATGGATCTATCATGTATGTAATCATCCCATTATCTTGCATGTATGACATGGCAAGAATAAAATGCATTCATCATCTTGTATGTAGGACATGGCAATATGATGTGCTCATCCTGATAACTCGTATGTGTGACATGACGAGTGGATGACTGTCTGCTTCCAGTAAGTGTTATTGGAATACCATGAGAACTTGATAAGTGCTTGTGAAGCACTAGTTCTATGGAGAAGAGTTCGATGTAAAGAGTTAAATTGATGTGAACTTCCAAGAGGACAGAAAATTAATCGCAATATATATACATGAGATGTATAAAAGTGAATGTTTGTTGATAATTGGAAGTGTTCCAATAAAGCCGTTTAAAAGGGAAAAGCCGAGTATCTATGTGTTAGTGAACAACAGTGGATACTATATGGATCTGAAAGTTCATGAGATGAACTTATATTCCACTCATTGATGACAAGTCTGGAATCCTTGATCATGCAATGTGGCTAAAGGTTAGCAATGGAATACTAGATTGCATATTACGGTAACTCCATCTCATACCACTACTACAAAAATAGCATTCAGTGTCGCTTTTCTGGGCGTCAGTTATTAAGGAACACGGACGCCTTATATTAAAGGCGTCGGTTATTTAGAAGAACCAACGTCTATATTCAAAGACCAGCCCAACACGGGTACCGCTTTGTATACAGCGTCGGTTGTTTATACAAAACCGACGCATCATGTCATCCAATTTTCGAGCGAAAAAAATAATTTCACTTTCGGCGTCGAGTCTGTAGTTAAAACACCGACGCTTATGTGCGATGGAAATTTGGGCGAAAAGTGTCCTTTTCCGCGTCGGTCGTCCTTTAATCACCGACGCTGAATGTGGTTCCCGCCAAACATTTTCACGAAAATATCGTCCAAATGGACGTCGGATGTTGCGAACGACCGACGGTAAAGATGTTTAGGCGTCGGTTGTTGTAAACAACCGACGCTATTGGGGAACTTCATAACCTTCGATCGCCCGACTCTTCCCCTTTCTTATGTTTCATTGCTACCCTATTTCCCTATTGCGGCGATTTCTCCGGCGATTTCTCTGCTGCTGGTACTAGTTTTTCTCCGGCGCTTCTCTCCGGTGCCCCATCTCCGGCGTCCCCTCTCCGGCGCCCCTCTCCGACGCGTTTCTTCTCTGGCACCCCTACTGCCCGCCCTGCTGCTCCAACCGCCTGCACTGCCGCCACGCCTGACAACCGGCGCCGCCGCAACGCCTGGTGCCCACCTGCCTGCCACGCCTGAGAACCGGCGCCGCCGTACCCCCTTCTCCTTCTCCTCCGCCTGGCCGCTGCCTGCCTGCCACCGCCTGGCCGCCTGCCTGCCTGCTGCGGCTGACGCTCCTGCTCGTCGGAGTCACTGCCGCTGGTTCTGGAGCTCGTCGGCCGCCACCCACGTACTCAACCAGCTCGACCTCACCCTACTCTTCTTGCCCAGGTACCTGCAGACCTACCCAGGCGCGAAATTGGTTCTTTATGTGCTGACCTAATCTTCTTGCCTAATCTGCTTGCACGAAATTGGCTCCCTACTCTGCTTGCTTAATGTGCCTAATCTGCTTTAAGTGGTCCTAATATCATAACATGATAGTTTTATTATATGATTTGTGGCACTTTAGGGTGTATATACATGCAAATTATATAAGTGATAGATGTTGGATGTTTGTCAAGGTTTCTTGAAGATTGAATAAGTGATAGATGCTGGATGTTTATTTATTTCATCTATCCATGTTTCCTATAGTTTATAACATTGCATTGTGAATTATTGCATGTTTGAAACTATGAAATTCTTGATTTATTAGATGATATTCAAGAAAACCCTAGTTTGATGAGCATGTTGTTAATCATGTTAATTATGATTCTTCTATATATTCTGATGTCATTATATAATTATGTGATCCCAACATATTAAATTGAATTAGAATGATTTCATGAATTATAGGGTTTATATAAGAATGACAACACATGTATTTGTTGGCCTAGAAACCCGTCCAAGATTTACTCAGTAGGAGTAAATCTTGGATAGTCCCCAGTTTGGGACTGTTCTTGAACACCTAATCTCACTTAGGATGTAAGTGTATAATGTGTATTGGGTTTTCGAGAAAATTTCGGCAGCATTTCCCCGTTTGTTCTCTAAGTACATATGTACTTAGAGAACAACGGGGAAATGCTGCCGAAATTTTCTTGAAAACCAAATACACATTATACACTTACATCCTAAGTGAGATTAGGTGTTCAAGGATGGGATAGGTGGTACACATTTATTATATATAAGATTGACATCAAATGTGTTTGTTGGCCTAGAAACCCGTCCAAGATTGACTAATATATACTTTTTTCCTAATATATACTTGTTTAAAAGGTTAACTGATGTTATACAACTTTTTTCTGAAAATATATAACATCGTTATATGTACTTACACTTTGTTAATACTAATATTGTGCAGTCTCTGTCTTCCCATAACAATGACTATGAATTGGGCCTCTATGTCAATGTTAACGTTCCCTATTGAAGAACAATTGGACATCATCCTAGATGATCGTTCCTTAAACCAATTGGTCATACCCAAACATTGGCGTTTTCTAAAAGGAAGACACTACATGCCTGGTAAAGTGACCCTAACTTTTGGAAATTATTCACATGTAATCGAGGTTGAGTATGATTTGGCGGGAAATCTTGTATCAAAATCCGGTTGGCGTGATTGGATTGGAGAGCTGCATGTGGTCCGTTGGAATAGGCTTTTTCTCCGTCCAGTTGGCGATAATTCCATCAATGTTTGGATAACCAACAACAACTGCGAGACCCCCGATCATCTTCTGCGGTATGAGCGCACGGCGTCGCATATCAGCTCAGACAAATCTGAATCTGAGGCCCCTATCAGTTCAGATTCGTCTAAATACAGTGAGGAGCTTCGTGACACAACTTCATCATCAAAAAGAAGTTACTGATGCATGCGGGACCATGTTGGTGTAGTATTTAGTTGTCTATCTATCTAGACTTGTCTGTAGTAATAGTTTTTTTAATTATGTGCATGTTTAGGGGTACACCAACCCCTTTGTTTAGTTATTGTTATAACTAAAGTGTGTGTTCCCATGAATGGAACTGTAAGTTGCTACATGAATGCTTATAACTGAAGTGTGTGTTCCCATGAATGTTCCCATTTACATGATTACACTACTATTTTCTCATATTGTCTTGCCTCAAAAAAAAATTCTTTTATTGTTTAGTCTATTTTAATACGACATACTTGCTTATATCTTTCTTAATGATGAACTGTAATACGACATACTTGCTTATATACTTGTTTCCTAATATATACTTGCTTTCCTAATATATACTTGCTTTCTCTGATCATAGAATGGATAGATCATGGATGTCCATTCGTAATCGTTGCACCCCAGAGTTTATATCTGGTCTTGATCAGTTTATTAGATTTGCCGAGGAACATAGGAAAAAACCTACAGATAGGTTCTACTGTCCATGTAGGCATTGCGGTAACAACTTGAAACTCAACACTGGTGAGGAAATCAAAAGTCATGTCATGTGCAACGGGATTGTACAAGGCTATACAGAATGGCACTGGCATGGAGAGATTTCAAAATCGAATCCAGTAGATGTCAATAGCAGTGCTTGGGTGGAAGAAGAAATTGCCTCCGATGATGTAAATGTGAACGAACCAGTTCCAGCAGACATTGTTGATGCGATGCTGGATAGTTGTAGGGTAGAGCATACCGATCCACCTCCTATCTTTACAAACATTGTGCATGATGCTGAGATACTGTTATACACAGGCTGTGCTAAGTTTACGAAGCTTAGCGCTGTGCTGAGATTGTATAAGTTGAAAGCTAACAATAGATGGAGCGACAAAACCTTCACTGAATTGTTGACTTTGTTGAAAGAAATTCTTCCTGAAGGAAACGAGCTGCCAATCTCAACATACCAGGTAAAGAAAATGTTGTGACCAATGGGAATGGAGGCCAAAAAGATACACGCATGCCCGAATGATTGTGTATTATTTCAAAAGGACTATGTAGATTTGAAAGATTGTCCAAAATGTGGTGCGTCACGATATAAATTGACGACTTCGGGGGAGTCCAAAACTGGTTCTCCTGCCAAGGTGTTGTGGTATCTACCTATAACATCACAGTTTCAACGCTTGTTTGCAAATCCGAAAGATGTGAAGAATTTGAGGTGGCATGCAGATGTTAAGAAAAATAATGATGGGATCCTACGACATGCGTCTGATTCCCCACAGTGGAAGAAGATTGATGTATTGTTCTCTCAATTTGGTGAAGAAGTCAGGAATCTATGACTTGGGCTTTGTACAGACGGGATGAATCCGTACGGGACATTGAGCAGCCAACATATCACTTGGCCAGTCATGCTTGTTATATACAATCTTCCTCCCTGGCTGTGTATGAAAAATAAGTACGTTATGTTGTCATTGTTGATATCGGGCCCTAAACAACCCGGAAATGATATCGATGTTTATCTTGAACCTTTGATTGATGACTTAAAGAAACTTTGGGCTGAAGGTGTGATGACCTATGATGCTTCAGCAAGAGAGACATTTCGTTTGCATGCTATGTTGTTTTGCACTATTAATGACTTTCCGGCATATGGGAATTTGTCTGGATATAGTGTCAAAGGAGCTAAAGCGTGTCCTATATGTGAAGAAAACACGGATTCAATAAGACTAAAATATGGCGGCAAGACTGTATATCTTGGTCATCGAAGGTTTCTTTCAAAATTCCATCCGTATCGTAGGAAGCGCAAAGCATTCAATGGATGGAATGATGAACGGAGTGCACCTAAACCTATACCAGGGGATGTTGTTTATGAAAGAGTAAAAGACATTGTCAATGAATTTGGTAAGAAATCACAATGTAGTATGGCCACACGGAGTGACAATTCTTCATTCAAAAAGAAGTCAATATTTTGGGATCTTCCTTATTGGAGTTCTTTGTCAGTCAGGCATTGTATCGATGTAATGCACGTTGAGAAAAATGTCTGTGATAGCATCATTGGTACTCTATTAAATATACCAGGTAAGACTAAAGATGGGATAAAATCCAGACTGGACCTACGTGAAATGGGAATAAGGTCAGAATTAACAGAATTACGTGAAATGGGTAATAAAAGAACATACTTACCTCCCGCTTGTTACACGTTGTCTAGAAAGGAGAAGAAAACTTTTTGTGAATGCTTGGTAAATGTTAAGGTGCCACATGGTTACTCATCCAACATCCGTAGATTGGTATCAATGAAAGATCTGAAGTTGATAGGTCTTAAATCTCATGATTGTCACACTCTAATGCAACAAATATTGCCCGTGGCAATTCGATCTATATTGCCGAAGCATGTAAGGTTTGCAATTACCAGACTTTGTTTCTTTTTCAACAGTCTATGCAGCAAAGTTATTGACCCTGATACTCTCGATAATTTGCAAAGAGAAGTGGTTGTTACCCTATGTCAGCTTGAGATGTATTTCCCTCCTTCGTTCTTTGATATCATGGTACATCTTGTTGTCCACTTGACTAGGGAAGTGAAAATCTTGGGACCAGTTTTCTTGCATTGGATGTATCCCTTTGAACGATACATGAGCGTTTTTAAAGGTGATGTTCGAAACCGTTATCGTCCTGAAGGGAGTATTATTGAAGGTTATGTGGCGAGAGAGGTTATGGATTTCTGCAATGACTTTCTCAGTGGTAATGACACTCCTGATAATGACAAGAATATTGAGGAGGGCAAAGGAATTTTGGGATCACGGGTGAAAGTAATCAGCCGTGAGCAGTTGGAACAAGCTCACTTGTATATTTTACATAATATGGACGAAGTGAGTGTTTATATCGAGGAACATACCAATTTCATAAAGAGACAACATCCTCGAGCAAGTTCAATGTGGCTTGCTAGAGAGCATAATAAGACTTTTACTAAGTGGTTTGAAGATAAAGTCTTACATCAACTATCTCAAACACCAAATGATATTACAGAAACTATCAAATGTCTCGCCTTTAAACCAAAACCGAATGTTATGTCTTATGAAGGGTTTGATATTAATGGATTCACATATTACACAAAGCGCCAAGATGATAAGAGTGTCGTCCAAAATAGTGGGGTCACTCTTCAAGCGTCAACTATGTACTTTGCAAGTGCAAAGGATAAGAGTCCACGTGAAGCTAAAATGTCATATTACGGTGTCATTGAAGACATTTGGGAGTTTGACTACATAGATTTCAATATTCCGCTCTTTAAATGTAATTGGGTTGATAACACCAAAGGAGTTATAGTGGATGAATTGGGTTTCACTTTGGTGAACTTTGAAATGATTGGCGAGAAGGCTGAACCATTCATATTGGCATCACAGGCAAAACAAATATTCTATATCGATGATCCTGCAAATGATAAATGGTCGGTTGTTCTTCATGGTAAAAGACAGTTCATTGAAGATCCTATAGATGAAGAAGAGTACTATGATAAGTATGATGACTCCAGTCCATTCTCAGTTGGGTTGCCAACTCCACAAAATATTGAAGCTAATGATGACTTATATGTGCGCGGAGATCACAATGAAGGATTGTTAATTGATAAAAGATCACAATTTTAGAGACATGTATGTTTATACAAATGGTAAATGTTTTCCTTTTTCTAATTTATACAAATGCTAAATGTTTTCCTTTTTCTAGTTGATACAAATGCTAAATGTTTGCCTTTTTTATGACATTTTCAGATGGCTGACCATGATGAGAATGATGTTCATGATGAGCATGAAGTCCATGATGAGCATGTTGTCCATGACGAGCATGGCGAGGATACCAATGTAAGTTCTAAAAACATATCCTGTATTTCTATAAAATTCATTATCTTCTAGTTATGTCATATATCCTATATTTCTATATTGGCCTAATTCAGTGTGTTTATTTTTGTCAAATTTTAGGTTGATGATGCACATGTACCCACTGAAGCACTGGAGCAACTTGATGCGTGGAGAGGACATTCCAACTCGAGATATCGTCTACCGTTTCCTCCTCCTCCGCAGTAATATCCTCATCTCTAAACGTTTCTCGTAGGATTCTGAACCCCTCCCTTCCCTCTACTACATCGAAGCCATGCCGCAGTTGAACCCTTTCGCCGAGCCCTACCCGGCCAAGCAGGCGTCGCTTGAAGCACCACCGTCGTCGTCGTCTCCACCTCCATCGCAACTTGCTGTGCTAGTCCTGACAGTTTATCACCCCACATGCCTTCCTCCTCAGTTCCTGCCGCTAGACGACCACACAATGGATCCAAGAGGATTGCAGGCGTTCGCCAAAGACTATAGGCTGAGTTAACTCAATAGTTAACTCAGCCTATAGTCTTTGGCAAACGCCTGCATATCCTCTTGGATCCATTGTGTGGTTGTCTAGCGGCATGAACTGGGGAGGAAGGCATGTGGGGTCATAAACTGTTAGATATAATTGGGATGTTGATAGTGATGATGAATGATACTTTGTAAATGAATGTTTCTGAATGTTAAAACATGTATTTGAATGATTCTATATGTGTGAACGTGACAATTGAATTGATGTCTGAATGTATCTACTTGTGTGAATCTTTTTATGTTAATTTTGCAGGTTTGTGGCCTGTTTGTAGGCTGATATCAATGGATGTCGTAAACCTGCAGTTCAGAAAACTGAACTGCAGGTTCTCATCCTGCTGACCAGCCACAGCAGGCCTGCAAACAAATTTATTAAAAAAATAGATATAGGCGTCGGTTATTTACCGATAACCGTCAGCACAGACTTACAGCGTCGGTTTTTTGTTGAACACCGACGCCAAACGTGTTCGCGCTACAGGAAATGGGATTCATCTAGGACACTTTTCTGCGTCGGTTTTTTAGTATATAACCGACGCATAAAGCGTCCTAGATGACGCCGTTTTCTGTGGCGCGAACCCTTTTGGCGTCGGTGTTTTATAATAAACCGACGCCTTTATATTAAATAGGCGTCGGTTTTTTAACCGACGCTGAAGTGTCCAACCTTTTAGCGGCGCCCACATAGGCGTCGTTCAGAAACCGACGCCAAAGGGGGTTAAACAACCGACACTAAAAGGCACTTCTGTAGTAGTGTACGTGTGACGTACAGCGAAGAGATGAGAGACATGCAATTTATACTGACTTTGGCAAGGTGTTGCCATTACTCACTATGTTGGCACTAGAGCACAGTGAGATGTGGGACATGTTTGAAAATCACTATGAATATGATTCAAGGGTGATTGGCTCGCAGTGCAAGTGGGAGTCTGTTGGTATGTATGCCCTGAGATCCAATCATGGGATGATTGGTGAGATACATTAAGATTGATTTGATTAACATCAAAGGCAAGCTTCCAATTCTTTCTGGTTCAGTCATATGAGATAGTGATAGAACAGATTGAATGTCTAGAGAATGACAGTACTCAATGACGCATGCCTTCAGGTTCATGACCTGAACGATGAGATCATATGGATGCTAAGAGTTTGTACATTCTTGATATGTCCCTAGTTGGATGTCATTATGGAAGGTAGATAGACAACAATGACACACAAGACTAGATTGTGGTGTTGGTTGATGACAGAATCTCATTAGTCATGATATAGAGATATCAAACCAAACACATAGGTACTTGTTAGAGAACAAGTGTACCGGACAGACCCACCATGAGTTTGACACATGGAACCATGAGATGGTAGTCACAGTCAGTACTCACAGTGATGGTGGTGAGTGTGATTCTTAGACCTAAAATCACTACACTCAACACATGTCATTGGGCACACTTTGACATCATCAAACGCAGTCCTGAAACATGGGTTGTTATAAAGGTGATGATTGGGTGGCTTTGACACATGGGGCTTTTGAGGGGTGAGTGATAGATATGGGATTTGTCCCTCCTGAGGGAGTTTGATATCCATGGCCACTTGATGAGTAGGATTGAGAAAGGCGTGCACGCATGTGTGAATCAGTATGTGATACTGATGTCATACATATCTCTTCCAGTCTACTCTGAGATCAAGGAAGTGAATGAACGTTGACAGGATGACTGTTCCATGCCTCGAGTTCATTCGGGATATCAGTGACAAAGGAATTATACATTCACTGTAACACCATTCACGGATTGTAGGATGAAAGTTGTTCTCCAACTTTCTACTTTCACTTGGGTAGCACTGATGTGTGACTAGGCACTGCTCTTTGCTTGTGAAGTCATAAGTGTTATGGACTTTCACTGCCAACGTGAAATGGACCTGCAGGGTCACCTACATAGGATTTAACCTGGAAGAGGAGTTTTGTCCACAAGCAATGTTTAGATTGATTACTAAAGGAGTTTAGTAGTTCAATTAAACACTCAATCAGTCGATGACTCAATATCGTATGGTTCACGGTGTTGGACGCATTGATTGGAGTATCGGATTGATTGAAATCGCAATTGACTGATTTTGCCCAACCTGTGCTCCCAACTGATCGGTTCATATGATGAACCGGTCGGCTGAGGTTGCTGAATCGGTCGGCTGGAGTGTCCAGGCCAATCGGCTCATGCCTAGGTTGAAATGACCGATTCAAGGGTTGAACCGATCGGCTCAACTGGTGCAATGGATCAGTTGGGAAAAGTCATGTCGGCAAGAATTTTCCTTTGGTTTCAAATTGCCCAATTCGATTGGGAATAATATTGGTATTCGATACCAATTGGGAAAGAAACAAGGAAAGTCTTTTTGAGCCGGATTAGGACCATGAACCGATCGGTTCAGGGCACCAACTGATCGGTTGGAGTGCCCCAAACGGTCGGCTCAGATCCAACCGATCGACTCAATGGCCGAACCGATCGGTTCAGTTGTGAACCGATCATTTCAAGTTGTGAACCGGTTGCCTTTTGTGGAAGATTCTCGAACCCTTCTACTCCTGCTTTAGTCCCGCATTGCCCGGGATGGAGAACCCTGTCCCATGACTCTCCTATATATATAGTGGTATTGGGGGCTTCTCAAAGTACAGCTCAGTGCAACCAGTTGCTCTGCAAGTTGTCATTCTCTCTGGTGTTGGTAACCGTGAGAGAGCCCGAGCAAGTGCTTCCTGCAAAAGGGAAGTGCAGCAAGGGAAGGACAACTGCAGTTGCAACAGGAGGCAGGAGAGCGTGTTGGCGACTAGTACGTCAACAGGAGGGTGCGACTCCTTCCACTTCCTTGTGGGACAAGGAGAGTGGAGTTCCAGGTGGTCCGTGTGGACTACTACAGAGGCGGGAGGACACTGCCGCTTAGGAGGACAACTGTCATCCGACAGTCCAGTTCGAGTAGGAGTTGTTAGTCCCGGTGCGACCAGGAGCTGCATAGACACCGTCGAAGTCCGGAGTTGAAGACTGCGCATTGCACGAGGTATTGTCGCCGAGCAAGCCTCGGGACAAGGTATGATTCCACAAACCATCCTTTCCTATTATATAGACGTTGACGCGTTTCCTCGGTATGGGTTGGGGAGAAATTTTTTTGTTTCCGCTGCCTTCTCTATCTCCCCTAAAACCCTACACAAAGAACAAGAATATGACTAATGAGAAGCTCATTAGTCATTATGGTATAAAGGGTGTAGTCAGAACGGGGAAATAAAGACACAATCAAATCCCGAACCAGTAGGAGAATATATCTACAAGAAACTTCAGGGGGCTAGATAAACTCCAAGGTAACCAGCTGAGACTATTGCATAGTTTTTCTCATAAACATTAACAAGCATCAGACCAAGAACTTAGAAAGGCACACAACTTTTAACATTCAACAGAGTGATAGAAAGAATAGCAAGCATCAGACTCATTCTCAAAACACTACATAACTTCAGCCATCTTCTAGAAAATCAGTAGCAACTCAGAGAAGAAAGATTCCAAGAGAAAAAATATATAGATCATTAGAATATTGTAGTGAGGTCAAAGAGAGAGCTACATTACACAAACTCTTCTTATTGATGTCAATGAACATCAGAGCATGAAAAATTAAGAAAGAAGAAACTTACAGAGATTAAGCAAAGATTAAAAAATGAGCAGGCTGGATAAATAACCAACTGAGCACATTCAAGTCCACCAAAATAATAGGGAGCTCATCAACATCATATCATAAAAGGTAGAAGACAAACTGAAATACATATAACAACATAAGGACTTTGTTATCTGACATGAAATGTACAAATAAGACCATAGTAGATCCATTTTTAAGGAAAAGGTACCACTTATCTAGGTATAGATGTACCTGAAACAAATAAATTTATGCTATCATCAATGGGCACACAAAAACCATCAACCATCAACCTTCACCTGAGCACACAAAAACCAACCATCAACCATCAACCTTCAGCTTCTAGTCTCTCCACCATCTCTCTATGCTGATCAACAAATAGTAGTTTCAACAAGTAGGTGTTGCAATATGCACACTTCAAACAAATGCACACATTAGCTTCAAACCTGAATTTCCAACTAAAAGTGTAAGTTCCCCATTCCATGGGTGTGATCCCCAAAGTCTTTTTTCGTCCACTACATCATTCAACTCGATTGGAACTTTGTTATAGCAAGGGTGGGAAGGGAATGGACGAACTTCTATTAATTTAGTCAAGTAACTCATAGAAAAAAAATTGTTGACCAAGACCATGATGGATAAAAAGAAAATGAAAATCCATACTGATCTCATAAAGCATTCATTGTCTCAAATGCAGTAGTTGATATTGTACCAACAATGCAATTCCTGCACTCCGTCCTATTTTCGTATCTATTTTTGGGAGATACCACCACACAGAGGCTTTATAAAGCTCTCTAATAATCCACAACCATGATGGTTCCCTATTGGCCATGATAGTTCATACGACTGCGAGCGAGTGATCAAGCTTCATAGTTGAAGGTTATGATGTCTTCTTGTGTATTAATGTTTTTATTGCTGACAACTTAGACTAGAGTCACATGTTGCTACCTATAGGATTCAAAAAATGTCTTGTTTCAATCAATTAGATAAAACTAAGAAGGATTGTGATTATGGATATAAGCCTGGTTATTCTAAAAAATGTACTAATAAAGATAGGCTATAATTTTATATGTGTCAAACTCGCTCAGGCTCTAGATATTTCCAAATTGGTATCCATTTTGTATTATGCATATTCTACTATAAAAATTTCCCATAGCTTTCCACTATATCCCTAATAAAAAAAACCTTCTGATTTTGTCGATCTCTCCCTTGTTCTTGCTCAATATGTATGTATTTAAGGCAAGATACTAGTATGTTGAACAAAAAATGAACCGGTCTATGATAAGGATGCTTATAATAGATGACCAATCTTCTACATATAACAAGGATAACATTGCCTTTGTACTAAATAATAATGGATAAGCCCATCTGCATTCAATAACATGCTAACTATACCAATTTTTTTACTAGATTCCCTGAATTCCAATCGAATTAGCTCCATACTAGTCGCAAAAATATATGAGTACACCAAATCATACCTTAACCAAAAATTCCTCCCCTCAAAAAACCCAACCCAGTAACTCTGTTCACCTCAATCAACCTACCATTTGTATCCTTTATACTCATTTGCTTGTCATACTAGTGATTTTCTCTAGAACCTATCAATTGAATTGTCACAATGTATCTTAATATAAAGGCACATGTCAAGAAAAATAACATTTAATTGCATAAGTCACGAGATTCATTTTACCTCCCTATGTTTTATTACAACTGATTTCAATATTCTTGACCTATTTAATCAATAACTGAGCAAGTAAGATCGATATTACGGAATATGTCAAGGAGAGACTCCAACTAAACATGCCATGGTTAGATGATTCCTATGTCGGGGTGGTGGATCAGATTCTCGCCAGTGATCCGCTGCCTACTCTTCAGTGTGCCTTTCAGAGACTACAACGCTTGCTTGCATCGTCATCTGAGACTCCTACTGATACTGGGGATTCGACTGCTTTTGCTGCGATGTCTGGTCGTGGTCGTGGCCGTGGACGTAGTCGTTCATATGATGCTCGTCCTTCTCTTGGTACTGGCAGAGGGAGGAATTTTGCGGGTCATGGAGCATCCTCTAGATCTACTACTACTGCTGCTCGTCCTCAGACTGGCCAACGCTTCTGCAACTTCTGTGGCCGGTCTAATCATGTTGAAGAAAAGTGCTCGGAAAAGTATGGTAAACCTGCATGGGCCAATGCGGCCAGTGACACTACTGCTACTTCAGAGACACCTATCCAGCCTGTTCTGTCTGATGACTCGGGTACTACCACTACGGATTACATTCGTGCTGAGGTGGAGCGCCTACTATGTGAGCGTACCGACTCCTCTTCTACTGCCACTACAAGTGGAGCCCATGTTGCGAGCTACTCGGGTTGTGATACTGCCTTCCTTAATACTCCATCTTTTAGTGCTGGTAATGCAAAATGTGTTATCGATTCGGGCACATCGTCTCACATTTCTGGAAATCGAGATTTATTTAGAAATTTATCTAGACCAGCTACTGCTTCTTCTATCATGCTTGCTGATGGTTCTAAGTCTGCAGTTTCTGGGATTGGAGACATTGTATCTAAGTTTCTTTTGAAGTCGGCTTTATATGTGCCTCATTTTCCGCTGAATTTATTATCTATTAGCAAAATCTTACGCAGCCTATAATGTAGCCTGACCTTTATACCTGGTTCGTGTGTTTTTCAGGACCTTCTCATGAGGACGAAGATTGGTGGGGGGCATGAAGGATCTGATGGCCTCTTTTATCTGGATGATCTGCCACGACTGGACAAGGTTGCATTGGCTTCTACTTTATCGGCATTATCTGCATCAGTCTCTGCATTACAATGGTACTAACGTCTTGGACACCCTTCTTCTGAAAAACTAAGACATGTCATTTCTAGTGTTCACACTCATAAGTTTTAGTGTGAATCATGTCAGTTAGGGAAACAGACTAGGGCTGTTTACCCTAAATGTCCTCAGAGTAGTAGCAAAAACTTTTTTGATCTTGTTCATGCTGATGTATGGGGTCCTTGTAATGTGCCTAATTTGTCTGGATACAAATACTTTTTACTATTTATTGATGATTTCTCTCGGACCACTTGGTTGTTTCTATTGAAAAGTAGGTCTGAAGTGCTGTCTACTATTAAATTCTTTTTTGCTGAGGTGAAAACACAATATGCTCTGTCTATAAAAGTTTTTCATACTGATGACGCACTTGAGTTTGTCTAAAAAGGTGTTGCAATGTTTTGTCATTCTGTTGGCACTTTACATCAAACTTCTTGTGCATATACACCACAGCAAAATGGAGTAGCTGAGAGGAAAAATAGACATTTGTTAGAAGTTGCTAGAACTATTATGATGCACTATCATGTACCCAGATTGTTCTGGCCTGAAGCAATATTGACTGCATGTTTCTTAATTAATCGGATGCCTTCCTATGTGATTGGAAATAAAGTACTTGTCCAAATTCTACAACCTGATGCACCCTTATTTACTGTACCTCCTCAAATTTTTGGATGTACATGTTTTGTGAGATTGCTTGGTCCTACTCATGATAAATTATCTCCCCATGCTAAGAAATGTATTTTCTTAGGGTATTCTCGTACAAAAAAAGGATATAGATGTTGTAGTCCTACTATAATGAAATGGTTTATCAGCAGTGTTGTTGTCTTCTTTGAGAATACCCCTTACTACTCATCTAGCAGAGATAGTATGGAGCATGATATTATTGTTTCTCCTCTCCCTATTACTACTGAATGTGTGTCTAAGAATTCTGATCAAATGCCACCTAAGAATATGACACCACCTCTTATTGTTTATCAGCACAGGAACAGGCCTCCACCTGAACAAGTACCCCCACTCAACACCAATCTCCTCCTCAAGAAGGTCCTGCCACACCTGAGGTAATTTCTGACCTGGATATACCTATTGCTCTAAGAAAGGGAACTCATTCCTGCACTTCTCATAACATTGTTAACCATGTATCTACTACACATCTGAGTATTCATGCTAGCAATTTTGTCTCTACTTTATCTGCTATCACTATTCCGAAAAATACTCATGATGCCTTGCAAAGTACAACCTGGACTTCTTCTATGCAAGAAGAGATGCATGCTTTTATTGATAGACAAACTTGGGAGTTGGTGGATCCACCTCCTCAATGTAAGCCTATAGGTTGCAGATGGGTATATGCTGTTAAATATCAACCTGATGGTACTATAGAACGGCTGAAGGCACACTTGATTGAAAAATGGTATACACAGACTTATGGTATTGATTACTTTGAAACTTTTTCTCCTGTTACCCGCCTTAATTCAGTCAGAATTCTTCTTTTTGTTGCTATTAATCTGGACTGGCCTCTGCTGCAATTAGATGTTAAGAATGCTTTCCTGTATGGTGATCTGCAAGAGGAAGTGTATATGGAGCAACCCCCTGGATTTGTTGCTCAGGGGGAGTGACACAAAGTCTGCAGGTTGAAGAAGTCTATTTATGGGCTCAAACAGAGCCCTCGTGCCTAGTTCGATAAATTAAGAAAAATTATGATTGCTTTTGGTTTTCTGAGATCTCAAGTGGATCATTCTATTTTTACTAAGAAGACTTCTACTGGCATTGTAATTCTTATTGTCTATGTGGATGATATTGTTATTTCTGGCAGTGACTCTATTGCTATTCAGGATACTAAAGCCCATCTCTGCAAGCACTTTGCTACTAAAGACTTGGGTAAACTGCAGTATTTTCTGGGCATAGAGGTATCCAGAACCTCTAATGCACTAGTGTTGTCTCAGAGCAAATATGTTCTATATCTTTTACAGGAAACTGGTATGCTTGGAGCTAGACGTGCTGACACTCCTCTAGATCCCAATGTCAATTGGGATGATGATTCGTCTCCATCTTTTACTGATAATAAAAAGTACAGGAGATTGATTGGTAAAATGATATACTTAAATGTGACTAGAGCTGACATATATACTTCTGTGGGACTTCTTAGAAGGTACCTAGATAAACCCAGACAGTGCCACTGGGATGCACTATGTCATATTATGCGATATCTAAAAATGTCTCCTGGCAAGGGACTTCATTACAGGAAAAATGGGCACTGCTCTCTAGAAGAGTATTCTGATTCTGATTATGCAGGGTGTTAGATTGACATGAAATCCACTTCTGGCTATTATACCTATGTTGGAGGCAATCTAGTCACATGGAGATCCAAGAAACAAAATGTGGTTTCCAGATCTAGTGTTGAAGCTGAATATAGGGCTATGGCCCATACTGCTTTTGAGCTGCTTTGGGTACACTCTCTTCTTAAAGACTTCGGTGTTGAGTCTTCTTCTGCTATACCCATGCACTGTGATAATAAAGTTGCTATCTTTATTACCAACAATACTGTCTATCATGAGCGCACCAAGCATATCGAGGTCGACTGTCATTTTATTTGGGAATCTATTCTTACTGGCAAGATCTGCACACCTTTTACTCGATCTGAAGACCAGGTTGCTGATATCTTCACCAAACTGCTACTTAAGAAGCATTTCAGCGCTTTGATGGACAAGTTGAGCATGATTGACATCTATGCTCCAACTTGAGGGGGAGTGTTAATATATGTGTTGCTTTATTTATGTTATGTTATTTTCCATTATATCTAGACCTTTCTGTAATTGTTACTTTTCCATTATTTATGTTATGAATTTGCCACAAGTTTTGCATGTTGGATTTATTTGTACCTTTGTTTAATATTTTGAAGGTTCTACACACTTTCTCTCTCCTAGTTTCACCTTTTAAGCAAACATTTTCTAAATTGGATGAAAATTCACCTGAAGGCTATATTTATTATGTATATTACGAATCCAAGATTATTTTCCTCTTTTAGAGTCATTTATTATTTTATTTTATATTTTGGGGAAAACTTAGATCTTCTTTTTCCAATATGAATTAAATTAATTATTATTATGTGAATAATGTGAAACTTTACTCCCAAGGCAATTGGGACCCAAGGAGCTCAATTTTTAACTTAGATTTCACATTTTAGGTTTCCTTTAATGATTTATGTCACAATTATTATTTGTAGATCATTATTATTATTATTACAATTATTTATCCAATTATGATTCATTTTTTCATATTATCACCAAAGCAAAATATGTAATATTATGCTTCCTGGGATATTATGAAGCCTTCCATCATGTGACATATTTTATGTGTCTATTATTGGCCTAAGATTAATGTGAGAACATTAGGTTACATTAAGGTGATTTATACATGCTTCATCTCATTATGGTCATTCTAAAAATCTTTTAAGTCTAACCTCAAACCTTGTTTGGCCAAAACCAAAAGATCAAAGTTCTAGGGTAGGACTCTAGATTTGGTGTGTTACATCATTCCACCCCTTCAAAGGATTCGTCCTTGAAATCTATTGATCCAAACATCCAACTACTCTCCACCCCTTAAAAGCTTTAACCTAACAAGTCAAACTAATCAACATTTAGGGTAACTCATATATCTTTTATTGGTGAAAGTTCAAGATAGTTATGTTCTTCATGTATCTTAACAAAGAGTTAGAACCAACTAGTGTTGAGTTTTAAGACCTTGTGTCTCTAACCTAACAACCCTAAGATCCAAAAAGTCATAAGGTACAAAGGGTAGGTACACTACACCTTAATATTCTCACATATTACTAGTCACTTCTTCAAAATTAGGGTTAGGATTC
This sequence comes from Alisma plantago-aquatica, assembly GCA_963693085.1. Taxonomy (NCBI): domain Eukaryota; kingdom Viridiplantae; phylum Streptophyta; class Magnoliopsida; order Alismatales; family Alismataceae; genus Alisma; species Alisma plantago-aquatica. Next base: position 1,694,364,899 of record OY856409.1, on the reverse strand, counting down.
TATGCTAACTAATTCTAGGGCTTCTCTAGAAAACTTCACATATCACTTTATTGTGACATAGTTTAGGAAATCATCAAGAAAATCTGAGCAAAATATTTTATATATAGTAGTATAATGAAAATAATTTTTATTGGTGAAGAACTTTGTGATGTAAAACCAACATGCTGGCAAAAATCAATACGAAAACCAAGTCTTAATTTATCCATATCAAGGTCTTCTTAACCTATTACTTCCTCATAACCTAATTTCATCCTCAAACCAAAACTTCATTGCATCAAAAGATACCAATAATCATTATAGATTAGAGGGTGAGTATCTCACTTAGAGGGAAAATATGCAAGGTAAGGTTTCTAATTAGGTAGACAAAATTGAAATAGTTAGATTTTGACTACCATGGGCTCTGATACCATGTTGTAAGGAGTGGGATCCCAGAGGGGAATCACTCCCTACTAAAAATTTGAAGAATAGAACCTCCAGTCCAAACACACCCAAAGAGGTATGATGGAGTGGGTGTAAAATTTTCAAATCATATTAATGGTATACAAAACAACCAAAGTGTAGCAGTAGAATAAAAACATTGACTATATTCCATTTCTCATAAGGTTACAACTGAACATCATAATCCCACAAAGGGTTAACATGTATGATACAACATAAGGATTCAAGATAGAGGAAAGTATAAACCATAGCAACTTTTTCTCCAAGCTTTAAACTCCTTAAGATAAGTCCATAACTTTATGCCATGTCGTCCATGTCCTTCACCTAGGGTTGAAAGCATACCCCAACAAGAAGAGAAAAATAGAAGACATCAACTAAGGCTAGTATGTGCATACTAAAAAGTAAAATTAGTCAATATAATTGGAAATAAGGACATAAAATATAAAAGGCTTCCCATAGAAAAGAAAAGTACCACCCAAGTCAGTATCAAGAGAATTGGTTTGCAATAAAATAAGATACTTGCCATAAAACAACATAAAAAGATTGTGCCATATGTACATCCACTACCATGGTGGGAAATTAATCACATATCAAGAAAGTAGGACAGACACCCCACAATCATCATCAATAATTTGCATGCATCTGATATAAGCAAAGCCTTAGAACAATATAAATACAAAGTCGGCCAAGTATCACAAACTTGAAAAATGATAGAGAATGACGTACTGCCAAACTACCAATATATGAAATGGGCCAAATCTCACAAATTTGAACCCTGAGTATGGGGCCACCTCCATCCCAAAAGAGCATATTGTTCGAGAAGGAATTTACACATCTTCCCATAAACAAAACCAATGCAATTACACTACTCTAGTGCTATTGAATCACTTAGCATGCTTAATCGAGAGGCGTAAAAAGTATAGTTAGATTTTATAAATTAATCACCATAAAAGTGGTGATCATAAATATCCACCCCAAAGTGGGCACATGACATCAAATTGAGTTCCATTATGAACAAAATATAAGAAAAGAGTCCAAAAGAATATCCATGATCACAAGATTAGTAAAAAGTAATCAATGAACTCTTAGATAAGTTAATTGAATACAAAACCAATTTTAGGGCTCGGCTCTGCCCTCTCTCTAGAGCTTCCCGGAAGCCACCGATGGGGGGAGGGAGCGTTGGGTCAGTGCTTTCCTCCCCCTGGCACTCTTCATTCTCAGCAAGGACTCTAATTTGTAGGCTTCTGTGGTCTGTAGAGATAGGGAGCTCCGCTGGTTGCTCCGAGGTTGATCTCGGCTTGGCTATGGGGAAGGCACGGCGAGCGATTTGTAGCCTGGATCTAGCTTGCTGTGGAAGCTCGACCTAGTCGACTCCGGTTCGTCAATAGGGATGGACGGAGAGGAGCCACTTTTCTAGATCTAGCTGAACCGCTTCTTCAGTGAAGGCGAAGCAAGGGACCGTGATCCCCTTCTCCTACATGTTTCTTCTCCTCGAGCTGAGAGCAACGGTGGTGATGAGTCTTCTTCGACTCAGCTTCACCTTGCCCTGCCAGTGGGAGTCCATTCTTCTTTGGATCTGGGTTTCCCATCACAATGGAGGGAGTCCTCAGGCTTTGCTTTGCGCGCCCCGACCTCGGCCTTTGGCCACTTGTTGATCGGCGATGTTGTAGGCACTCATCCCACTTGGCCATCTCTGGTGGCATCGACAGGGAGGTGCCCTCATCTCAACTGAAGCTCGGCTCCGCTTTTTTCTGTCGCAGATGATCATGGGAGTGACCGGCGAACCACGATGTGGTATGGCGGCATGTCATCAGGCTTGGTCTGGGATGCCTCCCTCTCATCTAGGTGTTGCTCCCCAGTGATGATTCCCAGTTCTGGGACTTCAACCCCGACACAGTAGAAGACCCTAAGAAGGCCGATGTCGCTTGACTGGAGTGTCCGTGGCTGAGGGTTAGCAATATTCCTCATCGTTTCACTCCTATTGGGCATCGTGTGCAGCTCTTGCAGAATCCGGACAGGTCGCCTGCTGCTTCTTGTGCCGGTTTGCTGCTACCCACAAAGTGCTCGCTGTGTTGCCTCTGTGCAAACAGGGGCAACGGGCCTGCCTCTCAAGAAGCTGGCCTGCTGATGCTTCTTGGCAGCACCTTCAGACCTGGGAATCCAACAAGTAGTGGGCGCTTGGTGGAACCCTATTGCCCCTTCTGCTGTTTCATGATGGAACACTCCTAGAGTGTTTGATGTTATGCCTCTGTGCAAATAGGGGTTGTTTGTGGTGTGGATGGATCCTCGGGGAGCTGAGTTCTCATGCTCCTTTTCCCCCTTGATCTGTCTGCCTTCGTGACATGGCAACATCTTTCAGATGTTTGCTGGGATGCTTCCATGATCCTATCTCTATCTTCTCGTTTAATTCACCAAGACACTAATCATCTCTGCTCGGTGCTTTCATTCAAGATTTATATTTCTTCTAACCATGAACTTTAGAAGATGATAATACTGCCATGTGGGAAGGAGTTATATGATAGTTGATTGAAGCATTGTTTCAACTTATTCAGTTGTTTTTGGAGTCTTCTTTGAGAAGATGGGTTGACAGGTGGTTCACCTTCGGGTGCTTGTGGGGTGTTGTTTTGCAAATAGCAGTATTCATTGCTCGGTATTTGGTTCTTGCTTAAAGAAATAACCAGGTCCTCTTGGAAATTTTCTTTGCTTGCCAGAAACTCGCAGACCTGGATGATAGAAGTGGAGGTTTCTGCTATACTGCTCTTGAGTTTCCCAGGTTGCTGAAGTGATGTTCTCGGCTGCCCGTGTTGCCACAATTTCAGAGGATGAGTCTAGTGCCAGTGTTGGCATGTGTAGTTTGGATAGTCATTTCAGGTTCTCTGTTATCACTACTACAGAAGTGGCCTTTGGCGTCGGTCGTTTAACCCCATTTGGCGTCGGTCGTTTAACCCCATTTGGCGTCGGTTTTTGACCGACGCCTATGCGGGCGCCGCTAAAGGTCGAACACTTCGGCGTCGGTTGTTTAACTGACGCCTATTTAAACTATCGGCGTCGGTCGTTTAGTCGATAACCGACGCCAAAGGGGTTCGCGCCACATAAAACGGCGTCAGCTAGGGCACTTTCTGCGTCGGTTATTTACTAACGGACCGACGCCTATACTACTTATAGCGTCGGTCTTTTAGTAGATAACCGACGCATAAAGGTCCTAAATGACGCCATTTTTTGTGGCGCGAACACTTTTGGCGTCGGTTATATACCAAAAGACCGACGCCTCTAATTTAAATAGGCGTCGGTTTGATACGTATATCCGACGCCATTTCGAGGACTGCTTTGGCCACATAAGGCGTCGGTTATCTATAAATAACCGACACTGTAGATCTTTGCTGACGGTTTTTATAAATAACCGACGCCTATTTGTTTTTTTTTTTTTTCATATCAGTTTGTAGGCCTGCTGTGGCTGGTCAGCAGGATGAGAACCTGCAGTTCAGTAACTGAACTGCAGGTTTACGACATCCATTGATATCAGCCTACAAACAGGCCACAAACCTGCAAAAGTCATAAGCAAAATTTCACACAAGTACATACATTCAGACATAAATTCAATTCTCACATTCACACATATAGAAACATTCAAATACATGTATTAACATTCAGAAATATTCATTTACAAAGTATCATTCATTATCGCTATCAACATCCCAATTATATCTTACAGTTGCCACTGCTTGTATGGCTTTTGCCCATTCTTCTCTTACTTCATTTAATGCTTCCATCGTATATGGAGCATGTATATTTTTTAAGCGTTTACCTGTAGTGTTGTCAGTTTTAAACACCTGCAAAGAGAATGATGTATATATATAAGTAATAATATAAAAATAAGATAAGATTGATATATTGCATACTAACTAATGAAAGTATATATAATACCTCATGTATGGTATTGATGTCCAATGCGGCATATTTGATAATCATCTGCATAAATCGCATCACATAGTATGCGCATGCCCAGCCATTGTCTTGTGTAGCACACTATAAATTGAAACATACAAAATAATACAACTAAGCACAATTCACATCAATAATATATATATTCGAGTCGGGAACTTACTTGTACGTTCTGCCAATTTATTGGCTGGTTCTTTTTCCTTGGGACCGTTCCTCCAGCCTTTTTGAATGCATATAAACTCCTACATGTTAATATAACACAATAAATTGCATAAGTAAATAGTAATGTAATAAAATATGTTAACGGATATAAAAATGAAATATTTCTCACCAGAATAATGGCATTCTCATTACGTGTCCAATTTTAGTGTTCAATGTACTCCCCGCAGGATCTAGATAATAAACAGTGAATGTCCCGGGGACAATAACTAGTAACTCCCAATGTCTACCGCTAGAAGTAAGAAGTTAACAATTAATAACTCAAAATGCAAAATAAAAATGGAATTTGCTTAAGTCCAAATTATAAATAAAGTAAACTTACTTGACATTGAATGGAGCTATTATTATCGTCTTCTTTTGCTGACCAAAAATTGTAAAAGCATCTATACAGTATTGTTGAACATTATCAGGGTCTTTAGCTACCAAACTAATCAATGATGGAATCAAAAATCCCACATGATCAAATGCAAATTGTTTGCAATGATCTTCGACTAGGTAGCTGCAAAACATATAGGCGTATGCATTAATATATAAGAAACCAGATCACCGGATCTTACACAAGGTATATGGATGTATAAACAAGATCTCACCTTATCCATGTCTCTATCATTGATGTATTCAGCCAATCATACATAAACAACTCAATAATATCTTGTATAAATAAAGAGCTATCGTATGATTGACCTGCATAATCTGCATCTAAAGAAATAATTATAGGGCAATGTACATTATGTGCCCGTAGCCAACATGCCATTCCCCTACAAGCAGGACCTAACGGGTATGTTAGGTCAGTTGGAACCCAATCGGGTAATGCGGGAAGTGGAAGTGGAGGCCTAGGTGCTCCTGGTGTCTTCTTTTTAACCTGTACATATAATTTCAGATCAGTTGACATCATATATACACATTAACAGTCTAAATCAATGTAAATTTATCTTACAATTTCAGTCGTGTAGACGACATCTGCTTTGGGCCACAATATCACCCCGCCTTCTGCCTCACCAAGTGTATCAATATTTGGGTGGGCATATGGCAACGCAACTTCCCTCCAATCGGGTAACACACGTAATGGGCCCACACGAACATAGCCTTGTGGCATTGGAGTCCCGTGAAACCTTTCCCCAGGAAGGGACGGGTAAGCTTGCGCCTCTGCAACAACGTAGTCTTGCATTCTTAAGCGGCATGGCTTCAATGCCTACAAATTTACGTAAAGAATATTATACATATATACATATCATCTTGAAAACATAACAACTTGAAAAGACTAACTACAATGCCATAAACAATACTTACAGCAGACGTGCTAGGCGATGGGTCTCTAGGATTACTCGCAGTCTGTGCATCAGGAGAAGAGTGGATCGCCATAGGCGTATTGGAAGCCTGAGATGCCTGCCACCGCAGCAATTCTTCCTTGACCTTCTCAGCAACTACATTGTTGATCTTCTTAGCAACTAAATCCTCAACTCTCTTATTCTCCTATACATGGATAAAAGAAACATTAGCTTCTTATTAATGAATTTCCTTTTGCAGTAACATTCTAAAAAAAGAATAGGTTACCTCTTCTTGAGAAAGTCCCGCTCTGGGTTTGCGCTGGGATGGCTCAAAGAATGCTTTGATGCCAACACCAGCGCCGGCACCTCTAACACGTCCAGGATGCTCTGGGTTACCCAGAGCAACTGTCAATTCATCCCTTGTGCCCTGAGGGATGAACGTGCCTTGTTTCCTCTGCTCGTGCAACTCCCGCTAATCACCATAAACAGAAATTGGTAAGTTAACACCACAAATAATCAATATTCAAACGATTTCTCTAAGAGTTGTATTTTACCATTTTTGCAGCCGCCTCAGCAGTTACAGGCTTCTTTATTTCACCCTTCTTATTTTGCCTGCCAGCTATCCAGATATCATGGCGACGCATGGGTGTGGCAGACTCCTGAGTAGGAGCAGACTCCTGAGTAGCCGCAGACTCCGCCTGTAGTCTTTGGCGAACGCTTGCATAGCCTTTTGGACCCATAGTGTGGTCATGCACATTCAGTGCACGCCTTGCTTTTTGTGCGTCACTAAGGGCCTAGTTAGTATGCACATTAATGATTTGGTTAGTAGCACTAAATGCTAATCTTGAATTGGTGAATACAATGTATATTAATTAAATTAGGAGTGACGCCTAATACCTTGAATTCTTCAGATTTTCTTGAAGCAACAAAATTGTCCCAATCTTCTTTGTCCAAGAAGTTCCATTGTTCAAGGGCTGACTTCTTCTTCTTATCACCCTCTTTTATGTATTCTCTGTTCAGATTTGTCCTATAATTCCTAAGCATCTTTCCAGCGCGTTGCATCACATTTTTACGATGCAACTTCTCATCCAATGCAAACAGATTCTGTAAAATAGAAATGTTATTAACTAGTATCCAAAATAGAATTGCAAATAATAGAATTTGTAATCTACAAAATAGAATTGCAAATAATAATAACTCATGCATAAATCCTTCCATATCAAGTCTTTTTTCCCTTGAGGAACTTTATGCCAATTGTCATACTTAACACCACAATGGCTCCGAGTGGTACACCCAAGATAGTTCACAAAATTATTGCGGTTCACTCCAATTGGATTTCCTCCATTATCAAACTCCACCACCAATTTGGATCCACTACCACTTAGCGCTAATAACTTCTTCAACAGAGTGATGCCCCTTTTCTTGTTAAGTGTCTGGTGTTGCGCATCAAGTTGCTCCGGTGCTTCAGTGTGAATCCATTAATGTCAAACCCTTCATAAGACATAACATTCGATTTTGGTTTAAAGGCGAGGCATTTGATAGTTTCTGTAATATCATTTGGTGTTTGAGATAGTTGATGTAAGACTTTATCTTCAAACCACTTAGTAAAAGTCTTATTATGCTCTCTAGCAAGCCACATTGAACTTGCTCGAGGATGTTGTCTCTTTATGAAATTGGTATGTTCCTCGATATAAACACTCACTTCGTCCATATTGTGTAAAATATACAAGTGAGCTTGTTCCAACTGCTCACGGCTGATTACTTTCACCCGTGATCCCAAAATTCCTTTGCCCTCCTCAATATTATTGTCATTATCAGGAGTGTCATTACCACTGAGAAAGTCATTGCAAAAATCCATAACCTCTCTCGCCACATAACCTTCAATAATACTCCCTTCAGGCCGATAACGGTTTCGAACATCACCTTTAAAAACGCTCATGTATCGTTCAAAGGGATACATCCAATGCAAGAAAACTGGTCCCAACATTTTCACTTCCCTAGTCAAGTGGACAACAAGATGTACCATGATATCAAAGAACGAAGGATGGAAATACATCTCAAGCTGACATAGGGTAACAACCACTTCTCTTTGCAAATTATCAAGAGTATCATGGTCAATAACTTTGCTGCATAGACTGTTGAAAAAGAAACAAAGTCTGGTAATTGCAAACCTTACATGCTTCGGCAATATAGATCGAATTACCACGGGCAATATTTGTTGCATTAGAGTGTGACAATCATGAGATTTAAGACCTATCAACTTCAGATCTTTCATTGATACCAATCTACGGATGTTGGATGAGTAACCATGTGGCACCTTAACATTTACCAAGCATTCACAAAAAGTTTTCTTCTCCTTTCTAGACAACGTGTAACAAGCGGGAGGTAAGTATGTTCTTTTATTACCCATTTCACGTAATTCTGTTAATTCTGACCTTATTCCCATTTCACGTAGGTCCAGTCTGGATTTTATCCCATCTTTAGTCTTACCTGGTATATTTAATAGAGTACCAATGATGCTATCACAGACATTTTTCTCAACGTGCATTACATCGATACAATGCCTGACTGTCAAAGAACTCCAATAAGGAAGATCCCAAAATATTGACTTCTTCTTGAATGAAGAATTGTCACTCCGTGTGGCCATACTACATTGTGATTTCTTACCAAATTCATTGACACTGTCTTTTACTCTTTCATAAACAACATCCCCTGGTATAGGTTTAGGTGCACTCTGTTCATCATTCCATCCATTGAATGCTTTACGCTTCCTACGATACGGATGGAATTTTGAAAGAAACCTTCGATGACCAAGATATAAAGTCTTTCCGCCATGTTTTAGTCTTATTGAATCAGTGTTTTCTTCACATATAGGACACGCTTTAGCTCCTTTGACACTATATCCCGACGAATTCCCATATGCTGGAAAGTCATTAATAGTGCAAAACAACATAGCGTGCAAACGAAATGTCTCTCTTGCTGAAGCATCATAGGTCATCACACCTTCAGCCCAAAGTTTCTTTAAGTCATCAATCAAAGGTTCAAGATAAACATCGATATCATTTCCGGGTTGTTTAGGGCCCGATATCAACAATGACAACATAACGTACTTATTTTTCATACACATCCAGGGAGGAAGATTGTATATAACAAGCACGACTGGCCAAGTGCTATGTTGGTTGCTCAATGTCCCGTACAGATTCATCCCATTTGTACAAAGCCCAAGTCTTAGATTCCTATCTTCTTCACCAAATTTAGGGTACAATAGATCAATCTTCTTCCACTGTGGGGAATCAGACACATGTCGTAGGATCCCATCATTATTTTTCTTAACATCTGCATGCCACCTCAAATTCTTCGCATCTTTCGCATTTGCAAAAAAGCGTTGAAACTGTGATATTATAGGTAGATACCACAACACCTTGGCAGGAGAACCAGTTTTGGACTCCCCCGAAGTCGTCAATTTATACCGTGACGCACCACATTTTGGACAATCTTTCAAATCTACATAGTCCTTTTGAAATAATACACAATCATTCGGGCATGCGTGTATCTTCTTGGCCTCCATTCCCATTGGGCACAACATTTTCTTTACCTGGTATATTGAGATTGGAAGCTCGTTTCCTTCAGGAAGAATTTCTTTCAACAAAGTCAACAATGAAGTCAAGCTTTTGTCGCTCCATCTATTGTTAGCTTTCAACTTATACAATCTCAACACAGCGCTAAGCTTCGTAAACTTAGCACAGCCTGTGTATAACGGTATCTCAGCATCATGCACAATGTTTGTAAAGATAGGAGGTGGATCGGTGTGCTCTACCCTACAACTATCCAGCATCGCATCAACGATGTCTGTTGGAACTGGTTCGTTCACATTTACGTCATCAGAGGCAATTTCTTCTTCCACCCAAGCACTGCTATCGACATATACTGGTTTCGATTTTGAAATCTCTCCATGCTAGTGCCATTCTGTATAGCCTTGTACAATCCCGTTGCACATGACATGACTTTTGATTTCCTCAATAGTGTTGACTTTCAAGTTGTTACCGCAATGCCTACATGGACAGTAGAACCTATCTGTAGGTTTTTTCCTATGTTCCTCGGCAAATCTAATAAACTGATCAAGACCAGATATAAACTCTGGGGTGCAACGATTACGAATGGACATCCATGATCTATCCATTCTATGATCAGAGAAAACAAGTATATATTAGGAAACAAGTATATATTAGGAAAAGAATAGGCAGCATTTCCCTAGTATATAATAAATGTGTACCACCTATCCCATCCTTGAACACCTAATCTCACTAGTAAGTGTATAATGTGTATTGGGTTTTCGAGAAAATTTCGGCAGCATTTCCCCGCTGTTCTCTAAGTACATATGTACTTAGAGAACAAATGGGGAAATGCTACCAAAATTTTCTCGAAAACCCAATACACATTATACACTTACATCCTAAGTGAGATTAGGTGTTCAAGAACAGTCCCAAACTGGGGACTATCCAAGATTTACTCCTAATGAGTCAATCTTGGACGGGTTTCTAGGCCAACAAACACATTTGATGTCATTCTTATATATAATAAATGTGTACCACCTATCCCATCCTTGAACACCTAATCTCACTAGTAAGTGTATAATGCGTATTTGGTTTTCAAGAAAATTTTGACAGCATTTCCCCGCTGTTCTCTAAGTACATATGTACTTAGAGAACAAATGGGGAAATGCTACTGAAAGTTTCTCAAAAACCCAATACACATTATACACTTACATCCTAAGTGAGATTAGGTGTTCAAGAACAGTCCCAAATCGGGGACTATCCAAGATTTACTCCTAATGAGTAAATCTTGGACGGGTTTCTAGGCCAACAAATACATGTGTTGTCATTCTTATATATAATAATTGTCTATAAACTACAGGCAACATGGTTAATCCTAATCAACAGAGCATTATTAAATAATAAATCAAGAAATCAATAGTTTCAAACAAAAGGTCTAGGAATCTTTACTAGACATTATATGTATCCCTAATCATCATATTTAACATACTACATTATTATGAACATCCAGATCAGATTAAGATCATACTATGTTATAACCATTGGTTTAATAACCCTATTTCCGCATGTACATGTTTATCAACTTTAAAACCCTATAATTCATGAAATCATTCTAATTCAATTTAATATGTTGGGATCACATAAAAATATATTGCAATAAGACATGTATGCTCGCGGGGAATGATTATTGCACAATGGGTTTGATTAAATCTAGAATAAAATCTTATATAATTGTTTGCTATAAAATCACACATAATGCACCACAAGGGTATCTTCATAGATGACCCACAATCTCGTGATATATTTCAATAAACTCAGGGTCACTCCGTATATGAATATCAATGGATTAGCATGACACTAACCCTGGTAATGAGGCATGACAAAGATGGGTAAAGTGTGGGATAGGAGATTTGAATCACTTGTGGAATTATTTTTGCCTCACCTTGCCAATATAAGGAGAGAATGAGCTCTCAATTTAATCTAGATTGGGCCTACAAATTTAGAACATTCACTAGGAAAATCCCAGTCATTTGCAATCCAAAAGTCCATCATAAGGCTCAAACAACAATGTATGCAATGGTAACTATAAACTGAATATAAATACATTATGAAGACCTAAAGGGAACCCATATACGTATATATGCTTGTGATTTATTACTTGTTCTAAGAATTGTTGAGAATAAAGCCCAAGGAGGTGTCTTTGATGCAGACAAATGTTACTTCCCCTAGTTGGCCTGAGCATCGGCGTGGAGGAAGGAAGGAAGGAGGAAGAAAGCGGTACCTTGAGGGAATAGGAAGAATGCCTGGCCTAGAGAGCAGCGGCGTGGCCTGAGCAGAGACCTACCCCAAAGAAGCAACCGGCGGCGAGGAGAGGAGAGCAACTGTGCGCGGCGAAGAGAGCAGCAGTGCGCGGCGGCGAGCAGGCGGTGGCGAGCAGGCGACGGAGCAGGAGACTTCAGAGCACAGTAGCAGGAGCAGGAGCGGCGGCGAGCAGGCGGCGGCGGTGGCGGCGACGCAGAGCTGGTGTCCAACGGTGGTAGGAGCGGCGGCGAGCAGGAGTGGTGGCAGAGAAGGGGGCGCCGGAGAAGGGGAGCTGAAGAAGAAATCGCCGGAGAAGGGGAGCTGAAGAAGAAATAGGGAAATCGCTCGCAATGAAACAGAAGAAAGGGGAAGAGTCGGGCGATCGAGGGTTATGAAGTTCCCAAATAGCGTCGGTTGTTTTAAACAACCGACGCCTAAACATCTTTAGCGTCGGTTGTTTGAAAAAACCGACGTCCAATTGGACGATATTTTCATGAAATTGTTTGGCGGGAACCACCTTCAGCGTCGGTTATCCTTGAATAACCGACGCTGAAGGTGACACTTTTCACGCAAATTTTCATCACACATAGGCGTCGGTTTCTATCTAAATAACCAACGCTGCTAATGACACTATTTTTTTTTATCGAAATATGGATTTCGCGGGCGACTTTAAGCGTCAGTTTGTTATAAACAACCGACGCTGAAGACAAAGCGGTACCCGTGTCTGGCTGGTCTTCGAATATAGACGTCGGTTTGCGTAAACAACCGACGCCTAACATAGAAGGCGTCGGTTTTCCTTAATAACCGACACCCAGAAAAGTGTCACTGAATGCTATTTCTGTAGTAGTGTATCGCTTGAGTTAGTATTGCACGTCTTTTTTCTTCTTTTATCTAGGTAGATGGCTATTGTGTAGCTTGTGTTTAGTTTGTTTATCTGGTTGTTTGGATGTCTTCATCCAGGGTTGTAATGGGGGTGCAAACTCTTTTGTACCCAAAGTTTTGGTAATATAGTAACACACTTTTTGGACCGACCAAAAAGATTAGTAAAAAGTAGGGTACTTTACATGAAACATAATTTCAAAAGAAAAAGACATTATGTATAGGCTAGTATCCATAGGACCAAGAGAAAGATAATTTAGGTTATTGCTCAATAATGAAGAATAGGAGCTGCAAACATACATAAGAGAGGGAAATTGCTCAATATAGAAATAATATGGGATGTAATCATACATTAAGAGGAAAATTGTTCAATATAGAAATAATGTGGGATGAAACCATACCTTTCTTAAGAGTATATACAAGTCCAAGATAGATCTAGATCCATGTCTAGGTCTCCAAAGCACCTATTAATCATGTATGTGAAAATAGGGTTAAATTTACATTGATTTCATAAACCTTAAAAGTCACATTTTTCTAATTGTGTGAATTAGGTTACGAAGACCACACTATATTTTAGTTTATATTATTCAAAGCCCAAAAAATATTTTATTATATTTTTCTGACTTATAGAAATTTAATTATGAATTTACAAGTTATTACCGATTTAGATTATTCCATTAAAATTACTTATTATTAAACATTGGATTTAGGTAAAAAACCAACACCATTAAAAGCTTATATTTTTCTGAATTTATTGACTATTTATCCATGTTTTTCTGACTAGTAAATAATTCACTACTACATTTTTGGCCAATAACGGCGCTGCCCTTAGCGTCTTTTTTTATAGAATAACCAACCTAATACACTATTGTATCGGTTTTATCATAAAAACCGACCCATTAGGTTTTTCGCGGTAAAAATTTGCTCGATTTTGGCTTAGCATCTCAATCTATAGGGTCATGTTTTCCAAATAGCTGACCTTATAGGGTCAACAAAAAAACATGGGCACCTCTTTGGACGTGTTCGGTCAGTTTTCTAAAAATAACCGACCTTGTAGCATAACTCTTTAGGGTCGGTTTTTTAGGATACCCAACCTAACAGGTGGTCCTGAAAAATGCAGGCACCACTTCACCTGTAGCGTCTGTTTTTCCTACATAACTGACGATATAGGTTCTTGAAATGCGGGCACCACTTCACCTGTAGCATCATTTTTCTCTGTTAACCGACACTACAGGTCCGACTACTAACTGTTACTGGAACTGACTTTTTTCATTCATCGATCACATGAATGCTAGCAAGCTGCCGCAGCCGTAAGGATCGTTGACATCGTCGCCGCTTTTAGGAGAGTAGAGAAGGGCACCTGCTGTTGCCATGGAGGTTCGAAGACCACCCCCTACTGCCGCGCCCGTGAGGAAAGGCCTCGCCGCCGCCACCTGAATGCAAGGTACGCATCCCACTCGATGTGTTGCTGCTCTTCTTGTGCTTGTTGAGATGCACCACGACGACGAATGTCACGACAGTGATGATGAGAAGTTGTGAGTGGTGGTATCGAGGCCCCCCTCCGCCCGGCGGTGGATAAGAGGCAGGGAGAGGAGTGGGATGGAGGAGGGTGGAGGGGGAGAAAAGGGAGGTAGTAGCACAAGGTAAAGGTGGTGAATGACATGAATGAACGGAGGCAATGCCAGTTTTCCATTTTCTTCTTATTGTCATGCCGTGATTGAGGAGAGGTTGGGAGTGAATATATTTATTTGGTAGCATGGTCATGCTGGAAAGCACGACTGTGGTGATGGCACAGTCGTGCTGGGTAGCACGGCTGTGGTGGCTGAGTTGCTGAAACTTGAAGATTTGTCAATCTTGCATTTGTTAATTCTTGCTGCTCCTCTAAAATTGATGTATATTGACCCCTAATTAATACATTATAACAAAATTGAATCATGCATTTGTGTTGTTGCAGGTGTTGTTGACTTGCTATTGACTTGCATATATTTCTTCTTCAGCCTTCAAGTTAGGTATAATATTCTCACTCTCCCAATGTGCCATTACGCTTCATTTTGATTCAAATCTTTAATACATACGGTAGCGCTTGGTAGACATTGCATAAATATGAGGGTAGACATTGTGTAGTCTCAGATTGACACTTTAGGGTTTATAGATGAGATCATTGATGCATGATGTTTAACTTAATATATAAATAGGACAATAATATATTTATGTAAATTTTGAATAGTCCCCGGTCTGGGACTATTTTTGGATATTTAATCCCACTTAGGATGTAACTGTATAATGTATGTTTAGTTTTGAAGACAATTTTAGTAGGATTTCCTCATTTGTTCTCTGGGTACATATGTGAGTGGTTATTTGCCATTTACATCAGTGTACTTGGAGAACTTAGGGGAAATGCTGCTAATTTTTTTTCAAGACTAAACATACATTATACAGTTTCTAGTGAGATAAAATATTCATAAATGGGATAGGCAGTACACTTTAGTATAAAAGTAATTAACTTCCTATCAATAAAAACTGACAACTTATAGTATCAATATTAAATGCTTAGTTTTATAATTAATTTTAATGTGATATAGAAAATGGATCGGAGTTGGATATCTATCAAGAACCATTGCAGTCCAGAGTTTGGCAAAGGTCTTGATGAATTTATCAGATTTGCTGAGGAACATAGGAAACTACCTATAGATAGGCTATATTGTCCATGTAGAAATTATGGTAACAATTTGAAAGTGGATACTGCTGAGGAAATTAAGAATCATGTCATATGCAATGGGATCATACAAGGTTATAATGAATGGTATTGGCATGGAGAGAAATTTAATTATGGATCAGAAAATGTCGATACTAATAGTTGTGGCATAGAAGATATAGATAATGATGATAATGTAAATGATGAACCGATTCAGGATGACCCAATTCAGGATGATATGGTTGATGAGATGCTACGTATTTGTCAGGACAATGTCATCGATCCACCTTCTTTATTTGCAAACATTGTCCATGATGTTGAAAAACCATTATATAAGGGTTGTACTAAGTTCATGAGGTTGAGTGTTGTGATGCGATTATATACTCTTAAAGCTCAAAACCGGTGGAGAGATAAGAGTTTCACTTCACTATTGTCTTTGTTGAAGGAAATTCTTCTTGAAGGCAATGAGATTCCAATTTCAACATATCAAGCAAAGAAGATAATGTACCCAATGGGAATGGAGGCTAAGAAGATTCATACATGTCCAAATGATTGTGTGTTATTTCAGAAGGACAATAGTAATTTGATAAATTGTCCAAAATGTGGTGCGTCGAGGTATAAGACCACAAATTTAGCTAAGGTTAAAAATGGCTCTCATGCCAAGGTGATGTGGTATCTACCAATAATACCATGATTTCAACGCTTATTTGCTAATATAGAAGATGCACAAAATTTGTCTTGGCATGGGGAGTTAAAGGTCAATGATGATGGCATCCTATGACATGCATCTGATTCACCACAATGGAAGAAAATTGATTTATTATACCCTCAATTTGGTAAAGAACCAAGAAACTTAAGACTTGGACTTTGTACAGATGGAATGAATCCCTATGGTACATTAAGAAGCCAACATAGCACGTGGCCTGTTATGATTGTTATATACAATCTTCCTCTTTCGTTGTGTATGAAAAATAAATATGTCATTTTGTCAATATTGATATCAGGTCCCAAGCAACCTAGAAATGATATTGATGTTTACCTTCAACCTCTAATTGATGACCTAATGAAACTATGCGAAGAAGGTGTTATGACATAAGATGCTTCACGTAAAGAGATCTTTTGTTTGCGTGCTATGTTGTTTTGCACGATTAATGACTTTCCAGCTTATGGAAATTTGTCTAGATATAGCATAAAAGGATACAAAGCATGTCCTGTTTGGAAGGAAAATACTGATTTAATCTGACTGAAACATGGTGGTAAAATCGTATATCTTGGTCATCGGAGATTTCTCCCACTAGTGCATCCTTATCGAAGGTAACACAAAACCTTTAATGGGTCAACTGAGGAACGAAGTGCTCCTAAACCTATACCAGGAAATGTTGTATATGATAGGGTGAAACATATTGTTAATGAATTTGGAAAGAGTTCATGTAGACGTACTCTCACATGTGACAAATCTCTATACAAGTAGAGGTCAATATTATGGGATCTTCCTTATTGGAGATCTTTGGCAATTAGACACTGCATTGATGTCATGCATGTTGAAAAAAATGTTTGTGATAGCATCATTGGTACGCTATTGAACATATCAGGAAAGACTAAAGACGACATCAAATCTAGAAAAGATTTAGAATTTATGGGTATAAGAAAAGAATTATTAGTGGAGATCAGGGGTCATCACACATATTTACCACCAGCTTGTTACACTTTGTCAAAGCAGGAGAAAAAGACTTTCTGTGAGTGCTGGTATAATATTAAGGTTCCACAAAGATACTCTTCTAATATTCATAGATTGGTATCAAATAAGGATCTAAAGTTGATA
Organism: Alisma plantago-aquatica; assembly: GCA_963693085.1. NCBI lineage: Eukaryota > Viridiplantae > Streptophyta > Magnoliopsida > Alismatales > Alismataceae > Alisma > Alisma plantago-aquatica. The sequence continues at coordinate 1,694,347,781 of OY856409.1, read as the reverse complement.
GGTCTCAAATCTCCCGATTGTCACACCTTAATGCAACAAATTTTACCTATGGCTATTCGATCTATATTGACGAAGCATGTAAGGTTTGCAATCACAAGATTATGTTTCTTCTTCAATGAAATATGCAACAAAGTGATACATCCTGATACTATCGATAAATTATAGAAAGATGTAATTGATACCATGTGACATCATGAAATTTACTATCCTCCTCCATTTTTTGATATCATGGTTCATCTTGTAGTACATATTACAAGGGAGGTGAAGATGTTGGGTCCAATTTTCTTACACTGTATGTATTTATGTGAACGCTACATGAGTGTTTTTAAAGGTGATGTTTGGAATTGTTATCGTCCTAAAGAGAGTATTATTGAGGGTTATGTGGCTAGGGAGGTGATGGACTTTTGCAATGATTTTTGAATTGTAATGAAACTTCTAGCGATCTAAAAAATTTCCATCACACTGAATCTTATTGTGGCAAAGGAACTCTGGGAGGAGTGAAAGGAATCAGTCGTGAGTTGTGGGAACAAGCAAATTTGTATATTTTACAAAACATCGATGAAGTTAGTATCTACATCACAAAACACAATGATCTTATTAAGAGAAATCATCTGCGATCCAGTTCAATGTGGCTTGCAAGCGAGCATAATCGAACATTTATTAGGTGGTTTGAAGAGAAAGTCTTTAATCAACTATCTGAATCACCGAATAATGTTGCTGAGAACATAAAATGGCTCGCCTTTAAGCCAAAAATAGATGTCATGTCATATGAAGGTTATGACATAAACGGATTTTCATACTACACAAAGTGTCAAGATGAAAGTAGTGTAGTCCAAAATAGTGGGGTCACTATTCAAGCTTGTTCATTGTATTTTTCTAGTGCCAAAGATAAAAGATCACGCTAAGATGAGATGTCATATTATGACATCATTAAGGACATATGGGAATTGGACTATACAATTTTCAGAATTCCTATCTTTAGGTGTAATTGGGTTGACAACAACAAAGGAGTTTTAGTGGATGAGTTGGGTTTCAAATTGGTGAATTTTGAAAAGATTGGTGATAAAGATAAGCCATTCATCATGGCAGACCAAGCAAAACAAGTATTCTATATTGATGACCCGACAAATAAAAATTGGTTTGTCGTTCTTCATGGAAAAAGACAATTTACTGTAGATCCTATAAATGAAGAAGAATACTACGAAAAGTATGATGATTCCAGCCCATTCTCAGTTGGTTTGCCCAGTGTAATTGTTGAAGACAACACCGATGAATACTATAAACGTCAAGAGCATACTGCATGAATTTCAGTTGACTAACAACTCAACCAATACTAGAGGCTTGTATTCTTTGAATTATTTATTTTATTATCATTCAAGCACATAATCTTTTAAATATACATCATATATCATTCAAGTACTTGTCCTTTTATTATCACTTATGTTTCTTTTATCATGTATACTTGCAGGTTCTAAAATGGAAAGTGAAGATAAACATTCTGAGCATGAACACCATGAGGATGGTAGTGGTGATGCTAAGAAAAGTGGAGGTCCCACACTGATGCGTAGGATGTAGGAGCTCAAGGCCAAAGGGGAGAAATTGACAGTCCAATTTGATGTCATAGGAGCACCTATTGGGGAACATTCTACTGCTTTCAAGCACTACGTAGGGGCAACCACGCGCAGCAAGGTGGAAATAGATATAGAAAATTGGCATGATGTTTCTAATGCCTTTAAAGACCTCCTATGGAAAGATATATCTGTGAATGGAAGTGATATTATTTTAATATGTTTTTGTTTATTGATTCTAATTTAGTTTGCCTGGAAAAATGTGCGTCTATCAGATGATGAGGTACAAGCCCATGCTCCAACTATATAAGGTCATGGGAGAACTCCCAATGACCCACCAAAATAATCTACAGTAAGTTTTTGTTCTATATGTTGTGTTATTAGTATGATATATATATATATATATAAATATATATATATGATTATATATATAATTATATATATATGATTATATATATATACATATATATATAGTTGTAGTAGGTATTTGGTTTACCACTTTGTATATAACTTATATTATTTCAATTCTAGATTGGTATGAACTATAAACCTGTAGTGGAGGTTCCAGAATATAATGTCGTGGCAGCAAGCAAGGCATACAACCTTGGTGGTACATTGCATTGCCAACAAATTACTGATGGCATTTGTCATGTGTCCATCCATCTTGTGTATGACGGAATGGGGGACAAACCACTACCCATACCTAATCTTGAATATAGTACATTTGAAGAAGCAGAGGGTTCTATGGTGGGTTGGCCTAGACAGTTGGTTATCAATGACACGGTATACTTGAATTCTACCATGTTTTTCATATTTGACTGCATATATGAACTCGTGTAATATAAGTATGTAATTTAATTAATAGGCTTGCAAACCAAAAAGTAAAAATTATACTAGTCGTCCTCCTATGCCCAAGCCATCTTTTATTCCAGAATCTACATTCGATAAGTTGGGAAGTAAATGTAAATGTTTGTGTCGATACTGAGCCAACCAAAGCTCTGGATTACAAATGTTGGTCAATTTAACAGAAGATGCAACTGGGAGGGACTTTGGCAGTTATATTTTTCTTGATGATATTATAGAGTTGTTCCGGTATGATTGGATGAATACTTCGATATTATAAGTATGGATAAGGTAAGGATCTATCAATATGGAAAATTCCAATACACATTTTTAGCTTATTTCTATATATGAAAATAATTACAAATGTTTTACATCCATTTATATACCAAGACCATAAACTTTGATATAAGGAATGTTGGATTCTTATGTCCTTCAGTCACTAGTCAAGTGGAGACACATATTAGGATGTGAATGAGTACTTCTCTACTGCATTCAAATATTTTTCTAGTATGGGAAAGGAAATTATCATAATTCATTTTAACGTCCAGTAAGTATTATTATTCAATATAAATTTAATAATGAATAAATTTATTTATTTTAATGTTTGTTTTATTCTTACTCAGATCTAGACATTGGGAATCAGTAGTGGTTGTACCAAAATTGATGACTCTTTAATATCTTGACCCAATGGGAAAAACAAGGGGTCACAAACTGAAATTTCTAGCTATGGAGTAAGCATAAATTTAGTCAATCCTTCAACATGATATTTCTATTAAGAATTACTATTTTACCAACTATCGTTTAATTGATAGGGGTATAAAGGGTTTTCTTGAAGTGGAGGATAAATACCCACAAAATCAAAGACATTGACTTTGAAAAATGTTAAGGTAGCTACTTTGACAACTTCTTAGTCTTATATGTATTAATTTTCAACTCTTATATGTCAACTCTTATAGTCTTATCACAACTCTATTTATAGTAGTTTACTAACATTAAGTATAATTTGTTATTTGTAGTGTCCTATACAAAATAATGGTTGGGCTTGTAGCTACTATGTAATGAAATATATGCAAGGTATTGTCAAACAAGCATCACATGACATTTAGACTATAGATGATCAGGTAATAAAGAATAACATCATAAATTTACAAGTGAGTTGTAGTCATTTTATAAAATATTAGCATGTGCATTTTCTGTTACAGATCTTTACAACTCAGCCTTACACACCTGAGGACTTAAATGAATTCTGAGAAGAGTGGTTAGATGCTTTTCTAAATGAAGTCAATATAGCATTGGATTGAATATGTTAGCTCCATTTATGTATGTGGTTTCAGAACTCTTTCATATATACTTTTGTATCTAACATTTAATATCATCTCAGACTTGCAATCTATCATTTTGTAAATTATGATGTGATTATGTGTAACCCAACTGAATATATGAATCATTTTTGTTATGAATGTGTGGTTTGGAATGGTGATGGTTGAGCATCAATGCTCCCCTCTCCCAAGTCTTGGTTCTTCTTGTTCTTCTATTCTATTTCTACAGAATGTTTTTTTAAAAAAAATTGTACCCTATAGGGTCAGTTATCTTAAGAAATTGACCTTATAGGTATCTCGACCGTGCCGCGTAGCACAGACGTATTGGGATATGGTAGCATGGCTGTGCTCTCAACATGGTTGTAGACTCTATTGAGTTGGTTTTCTTCATATAACCTTCCTTACCGAGCATCCTTAGGGTCGATTATTAAGAAAAAATGACCTTATAGGGCCTGGTTATCAGTAAGCTCAATCTATAGACTGTATTGAGTCAGTTTTCTTCATATAACCATCCTTACAGAGCATCTCTAGGGTTGGTTATTAAGAAAAACCGACCTTATAGGGTCTGGTTATCAGCAAGCTCAATTTGTAGACTCTATTGAGTCGGTTTTCATAATATAATCATACTTACAGAGGATCTCTAGGGTCATTTATTTAGAAAAACTGACATTATAGGGTTCAGGTATAGTTTCTTTTTTTATTTGGGGTTAGTTTTTGACAGCCTCTTGGGTCGTTTTTACTATATCATGTCAGTTTTCTTTGGTTAAAAAAAAACTGACCCTATAGAGCAATTTCTCTAGAGACGGCCACTTAGGCATCGGCTGAAAAGTGATGCTATAGGCTTAAAAAAGTGACGCTATAGACCATTATTGTACTAGTGATATATTATGAATTTTGCAAATTTGACAAATCATTAAATTCCATGTGGCAAAGCATTTGAGAAAGAGGATGAAAGAAAGGGAGTGCGTCGCACAGATCGAGTGGCCCAACTAGGGCTTGCCAACTTGGTCATCCCCATCGAAAGTTGGGCGAGTTGCCTCAGCACGGAAGAGAGAAACAATGAGGCATGTAATGATCAAACTACCCCTAAGATGAAAAAAAGCAAGAGAAAATGGAGGGAAAATCAAAGAATGAGCTAGGGATATTGTTCTTCCTCAGATCAATAGGAAATAGGTCATCCTGGTTCCGATTCCGTAAAGCCAGGTTGCAAAACAACACCGATCAAATGAAACCAAGATCTCTACATTGCTCCCCATCACTTGACAAACCTGTCGAGCCAAAAAATTGGGTCTTCATAGTGGTTAGGAGTCCAAGAAAGGTCCTCTATCAGAAGAAGAAGATCGGAGATTGAAAGAGCGTTTGGAAGGCCAAAAAAGGAAAAAAAAACTGAATTCATGCTCTTAAAGGTCATTCAGACACGAACGATACCTCACAAAGGCAATGTGATTATAGGTCATCCATGGCTAGAAGCACCGGCGGTGTTCAGACCGCGAGCTATAGGTTACAGAGATAGGGGCACACTCACAGAAAATATAGAACAAGGAACTAAAGGTGATGATTCCAAGATGTTTATCGAGGATTCAATTTGTCTAGAGTTAGAGGAGGAGACTTGGTCAAAGCCGCTGTCACTGGAAGACAAAACTGAGTATGTCGGGCAACTCCAAAATGTTGGGGGCCAATTGGGCAAGGAGAAGTGTAGGTGGAGGAACAAAGATTGTTTATGAGCAACCGCACAAGGAGGAGAAGTAGTAAGGACCCATTTGTGAAAAACTACAGAGAGATGCAAATTGGGTGTTTTCTATTTATAGAGTGCCAGGGCTTGAGTAAGAAATCAATCCGTTCATAATCAGAAAAGGAAACCAATTAAAGAAAAATCCTGGAAAATGATTGAGAAACAAGGATGCTACAAGGAAATGAAATCCGGTTGTTATTGTACAACACATGTCGCTCTCCTACTCAAGGTAGGAGACGACGCCACAACCATTGGATTGAAAAATTGAAGGCCCAGATCACACGTATAATCAGATTAGGAACCAAGGTGTGCGACAAAATCAATATAATTTAATAAAGCGATATTGCATTAAATTCCTTTTTCTCTTTCTTCATTTAAGGGTTCAAACATTATCCAAATTAAGTAAAATATTGCAAAAAGTCTAACTAAGGCATGAAGATTCTGATATGCAATTAGTGAAAAACACTAGAGGGGGCGAATAGGGTTTTATGATAAATTTAAAAATGATTAAAGAAAACAACCACAAAAAGATTGGACAAGGAGGCAAGGTGTTTAGAATGGTTCCACCCTTAGAAAATACTAAGGGTGTCAGTCCACTACTCTGTTGTTCCCAACTGGGATTTTGAAAGCAATTGTATTTTATTACCTCGCAAGGTTGTTACATAAGATACAACTACCTTCGCTACCCTTTGGACAACCTTCACCTAGAAGTAGTCCCACCAACCTTGAAGCAGCCTTCCTCAAAGTAACTCCAAGCTCCCCCTTGAAGTAGCCTTCCTCTTGAAGTAGCTTCCCATTTAGACAGCCTTCTTGAAGTAATCCTAAGTCTACCGAGCTACCTTCACCACCTAAAGAAGCTCCAAGAACCTCCTTTGCGCAGCCTCCAACCTAGGAGTAGCAAAGGAGAACAAAATACAAAGAAGGAACAAGATTGGAAGAAAGAAATAATGTTACCAATTGTGTACAACGCTTTGATCCTATATCAAGTGTATTGATCTCCTATCCACTATAGATGAATGTGGTAGTGTGGTGGCTAGGAGATACTAGGCTATAGGACACTAATGTAGAACTCAAGGAAAAATAGATTGCAAGTGTAGCTCATCTTGTTGCTCACAAGGAATGATTCTCAAGTGTAATTGTATGCACAAGTGATGCTTTGGGTGTAAAGGCATGTCCTATTTATAGGAATGGCCTACTAATTCTTAGGGACGTTCTATACACTTTCTCAGGTGTTCTTAGTGCTTAACTAGCCATTAGGTGTCCACTAATTACATTTAAACAACTAGTTGTTTAATGCTAAAAAGTGCAGTCCAGGTCCTTTCTCGGTTGAGAAGTTTGTCAACCGAGAGTCTCTCGGTCGAGGAATTTGTCGACCGAGGGAAGGTATGCACTGAGTGTATTGCAACATTCATTTCTAACTACCAAACACTTTTCAACTCAGTCTAATGTCTATAGAATTTTCTAGAAGGACTATTCTCGGTCGAGAATATTGTCGACCGAGAGTGTCTCGGTCGAGGAATTTGTCGACCGAGAATGTCCCTGTTCCAATGTGTTGAGCCATATGCTAAGTGTGTGTATCAATGTGTAATTGTGCTTATATCTTAAGGGAGGATATTTCTAAGTGTTGTGAGTGGATAGGGAAGATCTAACGCTTGATTTACATGATGTCTAATACTTGTACATTATATACTTGTACAAGGTTTTTACATTGAATACAACCATGAAAATAAAAGCAATCTAAGCATGTTGATCTTCCAATTTGTATAGATATTCAACTATCCACTTCCTTATTTGTTTATCCCTGAAATACTCAAATAACAAGTTAGATCCACAATAATGAAATGCTTGTCATCATCAAAACAAAGGGTTTGATAATGTCAAATATAGCCAACAATATCCCCCTTTTTGAAGATGAAAAACATTTCTAAAATATAAATCAAGGAAATTTAAATAGCATGAGTTTCATACATGATGTTTACCTTCTTGTTTATTCAAAGAGGTATAGAACTCTTTTAAGGAATATAGCAATAATTTATGTGAAGTGAAGAGATTATGAAACTCATATATTTGATTTATATTCTTTCTCCCCCTTTGTCATTTCAAAAAGATAGCCATATAACCAATTTTCTCCCCCTGAATGAGATACTTCCCCTTAATTGTATACTATGACAAGAATCTCAAATTTAGCCATAGTTTAAAAATCATGATTTATTTCTCAACCATTTGCAAGGGATGTTAAGCGCTGAAATGACATGAGATCCTTTAGGCTCATGAGTATATTTTGATAGTTTCTCAACCATTTACAAGGAATGTTAAGCCCTGAAATGATATGAGATCCAATTAGGCTCATGATGGATACATATATTGATTTCTTATCCATTTTACAAGGGATGTTAAGCCCTGAAAATGATATGGTATTTTCTATATAGCATAGTAGGATCAAGAAATATATCTCTAATCAATAATGAGGGATGTTAAGGCCATATTTATATAGAGAGTCCATTTTAGATCAGGATAATTCAATAATCCTAAGGTCATAGATAGTTATTGAAGATTTGATTTGATCAAGAAATGTTTATAAATTTTTGTGAGCTCCCCCTTAATCTTATAATCAAGATAGTTTAAGAATAAAAAGCATTAAAGTTTGATTACAATAAGTCAAACCTTTTATGAGATATTTGCACTAAAATCTTATTTTCAACATGATGAACAAGTTCAGATCAATATACTAAGATTGAGTGTAATGAAATGATTTAATATCACAAATAAGCATTCTGCCAGGTTTATTTTAGGTCAACCATGAATTCAATCGGGGCGCCCCTCGGTCGAACTCTTTTTCGATCGAGAGGCATTTCTACAGATTTCTAGTTGAAGCATTCACAATGATACACTTGATTGAATATAAAGCCTTTATCTGACAGGTGGATACCAATTTGAAAGAGTTTATGTCAATTTGAAAGATTATATCTTAGGATCAAGTTTGTATAGAACTTAATTCATGTGAGCAATATTTGATTTTGAAATGGTGTCTTGCTCTTGATTTGCTTAGAATAGGCTTTTGATAGAATAATTTTATTCTAAGTAAGATATCTTATTCTACTAGTCTTCCCATTTAAAATTTTCTCAATTATGATCATAAAGTATGTCTTTTCTTCATATATAAAGGAAAATTCTTTTTGAGAGTTTGCAAGGAATATAGCTTTGAAATTCCTATATAATTTAAATACTTAGAACAATTTATCATGTAAAGTTTTATTTCACAAAATTGCAAGTAGAGTATTTGATTGTTAATCTTAGAGAAAAATTGTATGAATATAACATCATCTCTATTTGCAAGACTGTGAGACATCATAAACAACTTGATGAAAAAAATAATATCTTTCTCAATCAATAGAAACAAGTCCACAAGTTCTATTGATGAAGTTTTCTCAAAACAACATGGTTCATAATTTTCAGATTGGCCAAGGAATACTTTAGGCAAACCATGTATAAGATCATATCCTTTTAAATAGAAATTGAAATATATGAACTTGCAATCTATGCTATATTTGTATTGATTCATTTTTGCAAGAAAGCATGTCCAATTTCAGTTTGCAAAAAGTATACATGTTTTCAATCAACACATTTTGTAACAAGTTCAATAAGAATGTTATAATCAAAGTGTACTTTCATTTAATAAGTCATGATGCAAGCTTATCAATATGTTTAAAAAAATTGTCTCCAAGATTCATTCTTGATTTGCAGATTAAATCAACATTAATAGCAAATTGATAGCAAACTGAAATTAATTAAGCAAGTTTTACAAAAACTCAGTCGATCAAACTTTTTCTCAACCAAAAATATTTCAATAGAATTATTTTTGATCGAATAAGATGATTTTTGTTAGGTTAAAACAATGTTAGATTCGGTCCACTAAACTTCGATCAAAGATTTATTTGGTCGAAGTTTTGTTCAACCGAGTAAATCACCATTTTTCCAGATTGTAACAGGTTCTAGCAGTGTTAGATTTGGTCCAATAATGTTTGATTGAAGAGTGACTCAGTCAAAGTATAGTTCGACCAAAATTTTAATTGTCTTGCCTGTAAAATCAGGCTAAATACGGTGCCTTTGTTGGTCGAATATTTTCTCGACGGACTTACTTTCGGTCGAAGTATTTTTTGATCGAGAGTGTCTCTTGCAAATATATTCAGCTTTTTTTTTTCTTTCTAAAAAGTAATCTTCCATAAATCTATGAGTTCCTTACATTAACATCTGAAAGATGGTATCTACTGACGCAAGATGGGGGTGAATCGAAATAATGCTCGGGTGGTTCGCTTCTGAGTTGGTATTTTGCCAGACCATCGGCTACTGAATTACATAGTCGTCCTTCATGTTGAACCGTCGTGTTCTCCTGCTTATCCTCTTTTAACTTGGTTAACCGATAGGCGAACTTAGGGTAGTTATATTCAGCTATTTGTTTGTTCAAGTTATGGGTTAATTTGATTATTTTGTTGTTCCTTTATGTTTAGTTGAGATAGGACTTAAAGATAGTCAAATTCGAGTCTTTGGTCATATCTCAACTTAATTTTATTCATATTCATTTAGTTTGGGGGTTTTGGAACCCATACCAACTCAACATCCTTTTTCTTGTAAGGATATGAGAAGGCAAAATGTCCAAGCCTTAAGCAATAGTTTCAACAAATTGAATATATCTCATTTCTCTTTTTATGAGTTTGATTTAGATTGTTCTGGGGTACATATGTATACTTGCCTTTTGGTACATTTTGTCTTCTAGGTTTAGGGGTTTGAGATTTTCCTTTGGGAACATAGCCTAAACCTCTTCTTCCAATTTTTCCAATCGAGATATTAAGTATTTTATCAAGAATATCTTTAGTTTTTAAGATTACTAATTTCCTTTTGGAGTTTTGTGATTTCATCCATTCTCTTTTTAATGTTTAGGTCAGCTTGTTTTAGATTGGATGATAAAATATCTCTTTGTTTTGCAATCTCATCATAGTTTTCATCGTTACACAAAATTGGTTGTTTTTTAAGATCATTTACTTGGGCTTTCAAGTTTATCTTTTCTTAAGAAAGAAGATTGCATCTTGCCTCTATTGATTTTAGCTTAATATCATGGTCTATGATGGTTAAGTTCAATGTGTTTTTAAGATCTTCATTTTCATATGTAAGAGTAAGAAGTTTAGCATGTAGATCATCATTTACTTTAGTATATTTCTTTAATTTCTTCTTAGAATCAATATACTTATCATGTGTTTCTTGAAGGCTAGCGATCAAATCTTCTTTTGATAAATCAAAAAGGCTTTCTTCATTTTCTTCTTCACTTATTGTAGAAATAAAACGACATACTTCCTTTTGCTGAGTGCTATCTTTACGGAGCTTTTCTTTCTTTATCATCTTTGGACAACTAAGTGTTGCGGGCCCCATTTCTTCACATTCAAAGCACCACCTACTGCTTGTTAAAGGTTGACTCACATTTCTCCTTTCTTTGTAGAGGTTGAAGAGATCACCACCTTCCATCTTCAAGACTCAATTAGAGCTACTTGAAGCCTGCTCTAATACCAATTGAAAAACACTAGAGGGGGGGTGAATAGGGTTTTATGATAAATTTAAAAATTATTTAAGCAAAAAACCACAAAAATATTGGAGAAGGAGGCAAGGTGTTTAGAGTGATTCCATCCTTAGCAAATACTAAGGGATTCAGTCCACTACCCGGTTGTTCCCAACCGGGATTTTGAAAGCAATTGTATTTTATTACCTCACAAGGATGGTACATAAGATACAACTACCTTCATAACCCTTAGGAAAACCTTCACCTAGAAGTAGTCCCACCAACCTTGAAGCAACCTTCCTCAAAGTAACTCCAAGCTCCCCCTTGAAGTAGCCTTCCTCTTGAAGTAGCTTCCTGTTGAGACAGCCTTCTTGAAGTAATCCTAACTCTACTGAGCTACCTTCAACACCTAAAGAAGCTCCAACAACCTCCTTTCCGCAGCCTCCAACCTACGAGTAGCAAAGGAGAACAAAATATAATAGAAGGAACAAGATTGGAAGAAAGAAACAATGTTACCAATTGAGTACAACACTTTGATCCTATATCAAACATATTGATCTCCTATCCACTATAGATGAATGTGGTAGTATGGTGGCTAGGAGATACTAGGCTATAGGACACTAATGTAGAACTCAATGAAAAACAAATTGCAAGTGTAGCTTAGCTTGTTGCTCACAAGGAATGATTCTCAAGTGTAATTGTATGAAAAAGTAATGCTTTGGGTTTCCTAAGGGATGTTCTATTTATAGGAATGGCCTAAAAGTGCTTAGGGATGTTCTAGACACTTTCTAGGGTGTTCTTAGTGCTCAACTAGCCATTAAGTGTCCACTAATTATATTGCAACGGCTATTTGTTTAATGTTGAAAAGTGCAGTCCAGAACCTTTCTCAATTGAGAAGTTTGTCGGCTGAGAGTCTCCCGGTCGAGGAATTTGTCGACTGAGGGAAGGTTTGGAATGAGTGTATTGCAACATTCATTTCCAACTACCAACCACTTTCCAACGCAATCTAATTTCTATAGAATTTTCTAGAAGGACTATTCTCGGTCGAGAATATTGTCAACTGAGAGTGTCTCGGTCGAGGAATTTGTCAACCCAGAATGTCCCTATTTCAATGTGTTGAGCCATATGCTAAGTGTGTGTATCAATGTGTAATTGTGCTTATATCTTAAGGGAGGATCTTTCTAAGTGTTGTGAGTGGATAGGGAAGATCTAACACTTGATTTACATGATGTCTAAGTACTTGTACATTATATACTTGTACAAGTTTTTACATTGAGTACAACCAAGAAAATAAAAGCAATCTAAGCGTGTTGATCTTTCAATTTGTATAGATCTTCAACTATCCACTTTCTTATTTGTTTATCCATGAAACACTCAAATAACAAGTTAGATCCAAAAGAATGAAATGTTTGTCATCATCAAAACAAAGGGTTTGATAATGTCAAATTTAGCCAAAAATTAGATTTGCCTATTGGGGACTTTTAATGTGTTAGATAAATTAAATAATATTTTCACTTTCCTCATGCATTAATGTCTTTAAGATTCTCCAAATTTGATGAAACTTCATGTAAAAGTCATATTTAATGTATTGGATATGAATTTGCCAAAATTTTACATGTTGGAGTTATTTGTACCTTTTTTTTAATATTTTGAAGGTTCTACACACTTTCTCCCTCCTAATTTCACCTTTTAAGCAAACTTTCTTCAAATTGGATGAAAATTCACCCAAATGCTATATTTATTATGTAGATTATGAATCTAATTTTTTTCCTCTTTTGGATTCATTTGATATTTTGGGAAAAAATTAAATCTGCTCTTTCCAAATTGAATTAAATTAATTATTATTTTGTGAATAATGTGAAACTTGACTCCCAAGGTAATTGGGACCCAAGGAACACGATTTTTAACATAGATTTCACTTTTGGGGTTTCCTTTAATAGTTATGTGGCAATTATTATTTGTGTCTCATTATTATTATTATTATGATTATTTATCCAATTATGCTTCATCTTTTCATATTATCTCTAATGGAATTATTTAATATTATTTTGCATGGGATATTATGAAACCTTCCATCATGTGACATATTTTGTGTATCTTTTATATCCTAAGGTTAATCTGAAAACATTAGGTTACATTAAGGTAATTTATACATGCTTCATCTCACTATGGTCATTCTAAACATATTTTAAGTCTAACCTCAAACCTTGTTTGGCGAAACCTAAAAGATCAAAGTTCTAGGGTAGGATTCTAGATCTGGTATGTTACAGAAATGGTAAGCATTGAGGTAATGTTTTTCTTGCTCATATCCAATCATAGTGTGTTTTGCCAACTTAGTGTGCACTATGCATTTGGTTTTTAAGTCAAAAGTGGTATTTTGTGATTCTATTCACACTCATGCTCAAAATCTATTTGAAATGCTTTCATAGTACATCACTAACTTTTTTACACATGTTTGGATATGGCTTATATTTTTAGCATGCCTCTAAATATGTTTTTTATGAAATATATGTGCTTTTTGACTGTAACTTTGTCAGTTGAGTTTGTCCTATTTGAAACTCGACCGATAGGCACCCATGGATTTTGCCAAAAACTGTTGTCGGTCGAATTTCCATAACATAGAACTCGACTGATGGCACTGTGCACAGAATACATAGATGGCATATTGAATGAGAATTTCCCTCTCGACTAGATTTTATCAACCAATAGACTTATTCTTTGGAACTCCCTTGGTACCTTTTTATGCATATTTCCATGCTTTAAATTGCCTATCTTTCTTACAACTCTATGTTTCTAATTTCTATAATTTGGTATCCCATTGGTTTATTCCTATATCTTGCAATAACTTGTTTTGAGTTGTTTTGTAGGTTCTGATGATGATCTCTTTGGATCTCCTAGTTGTGTCTTAAAATTCTTCCGTTGTGTTCTAACTTGCTACATTTATATAATTGTATATCTTGTTTTGATATAACGTTGCGGTTCTTATTGGTAATCATCTTTTGGTAATGATGCATATTTGTTAGTGAGTTATATCATTTCTTGCCCCTAAAACTTTACATCTCTTTGTTTGGATATATCTATACATCTACTCATAGATTGATTTATCTTTAGGTATATTTTTCTATGATGTAGATTCTTCCAGTAGTCCTAACTTGTGATATCATCTACTAGTAGTTCATATACATATAGTTCTATCCTATTTCATGAAATGGTATTCATTGTATGCTATGCTTGTATCTTGTTTCATACTTACTCAAGTTTGTTCCATAGCTTGCATATCCACTATTTTGAGATGCTTGCATAACTTTGTGATGCAAGATATATAGATCTATATTGTATGTAGAAATTGGAGCATCTTTGAATTTTATGTAGATTTTCCTCCAGTGTCAGTTTTTGATGAAAGACTAATGTTTTTCATGCAGAAATGACCTTTTGAGAAAGACTCATCACTTTTCCATGAGACCTGACACTTTTTGGGTGAATTCTGTCATCTTGAGGGTCAAAATTACAATTTATTGCTTTTCTGCAGCATTTTATCTTGCATTATGGGTTGTTCAAGTGCATGCTTTAACTTGTTTTTCTTTCTATGGTTGTAGAAGCCCCTAGTAGTTCTCTTCTACTCTCCTTTTATAACTTTTGTTGTCTCCTTCCTTTTAACAAGTGGTGTTTCTCATCTCTTCATACCCCCCCTTTTCAACTGACAAAGGGGAAGAAGGAAAATGTCTTTCGATGACAAAGGGGAAGAAAAACATGTCTTACATGAAGAGGAGAAGAATATCTCTTATGTAAAGGGGAGAAGACATATATGTCTAGAACATATATGAGTAGAAGACATAGTATTCTATAAATGTTATGAAAGCTGACCATGCAGGAGAAATAACATCAATTGAGGGGGAGTATGAGAACTCCACTAGCATAAATTGAGGGGAAGAATATGAACTCCATTCTATTGAAACCCCTAGGTTTCTCAAAAGGTATGACCTTACTTAAATAAATTCAATACATTTATGGAATGGATTGTCATCTTCAAAAAGGGGGAGAATGTTGACTCAAGGTTAATTTTGTCAATGTTGACTCAAGGTATAAATTGACTAAACCCTTGTTTTGATGATGACTAAACCATTTCAATTATTTGTGTCTAATGTTTCTACTTGAGTGATTTCAGATTATGTATAGACACACTCCAAATGCCTTAAATTGTGCATCTAAAACTGGAGAAAAGACAAGTCAAACTCAATACAAGTGCATGATTTTGGAATATGATGTAAATCCATTAGAATCATGTTGTAAATCACTTATAATGATTGTATGACTTGTAATTAAGCTTAGAAAAAATTAGGATCACTTTAATCAAATATTGAAGCACTTTGATGACATTTTCAAAAATTCATTATAGGTTGAAATCGGTCCAGATACAAACTCGACCAATTCCTTGATGGATTTTGCAAATGTCCAGGTTTTGTCGAGCTACAAACTCAACTGATCCATTCGGTCCAGTTACAAACTTGACCGATCGCACTTTTCAGAAAAGTGTTTTTGATCATTGGAGTGTTGCAAAACTCAAAAATGTATCTGTTGCAACACCCTAAATAGCTAGTATTCATCCTTAAGTGTTCCTAAAGGATAAGAGGCTTCCCCAACTATAAAAAGGACCCCTTGGCCTTCATTCCAAGGATGAGCATTCAATGCAAAACTCTATATGAAGTTCCTAGTCTATAGTTGAGTACCTCCTACAATCTCCTCTCTCTCTCTTAAGATTAATCACTTGCACCATCCATTAGAGTGAGTAGGAGATTTATAAGAGAGCTAGTCCTACATGTATATCTTGTGAATCTCTCAATTCCATCACCTCCCTATCTCTCTTTCAACCATGAATATGAAGTTCTCTCTCTTGGATAAGAGAGGTGAAGAAGAACAAGGGAAGGAGTCCCTTGGTGAAGATCAAGGTTGAAGACTTGGATCATGAGTGGGTAAGCCCTTGTTGAAGGATAAAATTCCATGCTCAAGTGGGTAAGTCCTTGGTGAAAGCTTCTCCAAGTGAAGGTGAAGTCAGAGGCTAAAGATCCAAGAAGAGTGGGTAATTCCTAAAAGGATGAAGACTTGTGTAATAGTAGGTAAGTCCTTGGAGAAGGCTAAAGACTCATTGCAAAGTGGGTAAGTCCATGGTAAGGTTGAATACTCTTTGTATTGGATAGGTAAGTCCTTTGGTGGGTCATATATTTGAAGTCTTATGAATGAATATAAGAGTGCAACATTTAAAAAATCCTAGAGGTTGACCTTTCTAGGTATGGGACTAACATACTTCTAGTTTCAATTATGGAACCACTCTACATAGCTTGTCAACTGGTGTATGTTCAATCTCTCTCTCACTTGCTATGCATGTTTTAGTTCCACTCAAATTTCCTATTTAGAAACCTTATCTTGTGATATATCTTGAAGGTCTAATGAATTTTGTACAAGTGCATTCAGCTCTATTCACCCCCCTAGAGCATCCAATCAACCATCTTCTTGTACTTGTTGAAGTGCGCTTGGATAAGACCCTCTTTGATACCAATTGTTGGATCCTAGAATGGGTGATTGAATGCTCCAGGGTGGCTAAATAGAGTTGAATGCACATAAACAAAATTCATTAGACCTTCAAGATATATCACAATATAAGGTTTCTAAATAGGAAATTTGAGTGCAAATAAAACATGCATAGCAACGGAGAGAGAGATTGAACATACACCAATTGACAAGCTAAGTATAGTCGTTCCACAATTCAAACTAGAAGTATGTTAGTCCACTACCTAGAGAGGTCAACCTCTAGGATTTCTTTACCATTACACTCTTATATTTATTCATAAGACTTACAATACATGACCCACTAAACGACATACCTATCCAATACAAAAAGTCTTCAACCTTACCAAGGAGTTACCCACTTTGCAATGAGTCTTTGGCCTTCTCTAAGGACTTACCCACTCTTTCACAAGTCTTCAGGCTTATAGAAATTATCCACTCTTCTTGGATCATCAGCCTTTAACTTCACCTCCACTCAGAGAAGCTTTCACCAAGGACCTACCCTCTTGAGCAAGGAATCTTCTACCTTCACCAAGGGCTTACCCACTCTTACTCCAAGTCTTCAGCCTTGATCTTCACCAAGGGACTCCTTCCCTTGTTCTTCTTCACCTCTCTTATCCAAGAGAGAGAACCTTCATCTTCATGGTCGAAAGAGAGATTGGGAGGTGGTGGAAGTGAGAGCCTCACAAGATATACATGTAGAACTAGCTCTCTTAAAAATCTCCTACTCACTCTAAAGGATGATGCAAGTGATTAATCTTAGAGAGAGAGAGGAGGTTGTAGGAGGCACTCAACTATTAACTAGGAACCTCATAGAGAGTTTTACATTGAATGATCAACCATAGAATGAATCCCAGGGCGTCTTATTTATAGTTGGGGGACCGTCTTAACCTTTGGGAATGCTTAAAGATAAATACTAGCCATTTGGGGTGTTGAAACAGATATATTTTTGAGTTTTGCAACACTCCAATGGTCAAAAACACTTTTCTGCACATTTTTGAAATGTGTGATCAGTCGAGTTTGTAACTCAAATGAACAGATCGGTTGAGTTTGTAAATCAACTGAACCTGTACAATTTCAAAATCCATCAAGGGATCGGCCGAGTTTGTAATTGGACCGATTGATAACCTGTAATTAATTTTGAAAATTGTCATTAAAGTGCTTAAATATTCGATTTAAGTGTTCCTAATTTTTTCTAAGCTCAATTACAAGTCATACCATCATTACAAGTGATTTACAACATGATTCTAATGGATTTACATCATATTCCAAAAAGTACACTTGTATTAACTTTGACTAGTCTTTTCACCAATTTGATATGCACAATTTTGGGCATTTGGAGTGTCTCTATACCTAATCTAAAATCATTCAAGTTGAAGCATTTGACACAAATAATTGGAATGGTTTAGTCATCATTAAAATAAGGGTTTAGTCAATTTAGACCTTGAGTCAACATTGACTAAATGGTCCTTAAGTTAACACCATTGTTTCTAGAGTTGTATGTCAAGGTCCTCTAAATTTTAAACTTTATTATCCCACTCAAGGTTCAATTCTTATCACCACCATACCTATACCTGAACGTGAACCATGCAACCTTCTCATGTATGAAACTTCAAGTGACATTAGTTGTGGAAAAGTGGTTGAAGTAACAATAAACTTAGGTCTTGAGTTCTGAACTTGTCTGCTAGAAAAAGTCCGTAAGACTAGTAAAGATATTATGAAATGAATTGATATTGGTTTTTAAAGGAATATATTGATATTGAAATAAAATTTATTATGAATAATCATACTTGGATTTCAATTTATCTTCCTCAAGGTTATAAAACTATTGGATGCATATGGATCTTCAAATAGAATTTAAGTGCAAATGGTAGCATTAATAAGGTAAATTCAAGAAGATGGACATAGGTTATTTCTAGGAGTTAATTAGTTTTAACTCCATTATCCTATAACTAAAAGAACCTCCATTCATGTCTTTTTTTATATTTGTGATTTGTAATCCTAAAATCCATCAAACTGATGTAAAGATTGCCTTACAAATGTTGTTATAGAGGATGGGATCTATATGGATCAACCTTAGAGTTTATTTATCCAAGGACAAATAACTAAAAGTGTGAAAACTTGTAACATCTTTTAATGGTCTAAAACAAGAACCAGCAAAGTGGATTGACATGTTTTGCTGAAAAAGTTTCCTTTATTGATCTACTACTAATGAATATGACACTTCCATCTATTTCACGTATGATATTAATGCATTTGTAGTTAAGTGCTTGTATGTTGACGATCTACTAATATTTAAATTCTATGTTTCCTTAATTCTAATACGAAATATACTCATTCCTAGAGTTTCACTATAATATATTTTTGAATTCTTGATGTTATTATTGGTACAAAATTTAGTAGACGTACTTGTGGATATTTCTTATATCAGCCTCACTATGTGGAAAATTTTATAAACATTTTATATATACCATTATGAGCATCTTAGTGTACCTTATGTTCTTTCTTAACATCCTATGACACGTAAAGGTAATCATATGGATCAAAGCACATTTGAATAAGTTATATGAATCATATATTACTTAGGAAACATTGAAACCCCATATGGCTTATGTTTTTATTAGAAAAAATAGGTAGACTAGTTATCGTAATAATGGTTGCTAGAAGGATTTGGTCATGGTGTTTTGGTATCTATAAGTGTTCTTGATTTTTGGTCATCATTACATTAATTTTCCAACTATGCTAGAAGGCTATGGTAATACAAATGGATTAGTGAATCTTATGAGGCCAAGTAAATGAGTGGTTATGTGCTTACCATAAGTGGTGGTTTAGTATCGTGGAAATGTTTAAGGAAATGTGAGGAATAGGTCTACTATGGTGGATGATTTAATAAGCTTAGATTCAGCTTGTTGTCAAGGTGATTGCTAAAAAATGTACTTCTTGATTACTCATAGTTTTATTATCATTTCTTGTTATCTAAATTCAATGTGACACTAGTTTAGCGATTGATAAAAATAAACTATCATTAGTAAGGCTATCATTCTAAAATTGGAGAAATAATAAGAATAGTTCAAAGGGGAAACTGAGATATGAAATTGTTTAGTGGAAGCACAACCTTAGATATTTGCTTCAGACCTTTCATTATGAAGTTTTCTACTTCAATATTTTCTTGGTTGAGGAAGACCTTTTTCTGAATGGGGTCAAGGCCATTATTAAGTGCTAGATAGTGCACTTTTGGTAGTACCCCATGATGTGAGTGTAACCATTGATCTAGGTTTATCTATATTGGTAATACTCACTAGATGTTCATGGAAGATATTCTTTTAAAGAACATAATGATCATAGTGGTATGAACCTTCCGCATGCCATCACAACAATTTTAAGGTTTTTTTAAAATCTGAATAAGAGTTCCTAGTTAAAGATATAGTTCACCATCTATCCTTTTACATATAGAATATTTGCTAGACATGGTTCAAGGACATAATCAACCAATGCTGAAAGATTGTAACATACTAGATCTTGAACCCTACCCTAGAAGTTTGATCTTTTTGGACGTAGCCAAACAAGGTTGTGGTTAGACCTAAAAGATGTTTAGTATAACCCTAATGAGCTAATGCATTTATATATCACCTTAATGTAACCTAATGTTCTAACATTAATCTTAGGTTTATAATGGATACATAAAATATGCCACAACTCATTTTAGTGGTAATATGAAGATAAGAAACATAATTGGATGAATAATTTAGATAATAGGCCCTTAATGGCTCATATGATATATCTCATAAAAATAAGTCTCAAAAGTGGAAGAAAACTTCAAATTCAAAATCTACATAACAAAGTTAGCCTACATATCAAATTTCATCTAATTTGGACAACCTTGAAATATTCAGATAAGTTTAGGAGGAGTAAAAGGCATAAGTAATGAATAATGTGATTATATAACTTCAAAATATGAAAATAATATAAAATGGATATTCAAAAAATGAAAGATAACTTGTGGATGAAGTTTGGTCCAATTTGGATGTTGTTTGTGCAAGTTATGCAATTTTAGGTACATTTTGGACTTTTTTGCAATTTACCCAATTGGGAGGTTTTGTTTGCAAATTGTCTCATGCATTATAATATTTATATATTCCCTTACCATTCTCAAGGTTTTGAACCATAGGGCACCAAGGTGCACCTTGGTTTGAAGGTGTTACTTTCTAAGGGCATTATAGGGATTACCCTCTTTATAAATGAGCTTATCTTTAGAAGCTATCAACCAATGGGGTTATTTCTTTGATTGGAGTTCGGTTGGGAAGTCCTATAAATTTCCACAAACCCACATTTGATATTCAAGAATCCTCTATGAGATGTCCTCTTGCATGGCCATGAAATCCCTAGGCTAAGGACACATGGAAAGCTCCATGGACACCTCATGCTTGACTTCTTCCTTATCCATAAAGGTTTGCATGTCCATAGGCACCCTTAGCATTGGACACATGGAAATTAATTTGACACCTCATTCTTGACTTATTCCTTATTCATAAATTCTTGCATGTCCATGGATACCCTTATACATGACACATGGAAAGTCTCATAGACACCTCATACTTGACCTCTTTCTTTATATAGCCATATCTACCCCTTCCCAACTCCAAATTTGAAAACTCTTGATCTTATTTCTTTCCTCTAGCTTAGAGAATAACTTGTACTCTGTTTGGCCTACCTTGGTGAAGAAGGCTCCTAGGGTTCCAAATTTCTCTATTTAGGGTTTCTAAAGCTACTCCTTGGTTATTTCGACCAAAACTAGTAAGTTTTCTCCTTTCCTTCCCTATTTTCATGTTTCTAGACTTCCTTCCACCTTCCTCTAGGTCAAAAACATGGCCTTCCATGGTGAAACCCTACCTTGAACCCATAAAAACCTCATCTCCATGTTCTTTTGTTTGGGTTTTTCACCTCTAAAGTGGAGCAGATGCTTCTTGCTCGAGATTGGAGCTTTGTTGGAGAAACCAACCTCTCTAATCTTGGAAACCTTACTTATTGGACCTATGAACCTTCCTTAGAGGTTCTTTGGAGACCTAGGATTGGATCTAGGACTGACTTGGACTATTTAGACTCTAAAGTTGAGGTATGATGTATCCCCTATTCTTCTATGTTGAGCAATTCACCTATGCCTATTCATTCTCTTTGTCCTATGGACATTAGCCTATACACAATGTATTTTCTTTTAAAAATAATGGTTCATGTGAACTACCTTTATTTTATATTGATTATGTGATCATTTCTTTGTTCACGATGGAACGATGAAAGATGGCATGTGATGTCTTTTTCCCACTTATGAGGTGGATGTATATTTTGGTCAATTATGTGGTGACTAGTTTATATAGTCTGACTATACTTTCTAGTTGCCTCTACATTGAACATGCTATGTGATTCAGTAGCACTAGAGTAGTGTAATTGCATTGGTTTTTATGGAAGATGTGTTATTTCCTGCCAACCAGATGTGATATTTCCTACATTTTTGGGATTGAAAGCAACCTCATACCCAGGGAAAGATATGTGATTCTTGGCCCATGTTTTATATATATTGGGAGATTGGTAGTATTCCTTTCTCTATCGAGGTTCAAGGTTTTGAGGCTTGGCCGCCTTTGTGTTTATATTGTTGTAAGGCTATGTTTATCTCACATGAATGCAGGTTGATGATATGCGGTGTGTGCCCTAATTCTTTACATGTGCTTGTGTGGGACAATCTTTATGTTTTGTTAATGGAAAGTATTCTTTTGTTATCATATGATTTCAATTCCTTTTCTATTGATACCCATTTCGGTGGCCCTTATCCTTTCTATGGTAAGAATTTTATATTTGATGTCCTTTATTCCATATATTGCTCAATTTCGTATTTAGTATGCACATACCAGCCTTTGCTGGTATCATCTATTTTCTCTTCTTGTTGGGGTATGCTTCCAACCCTAGGCGGAGTACTTGGATGATAAGGCATGAAGTTTTGGACTAGCTTAAGGAGTTAAATCTTGGAGACAAATTTGTTATGGTTTAGAATCCCCTCTACTTAGATCCTTATGTTGTATCATACATGTAAACCCTTATAGGAGATTATGATATACTTTTATTATTTTTTGTGAAAATTGAATATAGTCATTTGTTTAATTCTGCTGCTACACTTTGGTCTTTTGCATACCATTATAATAAATTTGGGAAATTTATGCCTATTCCAACATACCTTTGGGTGTGTTTCGAATGGATGTTTTATTCTTCAAATTTTTTTAGTAAGGGGGTGATCATGCCTCCTTACAACATGGTATCAGAGCTCATGGTAGTTAGAATCTGACTATTTCAATTTTGTCTCCCTAGTTAGAATCCTTGACTTACCTTTAAGTGATATGTTTTCCCTATAGTTGATCAATAGAAGATGAAGAATTGATTTGGGATCTTATAGTTTCACATTAGAATAATGATGAATAGATCCCTAAAATACTTACAACTAAAAGAAGCATACATAACCATAGTAACTTGAGGTTGTTTAGCTTGGCCTTTAGGCAGATACTAAGACATGAAGTTGAAAGCAAAGGTGTCTAGAAAGGATTAGGGCTCGGGGGCTGGCAAGATTTTCCTCCGCACCACTTGCTTGGTTTAAGAGGACTCCTGAATCCATATGATACCGGCCTTGCCTGAGCTAATATGAATTGTCCAAAATAACATGCTTTTAGGCAATAGTAGCCTTAGATATCTATATGATTTATATTTAGGGACCCAAATATTTTGAACTAGTGTTCCAGGTGTAAAGACTTGTTTGAGTATGGACAAGAGCAAGTTAACCCATAGTTCATAGTCAGTCTTTACAAGTTATGCGTTTTTTCCATGATGGAAGTGTAGTTGAACCTTTTGTACCTAAAGAATAGTTTTTACTTAATAAGATGAATCTTTTAAGGGGTGGTGAATATGTTGTTTTCTTATATGTGGATGTTTTGATTTTGAGTACGAAATCCCTTTAAGGGGTGGTGTGTTGTAACATACTATATCACGAACCCTACCCTAGAAGTTTAATCTTTTTGGACATACCCAACAAGGTTGAGGTTAGACCTAATAGGTTTAGTATAACCCTAATGAGATAATGCATGTATAGATCACCTTAATGTAACCTAATGTTCTAGCATTAATCTTAGGTTTATAATGGATACATAAAATATGCCACATAATTCATTTTGATGGTACTATGAAAATAAGAAACTTAATGGGATGACTAATTTAGATAATGGGCCATTAATGGGACATATGAAATATCTCATAAAAGAAGTCTCAAAAGCGGAAACAAACTTCAAATTCTAAATATTCATATCAAAATTAGCCTGCATGTCAAATTTCATCTAATTTGGACAACCTTGAAATATTTCAATAAGTTTTGCAGAGAGAAAATGAGTAAAAGGAATAAGTAATGAATAATGTGATTATATAACTTCAAAATATGGAAATAATGTCAAATTCATATTCAACACATCAAAGATTACTTATGGATGAATTTTGGTCCAATTTGGATGTTGTTTGTGCAAGTTATGCAATTTTAGGTACATTCTAGACTATTTTGCAATTTACCCAATTGGGAGGTTTTCTTTGCAAATTGTAACATGAATTATAATCCTTATATATTTCCTTACCATTATTGAGTTTTTTAACCATGGGGAATCTAGTTGCACCTTGTTTTGAAGGTGTTACTTTCCAAGGGCATTATAGGGATTGCCCTCTTTATAAATGAGCTTATCTTTAGAAGCTATTACCAATGGGGTTAGTTCTTTGATTGGAGGTCAGTTGGGATGGCCTATAAGTTCCCATAAACCAACATTTTATATTCAAAAAGCCTCTATTATCTTTCCTCTTGCATGGACATGAAATCCCAAGGCTAAGGACACATGGAAAGATCCACGAACACCTCAAGCTTGACTTCTTCCTTATCCATAAAGGTTTGCATGTCCATAGGCGCCCTTAGCATTGGACACATGGAAAGTAACTTGACACCTCATACTTGACTTTTTCCTAATACATAAAGGCGTGCATATTGTAACGACCCCTCCTCCCGGTAACCCCCAAGACCCGAAGGTCAGATTCGTAATCCCAATTAACAGGATCAAATGTTCGAAAAATAATCAATAATAATTATCAAATTTCACCAAATTAAACTGAAATGTTGTAATAAAATAAATAAATTTGCATACCTTTAAAAAAACTTTGGTAATCTACTAATATCCACAGCTTGGATCTATTCTATCTAATTCTCCTTGCACTTTATTTCTTATTTCCACAATGTGTCACTTTATTGTTTGTTCTTTTCAATTGTTGTACCTAAAACGCTGACAAACAAAATGTCGGTCAGCATATCGAAATATGCCGGTATGTGGGGACAACCAAAATTTCACAAATATTGCTAGCAATGTAATTATCACAATTAAGGTAATTAATAAGCCAATTTACATTTTCAATGTGTCATTCTCCACCGCTTTTGCCCTAACCCTGGAATACCCCCTCTAGGGTTTCTCTTTTGCCATTGAATTAAGGCCACCTTCTCAATCCTGAGCTTGGTGCCTCGGGTGACCTCTCATGGTGCCCATTACTCATGCAACATAGACCACCTCACTACTACAGAAATAGCATTCAGTGTCGCTTTTCTGGGCGTCGGTTATTAAGGAAAACCGACGCCTAACATATAAGGCGTCGGTTGTTTAATAAAACCGACGTCTATATTCGAAGACCAGCCAGACACGGGTACAGCTTTGTATTAAGCGTCGGTTGTTTATAAAAAACCAACGCTTAAAGTCGCCCGCGAAATCCATTTTTCGATAAAAAAAATAGTGTCATTTTCAGCGTCGGTTAAATACCTAGAAAACCGACGCCTATCTGCGATGAAAATTTGCGCGGACAATGTCACTTTCAGCGTCGGTTATCCTTGTCTAACCGACGCTGAAGGTGGTTCCCGCCAAAAATTTCCATGAAAATATCGTCCAATTGGACGTCGGTTGTTTCAACCAACTGACGCTAAAGATGTTTAGGCGTCGGTTGTTGTAAACAACCGACGCTATTTGGGAACATATAACCCCCCGCGATCGCCCGACTCTTCCCCTTTCTTCTGTTTCATTGCTACCCTATTGCGGCGATTTTCCCTGTTGCGGCGACTTTCCGGCGCTTCTCTGCTGCTGCTGCTCTCCGGTGCTTCTCTCCGGCACCCCATCTCCGGCGCCCTTCTTCTCCGGCACCCTTCTTCTCCGCCGCCCCTGCTGCTGCTGCTGTCCGCTCATCGCCGCCGGTCGTTGCCCACCGCCCCTGCTCTCCTCTAGTCGTCGCCGCCAGTAGAAGCAGCTACGGTGCTGTCGTCGTCACCTCCGCCCCCGCCGGTAGAAGCAGCTTTACTCGTGCTGTCCTCGTGCAAGGTAACCCACAAACCTTCACCACCTTTTTTGTCCTCTGCCTTGCTTTTCTCTGCCGCCGCCGACCTAGAACTCACCCAGGCAGTGCCTAAGTAGGTGCCAGGGCACGCCTAGGGTCCCAAGCCCAGGTGCCCTGCCTAGATAGGCCTCTGGGCGGATGCTTGGGCGGCGCCAGGGCACGTCTAGGCTGCACGTCTAGTGGATTTTTTTTAAAAGTTATTTACTGATTGTGTTTATTTAATAATGTACTGATACATATGTGATATACCAATCTGATAGTCCATGATAGAACAAAACATAATGATGTTGACTGCAACTTTGTGTGTCATGCTATTCTTAATTAAGTGTATATTTACTTCATAATTGAATGTTTAAGTAAGTTATAGATATCTTGATGATGAACTGTAATGCACACATGTGACATGTTTGGAATGTAAATGATGAACTGTAATGCACACATGTTTAACTTATTTTATTGTTGAGTATATTGAGAATCCTAATCACCCTTCTTGCTTAATGATAAACTGTAATGCACACATGTGAATGCTTGGAATTTAAATGATGAACTTTTCCCTAAATTGCCAATCATGCTTTTAAAGACATCAATAATCACCCTAATTTGAAGAACTAGGATTTTAGGTATAAGAATGACAACACATTATTTGTTAGCCTAGAAACCCGTCCAAGATTTACTCATTAGGAGTAAATCTTGGATAGTCCCCGGTTTGGGACTGTTCTTGAACACCTAATCTCACTTAGGATGTAAGTGTATAATGTGTATTGAGTTTTCGAGAAAATTTTGGTAGCATTTCCCCGTTTGTTCTCTAAGTACATATGTACTTAGAGAACAGCGGGGAAATGCTGCCGAAATTTTCTTGAAAACCCAATACACATTATACACTTACTAGTGAGATTAGGTGTTCAAGGATGGGATAGGTGGTACACATTTATTATATATAAGAATGACATCACATGTGTTTGTTGGCCTAGAATGTGAACAATCATTGTTTTTTATATTACTTGTACATTGATATAAATTAGAATGAACAATCACTAAATTATATATTGTTTGTATGGAGTCCGGCTTCATTGTAGATATCTATTATTGTGTTTGTTGGCCTAGAAACCCGTCCAAGATTTACTCATTAGGAGTAAATCTTGGATAGTCCCCGGTTTGGGACTGTTCTTGAACACCTAATCTCACTTAGGATGTAAGTGTATAATGTGTATTGAGTTTTTGAGAAAATTTTGGTAGCATTTCCCCATTTGTTCTCTAAGTACATATGTACTTAGAGAACATCGGGGAAATGCTGCCGAAATTTTCTTGAAAACCCAATACACATTATACACTTACTAGTAAGATTAGGTGTTCAAGGATGGGATAGGTGGTACACATTTATTATATATAAGAATTACATCACATGTGTTTGTTGGCATTTCCCCGTTTGTTCTCTAAGTACATATGTACTTAGAGAACAGCGGGGAAATGCTGCCTAATCTTTTCCTAATATATACTTGTTTCCTAATATATACTTGTTTTCTCTGATCATAGAATGGATAAATCATGGATGTCCATTCGTAATCGTTGCACCCCAGAGTTTATATCTGGTCTTGATCAGTTTATTAGATTTGCCGAGGAACATAGGAAAAAACCTACAGATAGGTTCCACTGTCCATGTAGGCATTGCGGTAACAACGTGAAAGTCAACACTGGTGAGGAAATCAAAAGTCATGTCATGTGCAACGGGATTGTACAAGGCTATACAGAATGGCACTGGCATGGAGAGATTTCAAAATCGAAACCAGTAGATGTCGATAGCAGTGCTTGGGTGGAAGAAGAAATTGCCTCCGATGATGTAAATGTGAACGAACCAGTTCCAGCAGACATCGTTGATGCGATGCTGGATAGTTGTAGGGTAGAGCACACCGATCCACCTCCTATCTTTACAAACATTGTGCATGATGCTGAGATACCGTTATACACAGGCTCTGCTAAGTTTACGAAGCTTAGCGCTGTGTTGAGATTGTATAAGTTGAAAGCTAACAATAGATGGAGCGACAAAAGCTTCACTTCATTGTTGACTTTGTTGAAAGAAATGCTTCCTGAAGGAAACGAGCTTCCAATCTCAACATACCAGGTAAAGAAAATGTTGTGCCCAATGGGAATGGAGGCCAAGAAGATACACGCATGCCCGAATGATTGTGTATTATTTCAAAAGGACTTTGTATATTTGAAAGATTGTCCAAAATGTGGTGCGTCACAGTATAAATTGACGACTTCGGGGGAGTCCAAAACTGGTTCTCCTGCCAAGGTGTTGTGGTATCTACCTATAATATCACGGTTTCAACGCTTGTTTGCAAATCTGAAAGATGCGAAGAATTTGAGGTGGCATGCAGATGTTAAGAAAAATAATGATGGGATCCTACGACATGCGTCTGATTCCCCACAGTGGAAGAAGATTGATCTATTGTACCCTAAATTTGGTGAAGAAGATAGGAATCTAAGACTTGGGCTTTGTACAGATGGGATGAATCCGTACGGGACATTGAACATCCAACATAGCACTTGGCCAGTCATGCTTGTTATATACAATCTTCCTCCCTGGATGTGTATGAAAAATAAGTACGTTATGTTGTCATTGTTGATATCGGGCCCTAAACAACCCGGAAATGATATCGATGTTTATCTTGAACCTTTGATTGATGACTTAAAGAAACTTTGGGCTGAAGGTGTGATGACCTATGATGCTTCAGCAAGAGAGACATTTCGTTTGCATGCTATGTTGTTTTGCACTATTAATGACTTTCCAGCATATGGGAATTTGTCTGGATATAGTGTCAAAGGAGCTAAAGCGTGTCCTATATGTGAAGAAAACACTGATTCAATAAGACTAAAACATGGCGGCAAGACTGTATATCTTGGTCATCGAAGGTTTCTTTCAAAATTCCATCCGTATCGTAGGAAGCGCAAAGCATTCAATGGATGGAATGATGAACGGAGTGCACCTAAACCTATACCAGGGGATGTTGTTTATGAAAGAGTAAAAGACATTGTCAATGAATTTGGTAAGAAATCACAATGTAGTATGGCCACACGGAGTGACAATTCTTCATTCAAGAAGAAGTCAATATTTTGGGATCTTCCTTATTGGAGTTCTTTGACAGTCAGGCATTGTATCGATGTAATGCACGTTGAGAAAAATGTCTGTGATAGCATCATTGGTACTCTATTAAATATACCAGGTAAGACTAAAGATGGGATAAAATCCAGACTGGACCTACGTGAAATGGGAATAAGGTCATAATTAACAGAATTACGTGAAATGGGTAATAAAAGAACATACTTACCTCCCGCTTGTTACACGTTGTCTAGAAAGGAGAAGAAAACTTTTTGTGAATGCTTGGTAAATGTTAAGGTGCCACATGGTTACTCATCCAACATCCGTAGATTGGTATCAATGAAAGATCTGAAGTTGATAGGTCTTAAATCTCATGATTGTCACACTCTAATGCAACAAATATTGCCCGTGGCAATTCGATCTATATTGCTGAAGCATGTAAGGTTTGCAATTACCAGACTTTGTTTCTTTTTCAACACTCTATGCAGCAAAGTTATTGACCCTGATACTCTCGATAATTTGCAAAGAGAAGTGGTTGTTACCCTATGTCAGCTTGAGATGTATTTCCCTCCTTCTTTCTTTGATATCATGGTACATCTTGTTGTCCACTTGACTAGGGAAGTGAAAATGTTGGGACCAGTTTTCTTGCATTGGATGTATCCCTTTGAACGATACATGAGCGTTTTTAAAGGTGGTGTTCGAAACCGTTATCGGCCTGAAGGGAGTATTATTGAAGGTTATGTGGCGAGAGAGGTTATGGATTTTTGCAATGACTTTCTCAGTGGTAATGACACTCCTGATAATGACAAGAATATTGAGGAGGGCAAAGGAATTTTGGGATCACGGGTGAAAGTAATCAGCCGTGAGCAGTTGGAACAAGCTCACTTGTATATTTTACACAATATGGATGAAGTGAGTGTTTATATCGAGGAACATACCAATTTGATAAAGAGACAACATCCTCGAGCAAGTTCAATGTGGCTTGCTAGAGAGCATAATAAGACTTTTACTAAGTGGTTTGAAGATAAAGTCTTACATCAACTATCTCAAACACCAAATGATATTACAGAAACTATCAAATGCCTCACCTTTAAACCAAAACCGAATGTTATGTCTTATGAAGGGTTTGACATTAATGGATTCACATATTACACAAAGCGCCAAGATGATAAGAGTGTCGTCCAAAATAGTGGGGTCACTCTTCAAGCGTCGACTATGTACTTTGCAAGTGCAAAGGATAAGAGTCCACGTGAAGCTAAAATGTCATATTACGGTGTCATTGAGGACATTTGGGAGTTTGACTACATAGATTTCAAAATTCCGCTCTTTAAATGTAATTGGGTTGATAACACCAAAGCAGTTATAGTGGATGAATTGGGTTTC
The DNA here is from genome assembly GCA_963693085.1 of Alisma plantago-aquatica. Taxonomy (NCBI): domain Eukaryota; kingdom Viridiplantae; phylum Streptophyta; class Magnoliopsida; order Alismatales; family Alismataceae; genus Alisma; species Alisma plantago-aquatica. Next base: position 1,694,317,291 of record OY856409.1, on the reverse strand, counting down.
ACTTTGGTGAACTTTGAAAAGATTGGCGAGTAGGGTGAACCATTCATATTGGAATCACAGGCGAAACAAATATTCTATATCGATGATCCTGCAAATGATAAATGGTCGGTTGTTCTTCATGGTAAAAGACAGTTCATTGAAGATCCTATAGATGAAGAAGAGTACTATGATAAGTATGATGACTCCAGTCCATTCTCAGTTGGGTTGCCAACTCCACAAAATATTGAAGCTAATGATGACTTATATGTGCGCGGAGATCACAATGAAGGATTGTTAATTGATAAAAGATCACAATTTTAGAGACATGTATGTTTATACAAATGCTAAATGTTTGCCTTTTTCTAGTTAATACAAATGCTAAATGTTTGCCTTTTTCTAGTTAATACAAATGCTAAATGTTTGCCTTTTTCTAGTTAATAGAAATGCTAAATGTTTGCCTTTTTAATGACATTTTCAGATGGCTGACCATGATGAGCATGATGTCCATGATGAGCATGAAGTCCATGATGAGCATGTTGTCCATGACGAGCATGGCGAGGATACTAATGTAAGTTCTAAAAACATATCATGTATTTCTATAAAATTCATTATCTTCTAGTTATGTCATATATCCTATATTTCTATATTGGGCTAATTTAGTGTGTTTTATTTTTGTCAAATTTTAGGTTGATGCACCTGTACCCACTGAAGCACTGGAGCAACTTGATGCGCAACACCAAACACTTAACAAGAAAAGGGGCATCACTCTGTTGAAGAAGTTATTAGCGCTAAGTGGTAGTGGATCCAAATTGGTGGTGGAGTTTGATAATGGAGGAAATCCAATTGGAGTGAACCGCAATAATTTTGTAAACTATCTTGGGTGTACCACTCGGAGCCATTGTGGTGTTAAGTATGACAATTGGCATAAAGTTCCTAAAGGGAAAAAAGACTTGATATGGAAGGATTTATGCGTGAGTTATTATTATTTGCAATTCTATTTTGTAGATTACAAATTCTATTATTTGCAATTCTATTTTGGATACTAGTTAATAACATTTCTATTTTACAGAATCTATTTGCATTGGATGAGAAGTTGCATCGTAAAAATGTGATGCAATGTGCTGGAAAGATGCTTAGGAATTATAGGACAAATCTGAACAGAGAATACATAAAAGAGGGTGATAAGAAGAAGTCAGCCCTTGAACAATGGAACTTCTTGGACAAAGAAGATTGGGGCAATTTTGTTGCTTCAAGAAAATCTGAAGAATTCAAGGTATTAGGCGTCACTCCCAATTTAATTAATATACATTGTATTCACCTATTCAAGATTAGCATTTAGTGCTACTAACCAAATCATTAATGTGCATACTAACTAGGCCCTCAGTGTTGCACAAAAAGCAAGGCGTGCACTGAATGTGCATGACCACACTATGGGTCCAAAAGGCTATGCAAGCGTTCGCCAAAGACTACAGGTGGAGTCTGCGGCTACTCAGGAGTCTGCTCCTACTCAGGAGTCTGCCACACCCTTGCCTCGCCATGATATCTGGATAGCTGGCAGGAAAAACAAGAAGGGTGAAATAAAGAAGCCTGTAACTGCTGAGGCGGCTGCAAAAATGGTAAAATAACACTCTTAGAGAAATCGTTTGAATATTGATTATTTGTGGTGTTAACTTACCAATTTCTGTTTATGGTGATTAGCGGGAGCAGCACGAGCAGAGGAAACAAGGCACGTTCATCCCTCAGGGCACAAGGGATGAATTGACAGTTGCTCTGGGTAACCCAGAGCATCCTGGACGTGTTAGAGGTGCCGGCGCTGGTGTTGGCATCAAAGCATTCTTTGGGCCATCCCAGTGCAAACCCAGAGCGGGACTTTCTCAAGAAGAGGTAACCTATTCTTTTTTTAGAATGTTACTGCAAAACAAAATTCATTAATAAGAAGCTAATGTTTCTTTTATCCATGTATAGGAGAATAAGAGAGTTGAGGATTTAGTTGCTAAGAAGGTCAACGATGTAGTTGCTGAGAAGGTCAAGGAAGAATTGCTGCGGTGGCAGGCATCTCAGGCTTCCAATCAGCCTATGGCGACCCACTCTTCTCCTGATGCACAGACTGCGAGTAATCCTAGAGACCCATCGCCTAACACGTCTGCTGTAAGTATTGTTTATGACATTGTAGCTAGTCTTTTCAAGATGATATGTTTTCAAGATTATATGTATATATGTATAACATTCTTTACGTAAATTTGTAGGCATTGAAGCCATGCCGCTTAAGAATAGAAGACTATGTTGTTGCAGAGGCGCAAGCTTACCCGTCCCTTCCTGGGGAAAGGTTTCACGGGACTCCAATGCCACAGGGCTATGTTCGTGTGGGCCCATTACATGTGTTACCCGATTGGAGGGAAGTTGTGTTGCCATATGCCCACCCAGATATTGATACACTTGGTGAGGCAGAAGGCGGGGTCATATTGTGGCCCAAAGCAGATGTCGTCTACACGACTGAAATTGTAAGATAAATTTACATTGATTTAGACTGTTGATGTGTATATATGATGTCAACTGATCTGAAATTATATATACAGGTTAAAAAGAAGACACCAGGAGCACCTAGGCCTCCACCTCCACTTCCTGCATTACCAACTTGGGTTCCAACTGACCTAACATACCCGTTAGGTCCTGCTTGTAGGGGAATGGCATGTTGGCTACGGGCACATAATATACATTGCCCTATAATAGTTTCTTTAGATGTAGATTATGCAGGTCGATCATACGATAGCTCTTTATTTATACAAGATATTATTGAGTTGTTTATGTATGATTGGCTGAATACATCAATGATAGAGACATGGATAAGGTGAGATCTTGTTTATACATCCATATACCTTGTGTAAGATCCGGTGATCTGGTTTCTTATATATTAATGCATACGCCTATATGTTTTGCAGCTACTTAGTCGAAGATCATTGCAAACAATTTGCATTTGATCAGTGGGATTTTTGATTCCATCATTGATTAGTTTGGTAGCTAAAGACCCTGATAATGTTCAACAATACTGTATAGATGCTTTTACAATTTTTGGTCAGCAAAAGAAGACGATAATAATAGCTCCATTCAATGTCAAGTAAGTTTACTTTATTTATAATTTGGACTTAAGAAAATTCCATTTTTATTTTGCATTTTGAGTTATTAATTGTTAACTTCTTACTTCTAGCGGTAGACATTGGGAGTTACTAGTTATTGTCCCCGGGACATTCACTGTTTATTATCTAGATCCTGCGGGGAGTACATTGAACACTAAAATTGGACACGTAATGAGAATGCCATTATTCTGGTGAGAAATATTTCATTTTTATATCCGTTAACATCTTTTATTATATTACTATTTACTTATGCAATTTATTGTGTTATATTAACATGTAGGGGTTTAGATGCATTCAAAAAGGCTGGAGGAATGGTCCCAAGGAAAAAGAACCAGCCAATAAATTGGCAGAACGTACAAGTAAGTTCCTGACTCGAATATATATATTATTGATGTGAATTGTGCTTAGTTGTATTATTTTGTATGTTTCAATTTATAGTGTGCTACACAAGACAATGGCTGGGCATGCACATACTATGTGATGCGATTTATGCAGATGATTATCAAAGATGCTGCATTGGACATCGATACCATACATGAGGTATTATATATAGTCTCATTAGTTAGTATGAAATATATCAATCTTATCTTATTTTTATATTATTACTTATATATACATCATTCTCTTTGCAGGTGTTTAAAACTGACAACACTACAGGTAAACGCTTAAAAAATATACATGCTCCATATACGATGGAAGCATTAAATGAAGTAAGAGAAGAATGGGCAAAAGCCATACAAGCAGTGGCAACTGTAAGATATAATTGGGATGTTGATAGCGATAATGAATGATACTTTGTAAATGAATATTTCTGAATGTTAATACATGTATTTGAATGTTTCTATATGTGTGAATGTGAGAATTGAATTGATGTCTGAATGTATGTACTTGTGTAGAATTTTGCTTGTGACTTTTGCAGGTTTGCGGCCTATTTGTAGGCTGATATCAATGGATGTCATAAACCTGCAGTTCAGAAAACTGAACTGCAGGTTCTCATCCTGCTGACCAGCCACAGCAGGCCTGCAAACTGATATGAAAAAAATATATATATAAATAGGCGTCGGTTATTTATAGAAAACCGTCAGCAAAGACATACATCGTCGGTTATTTGATAAAAACCGCCGCCTAATAGTACAAACAACCCGACCGTGCAGGATAGCACAGCCGTGGTGTAAATGGCGTCAGTTATTCATATAAAACCGACGCCTATAGTACTAAACACGGCCGTGCAGGGAAGCACGGCCGTGTCGTCTTGAAGTACAGGCATCGGTGGTTTAGTATATAACCGACGCCAAAAGTGTTCGCGCCACAGAAAATGGCATCATCTAGGGCACTTTATGTGTCAGTTATCTACTAAAACACCGACGCTATAGTATATATAGGCGTCAGTTGTGTAGTAAATAACCGACGCACAAAGTGCCCTAGATGACGCCATTTTCTGTGGCGCGAACACTTTTGGCGGCGGTTATTTTCTAAACAACCGACGCCTATAGAACAAATAGGCGTCGGTTAAAAAACCGACACCGAAGTGTTCGACCTTTAGCGGCGCCCACATAGGCGTCGGTCGGAAACCGACGCCAAATGGGGTTAAACGACCGACGCCAAAGGCTATTTCTGTAGTAGTGCCTTCTCATTCCCTATCTTGGTGTCTGGGGTCACCTCTCACGGGGCCCATTGGTCTTCCCTCCTGGGCTTGACCTTTTTGCATCATCCATCAGGGTGGCATGTAGGTGAGAGAATACACACTTATTTTACAATTGTGATAATCATAGTGACTTTATAATTTGCAAGTATGAACATCCAAACTGATAAGTTGTATTCAACGCGATGAATCATCCGAGAAACTGTTCGGCAAACTAATGCGATTAACCATAATTAACCACATACCTTTCAGGCTAATTTGAGACAGAATTAATCCAATCAATACAAGAAATCCAATAGGCAATCATGCACATAGAGAGATCCTAAAATATGCATACAATTTCCTATCATTGATCATGCCAACAAGATCTATTAAACCTAGCTCGCTTCCTAGGGTTTCTAGTCCACTTTTAGGGTTTCCATTGCAATTAGGGTTTCTCTTCATTTATACTATTTTAAACCCTAATTTTATACAATTACTCACAAACCCTAATTATCTCATCTATTCTTCACGAAAGATATTAAGGTTACCTTTTAACAACATATAACCCTAATTTCGGATTAAAGGCACAATTAACCATCAATTAAGTCCATTATGCCTCTTTTACATTAAAACTACCATTTTTATCCTTTTAATTCATGACAAGATCATTAAGCCTAATTATAATCTTTGGTTACATCCGAATTAACAACTCATAGTTCATTACGATCTAATTCACATATGAACTCTATTCATCATTAATTCCACCTTTATCCACTAGAAAACCATAATTACCATATTAAGGGTATTTATCCACAATTAGGAATCTTAATACTCAAAAATGACTTAGAACTATCCCCCACTACCCGTTAAGTGGGGGTGGAGTCAAGGGGATTCCATTGCTCATGGGGTCTTTGGGGAAGCAGCCCTAAAAAGGTATATAGAGTTTTACTTCTATGCACTAGAAAATTTTGGATGTCTACCCCATCCCATGCATCAAAAATTTACATTGCAATGTATGTGGAATTAGTAGGATATGAATATTTACATTCAATTGATCACATCATATGTAATGTCACAACTGGTATATACCAAATCTAATCTTATTGATTGTAAATTCTTATTTCATAGATTTACGTGACTCTGATACCGCTATATAGACTCATGGCTGCAACAAGAGCAGCGTAAGTAGCAAAAAATTAAATGATCCATGTTCCCACCATAGGGTTTTTTCAACAACAATATATCAAGGAATGTTGTGAGATATACTGTGCCAGGGAGTAGGTCCGGCGACATTTCTCACAAAGAATAGAACACATAAAAATATGTTGATGCACATTCTCCAAACATAGTTACAAAAGTATATGTGTCTCTATATTGTCCACACTGATGAAGGAAACACCTCATCACACTCCTAAAGATAGCGTGGAAGGATCAGACTTTCTATTGGAAACACGGTAGCATTCCAAAATCTCTTCTTCTCTCTCTCTCACTTTGTAGGTAATGATATCTAAGGTTCATATGTCCAACAATGTAAATATAAATATGGTCTTCCACACCCTTTATATAGGATTGGTAGGGAAGTTGGAATTCTAATAAACCCTAGAAAATTAAAAGATAGTGGCATGTTTTCAACATCCCACTTGTAGATAGCCAGTAGGGTGACTGCCTTAGTCCAGTCAAATGATCGGATGGCTTGGATTATTTTTCAATAGCCTAACTGAGACAACTAATCAATGTTTGGCCAATCCAATTGGGAGAATGGGCTAGGTGAGGTCATTTTGGATCTAATCATTCAATCCACTCATCCCATCTAGTCAGGAAATTTGACTAGCTAGTTGACTTATTGGATGATCTACTTGAGTCAGGTGACTAGGCTATTCAATTGATGGATTGGGTGGATCTTGGCCTAATTAGTCAATTGTAACTTCTACTTGAGCAAATAGTCTATCCAGACGGGTGACTAGAATTTCTAGTTGGCAAATTGGCTTCCAAATAGTCCCTCAATGATCTAATTGATGACCTAAATCTTTTAGAAACCAATAATCTTGTTTCCATGATTATACTCCTCTTCCATTTGCATCCTATGTGTGTGACCATATAGGCTCCAAATTAATTTATTAGGGATGTCTATAATTGTATTATGACTTCATAGATGATGAATTTTATCTAGCAAAAATCCATTTCCAACCAAGTAATTGTAGAAGTCAGAGAAGACATTCAACCTAGTATTGTGAACAATGTTATAGTGATCATATAATCCAGATTGAATGAAAGGCATGGTAATGTTATCCTCTTAATTTTCAATCATTTTTCCTTGATCTAGAGTAGACTATTGGGATATATGTAAGTTGAACATCACATTTGCTAAGCATGAGCATGGTCATGCATTTCATAGTCTCACTAATTAAGCGATCGGGATATCCCTCCAAAAGGAGGGAAAAAATCCATATATATCTCTCACAATAATCCACATGTTTCACAGTGCACCCAAGCACTACCTATATGGAAACCATCATCAAGGTCACACTCAGTAGTGTTAAAGTACACTGAACAACATGTGATCATTGTAGTGACTTCAAGTCTAAGGACCACAATCACCACTTGTAACGAGTGACATCCTAATGCCACATAAAAGAGATAACTCAAAACAAAGTGCGTGATTAAAAGTTAAACAAGCCATAAGAGCACATAAATTAAAATTGATCTCATAAGCCTTCACTATGCAGAAACATATTACATCAAGGTTCACAACTTGTAAAATATCACATACCATACCAGGTATTCACATTTTTACAATGGCTATCTGCCACACACCTATTACAAAAGATATGTTCACATGTACAACCCACATATACATAAAACCACAACATACTGCCAAAACCTCATAACTTCATATAGATCATCTACAAAACATATCCCTCCTAAACCGCAAGAGTAAAGGGATGACACTAGGACTCTACTACACAACACTAGCAGCTATCCAACCTTTAAAGGCTACTGCTCTGTATGCTGCTCTTCATCAACAACATGATTTCCACCTCACCGTTGATGACCGCCATTGATGTGGTAACCCACGAGGTGGGACTCATGTCCTAGATAGAGATATAACTCTCAAACAACGATTATTGTTACCACAGATATATTGTTATTAAACAAGATGAGAAAATTTAGCCAATGAATAATTAAAACTGATTACACAGGTTAAGCAGTTTGAAAAGCTATAGTTGATAAGCATAGCGACATGATAAGAAGGAATATGAAAAAAAAGTATAACAATTGATTTCTATTACATCATTTTATAACACCTTAGTAATAATAAAAACAAGGCAAGGGTAAATATCCAATGAGAAGCATGTTTAACCCTACACAGATCTACTACATGGCTGTATTACATCTTTTATCAATTCCCTAAGGATTTGATTTGTACCACCCAAATCCATCTAACCACTACTAAGTCGAGCTCAGTGCCATACAAGATCTAGGAAGAGCTGAAATCCAAGATATTCAAAATTTGTATATTATTTGTCCTAATCTGATCATCTTATTGGTTGCTACAATTTTTGCAAGTTATTTAATTTTTTGGCCAATCGTGTGCCCCCACGTGGGCACAAGCACCCGACTCCAGCCTGCCCATGTGGTGAGGCTGAGCCAATGGGCTTGCGCCAGGTAGGCGGCCCACCAAACTTTGTAGCAGTGCAAAAGAACAATCCCAAAAGATACAGTTTCCCTTACCTCTTCAACGCAGGGTCGGGGGCAAGCATATAATTTCACATAGGGTCATCTTCCTCCTTTGTCTCTGAACCTGTGAATGATAGCAAGTCAGTCGAGACAACATAGGTGTTGATTTTGCCCACCGGCCTCGAAAGCAAGTGGCGACAGGTCCAGGACCTCTACCCGCCCTTTCCGAACACACTGAGGGTCTCGATTCCTTCGGAGGCCGTCCAATATGACGGGATGACAGGGCCAATCTCCGGAATAAGATTGGGGGAAAGAACATGGCGGGGTGTCGGGTTTCAGGGCAAAAGAAGGTAGAGACGACCTCGCTATATTGTATAGGTTCTCACGCGAGGATTTGTGGGTTCACAGAGAGGGTGTACCTCTGTATTCATACATATGTTCAACCAACACGGTCTTCACCGGCACCAGATTGGTGAAACACTCTAGAAACCTTGAACCCATGTAAAACCTAGGGTACGTCAGTGTGGTTTGATCTCCCGATCATATTGGAAGGCTTTCCCACTCTCCTCGTTCACCAGGTTGTAAGGAAATCTCTACCGAAATCTTCGTGTATCATGCTCTTGTTTCCTTATTTAGTAGTAGGAAGAGGATGACCGCGTGCCATTGGATCTCTGATCCAATGGTCCACAAAACACGCGCCTATAAAAGGTTTATAAAAGGACATTTTAATTCAATTCTAATTCATGATATTTAATGTTATTCCATCACTTTAGGGATTTTTCAAAAATCCATATCTCCTAAACCACTAATCCAATTAATCCCAAATTTTAAGGGAAAGTCTATAATGTCTTAATATATAATCATACCAAATTTGGGATCATTATCTAAAAGAAAACGTGCCTTCATTTTAGGTCTAAGATATTACTCAATTAGGCTTATTTCTCCCATCTTTTCTCTTTCTTATTTTCTTATTTCCCATTATTTCTATTCCTTGTAATACAAGAAAGCATGTGGGGTTTGAATTATCACTCGTCATGACTGAACCCTCACTTCTCTCTCTATTTCTTGCATTATCTCCTTTATTTCAAAAATTCTTGATTAATTGTTTATCTTTGGTTTTTCTTTTGATTTTGAGTCCTTTTTTTCCATTAGAAACTATGAGGACACAAAATCTTATCCAAGATGGATCCATTATCCAAATATCCACATATATCTTGTAATATTATTATTATCTCATATTTCCTTTAATAAAGCAATATTTAATTGATATTTTCTCTCTCTTGTTGCATTATCCTTGCAACTTGGACTCCTTGGAACCCAAGGAATCAAAAAGGCATGAAATCCACGTTTGAGGAATATTCTTATGCCTTCTAGAGGTTTCTACATCTTTATTTTCTCTATTTCATAATTATTCATTTACTAATTGAATTTCCTTTTTCTTTTCCTTGTTATTGGGCCCAATAGCCAATAAAGCCCACTAAGAAACCATCAAGGCTATTATAAATGAAATTCATTGATTCAAATCAAATCACACCATTATTTTCTCATTTATATTTATTAAGAGAAATCACATTTCTCATTAAAAGAACCCAAAATTTGGGGTTGTAACATCCTTCCCCTCTTATAGGAATTTTGCCTCCAAAATTCCATCAAGCAAACAAACAAATCAGGATAAGTCTTTCTTATGTCTATCATGGCTCCCATGTGGCCTCACCCTTTCCATGGTGCTTCCCAAGAACCTTCATAATCTCACATTCTTTCATATGAGTTCTCTGTCACCTTGGTATATCGTACCTTCATAGGTGACTCAGGACATTTCAGCTTCTCATAAAGCTGAATAGGTTCAGGGCATCATCCATGGCTTGGGTATCTCAAATAGTGCTCTAGATTGGACTTGAGGAACGCATCCTAGTATCCTGAGGGGTAAGGCTAAACCTAACCATCTCCACCAATCCATCTCAAATGTACCCATGTATCAGGGACCCAACTTTCTCAGTTGTAGCTTAGAGGGGTTGGATTTTCACATCACATACTCTCCCACAGTGCATTGCATGTTAGTCTGCTTTGCATCAGCTCATGACTCATGTCACCTCTTGGCTCTCTTTCAGCCATTGTATGATCGAAGGGACTTCATCTGCACACACTGTGGTCCTTTTCTGGCCTTCACGAGGTCCCTTCACCATCATCATCTTAATGAAGTGGTGACCGACACAACCTCCCTTACAAAGCTCCTTTACATCCTGATACTGGCTATGGTGGTTATCATCACATCTTATAGAGGACAAGAACTGTCTCTATGTATCACCTTGAATGAGCACACATGCTCTCATCAGACCCTCTAGTCTGGATCATACTACCCATTAGTTAGCGATGATAAACTGTACTAACATCGAGTTCTTCACGTACCTACCTCCACCGCATGGAAGTGAATCTTTAGGTTATACTCAAGAACTTTTGAACTCGAATCATGGTGTAGTTTAACCATCTCTCTTACTTGTAGTTCAACCGGATCTATCTCCTGACAATATCCTTTCTTTCTCATGTCATCTAAGTAGGGCGATCTATCATAACCCATATTGCATCTTGACCTAACTTGGTCTAGGGGGGACTTACCACAACATCTATAGTGATGAACTCCCATCCCCTCTCAGGGACTCTTTATGCTCTAAATCAACTCATAGGGTTACTGGTGTTCGTCCTTCACCTCCTATCATGCATGTCAACATGCCACATGCAACTTCATCCTAAGCATCCAAAGTACTACTGTCACTTACTATCTTCATAGTACCATGGTGTATGGTGACCTTAAAATCATGATCTCCTATATGTCATTATTCCTCAAGATTGATTCCTCAGAAACCCTAAACCACTCTAGTCAGGGTTTCATCACCTTCTTTTCTAGAGAAGTGCATATGAGGTTCTACAACCATCCTTTTTTTGCATCAAGGCCTAGGCTGGCTAACCACACAACCACTAACTTGATCAATCGATATCGTTACATCTGACTGTTAGCCAAACATATCTTCTTTTTCAACTTAGGACTAACCTAACAACCTCTTCTAGCCTCTTAACTAAACTAGGCAGTTGCATCTCGACCAGTGCATCCATTACCACCTCACATCCTTATGTTTTAGGTAATGTTGAAGACATACACCTCCATGTATTCCACTTATCATCTTATCTCAGAGTTTAGGTCTGTCTTGAACATGAAAACTTTAGAGCTCATCTTCTTGGTTATCAAACTCAATCTTGTATAACTCACAAATTCCACATGGCTCATGAGAAATGCATCCTCATAAGATGACTACTTCAGTTCTCTTGATGTTAGTAAACCATCCATGTATCATTTACTCCACAAGGGTATGTTATCATCTTTGTCCTCATACCTCATAGCAATGTTCCAACTCACATCATCTTTTATCCTTAGTGTATGGCATGTGTACTGTCCTATCACTCACTCCCATAAAAAGAGGAAATAAGCATTTGGCAGCCGTCCAGACACACAATTATTCATGTTCCAAGAGTAGATATGGTACACCCTACACTGCCATTACACCTTAAAAACTAAGTTGAAATGTGCAACTTTTGTCTCTACATCACAATCATCTCGATATCAAAGTTACCTCCATGGAAAACTGGTCTCGAACCTACTTGGATCACCACCCAATCCTTGGTCATCTCCTCTAGGTCTGTAGGGTGCCGACACTTTTGGGGTCATCCCTCTTCCCTTATGCATCCAGATAGTGCCCTACTGATCTACCCTTTGGGTCCCATGAGTTCATGAAGGTGATCAATCTCCTAACCCATGACCCTCAAACAATGATAGTTGTTACCTCCTGACCCTATGGTCATGTGCAACTAGGGAATTAGGCAACTCCTACTTCCATCGGTTTTATCCCTACTGACCCTCGGATAGACTTAGGATTCTAACATAGAACATGTCCAACATAGAACCTTACCCAAGTCTCCATCATCACTCTCTACATTCTTGGGCTGACTTTCATCCTTTCATAGGGGTCATGGCGACCTACCTACCTTGGTCAGGCCCCATACCGATTACCTCCATGGTAACACATCCACATGCGCATAGAGATGGATATCTATGGGTCTACAAGTTCCTTCTCATACTATGTACTTTTCACTTAGCTTCTCTAGATCCCATGAGGCCTCTTTCAGTTACCTCAAAACCAACAAAAACTGGTATAAACCCTACAAAAGGTTCCCTCTCCCAAGATGGGAGGAAACTATACCTTGATAATGAAGGTCACAAATGTCCTTATGCCTAGGGTTTACATCCACATGAGCATGCTTAGCCTTAGCAAGCTAGTAAGGCACAAGAAGATCACCTACTAAACCATGCTAGGTCATACTTGCTCTGATTCCTCAACATTGGACCAAGAACACCTTCCCATGTCACCAACTTAGCTGTGAGGCATTCATCAAACATACCTTTGACCTAATGGGGTTTCCCTTTCCTCTAAACATGAGGAGTACCATGCTTCCCTACTAAAAAAATAGCTTATAACGTCACATTTAGAGACGTCAGTTATTATAGAATACTGATGTCTAAACCCTACAATGGCGGCTGATTATAGAGACCGACATCTATATTTGAAGACCGGCTAGACACGGGTATCTCTTTTTATTTAGTGTCGGCTTCCTATCATGAACCGACGTCTAAAATAGCCCGCCAAATCCAATTTTTAGAGCGAAAAAATTACCCCCAAAGTTTCACATATGGTGTCGGTTTTTTACCTAATAACTGACACCAAATGACGAAAACAATTACCTCCAAAGGTCATCGGTGTTTTGGAAAAATCGACGCTGATAAGGTTTCATGCGCCATCCCCGTGAAAACTTTTAGGGTTAAGATTGTCCAATGGACATCGATTTTTTTTGGCAAATGACGTTGATGGATATTAGGTTTCGGTTTAATAGAAGACCGATGCCATTGTTAACTTAATAGCCCCCGCAAGAACCAGACTCATCCCCATTCATCTCTATTACATCATGAGAAACAGACCCTTCCACTCCCGATGCCGCCGGTTACGCTCCAGCCTTCTCGGTCGACGCCGCTTGCTCCTGTGGTCGTCGCCTCCGCCTGATCAATCTGCCACCCTACTCTCTTCTTCCTCCTTCCCGCTGCTCCTCAAACCAATGCACATGTCGCTGGTTCTGGAGCTCGCCGTCGGTCATCTTCTTCCCGCTGCCGCCATCCGCCGCAACCGCCAGCCTGAGGTCGCAGGAGGAGCTGTTGCAGGTCGCCGGAGGAGCTGATGTTGCAGGTCTCCGAGGAGATACTGCTAGGTATCTATTGATTTGTATTTATTATCTACTGGTTTTTATTCATTTATCTACTGATTAGTATTAATGTACTATTTTAACTTGTCTAATTCTCATGCTTGACCTAATTCAATAAATTTTGATGCATGTTAAAATAAGATTCAGACTTGTCCATTCGAGCATCCTAATTTGATTTGATTATTTGCTTTACATCTTGAAACATGTGTGTTAAAGATACATTGATGTTGAATGTAAAAATTAACTCACATGTGGGTCTTCTATTTCTAAAATGATTATGTGAACTCCTAAATCAGTAATATATATTATTCTTTGTGCACCCAAGTACCTTCTATATCATGTATGCGCCCTAAGGTGATTAAATGCCTAAATCTTGACTTAAAATATGACCTAGTATGTATGCTGATATATGAAGCACTAGTTAAAACTTCAAGATTGACCCCTGATTCAAATCTTTGATATGTGGAATCATGGTTTATTTACTGTTTAGTATTTACTGACAAGCATGATTAAATGATGTTACACAAAACTTAGAATATGAATGATGAAACTAGGATTGTAGGTATAAGAATGACAACATACATGTATTTGTTGGCCTAGAAACCCATCCAAGATTTACTCATTAGGAGTAAATCTTGAATAGTCCCCGGTTTGGGATTGTTTTTGAACACCTATTCTCAGTTAGGATGTAAGTGTATAATGTGTATTGGGTTTTTAAGAAAATTTCGGCAGCATTTCCCCATTTGTTCTCTAAGTACATATGTCCTTAGAGAAGAGTGGGGAAATGCTGCCGAAATTTTCTTGAAAACCCAATACACATTATACACTTACTAGTGAGATTAGGTGTTCAAGAAAGGGATAGGTGGTACACATTTATTATATATAAGAATGACAACACATGTATTTGTTGGCCTAGAAACCCGTCCAAGATTTACTCAATAGGAGTAAATTTTGGATAGTCCCCAGTTTGGGACTGTTCTTGAACACCTAATCTCACTTAGGATGTAAGTTTATAATGTGTATTGGGCTTTCAAGAAAATTTCAGTAGCATTTCCCCATTTGTTCTCTAAGTACATATGTACTTGGAGAATAGTGGGGAAATGCTGCCGAAATTTTCTTGAAAATCCAATACACATTATACACTTACTAGTGAGATTAGTTGTTCAAGAATGGGATAGGTGGTACACATTTATTACATATAAGAATGACAACACATGTATTTGTTGGCCTAGAAACCTATCCAAAATTTACTCAATAGGAGTAAATCTTGGATAGTCCCCGGTTTGAGACTGTTCTTAAACACCTAATCTAACTTAGGATGTTTTAATCATTAATTATATATAAGACCTTAAACCCTAAAGTTTTAACCATGCTTAGACTCTAATCTGTTAACCCTAGACCCTAATCTTGTTGTAATATATACTTGTTTTCTCTTTGATCATAGAATGGATAGATCATGGATGTCCATTCGCAATCGCTGCACCCCAAAGTTTATTTCTGGTCTTGATTAGTTTATTAGATTTGTCGATGAACATAGGAAACAACCTGGAGATAGGTTCTACTGTCCATGTAGGCATTGTAGTAATAACTTGAAAGTCAACACTGGTGATGAAATCAAAAGTCACGTCATGTGCAACGGGATTGTACAAGGCTATATAGAATGGCACTAGCATGCAGAGATTTCAAACCCAAAACCAGTGGATGTCGATAGCAGTGCTTGTGTGGAATAAGTTATTGCCTCTGATGATGTAGATGTGAACGAACCAGTTCCAGTAGACATCGTTGATGCGATGCTGGATAGTTGTGGGGTAGAGCACACCAAAACCATTCCACCTCCCATGTTTAGAAACATTGTGCATGATGTTGAGATATCGTTATATACATGTTGTACTAAGTTTACGAAGGTTAGCGCTGTGTTTAGACTGTATAAGTTGAAAGCTAACAATAGATGGAGCGAAAAAAGCTTCACATCATTGTTTTCTTTGTTGAAAGAAATGCTTCCTAAAGGAAACGAGCTACCAATCTCAACATACCAGGTAAAGAAATTGTTGTTCGTAATGGGAATGGAGGCCAAGAAGATACATGCATGCCCGAATGATTATGTATTATTTCAAAAGGACTATGTGGATTTGAAAGATTGTCCAAAATGTGGTGTGTCACGATATAAATTGACAACTTCGGGGGAGTCCAAAATGGGTTCTCCTACGAAGATGATGTGGTATCTACCTATAATATCACAGTTTCAACGCTTGTTTATCAATTCGATAGATGCAAAGAATTTGAGGTGGCATGCAAATGTTAAGAAAAATAATGATGGGATCCTACGATATGCGCCTGATTCCCCATAGTGGAAGAAGATTGATATATTGTACCCTAAAATTGGTGAAGAAGTCAGGAATCTAAGACTTGGGCTTTGTATAGATGGGATGAATCAGTATGGGACATTGATCAGCCAACATAGCACTTGGCCCGTCATGCTTGTTATATACAATCTTCCTCCCTGGTTGTGTATGTAAAATAAGTACGTTATGTTTTTGTTGTTGATATCGGGCCCTAAACAACCAGGAAATGATATCGATGTTTATCTTGAACCTCATATTGATGACTTAAAGAAACTCTGGGGTGAAGGTGTGATGACCTATGATGCTTCACGAAGAGAGACATTTCGTTTGCACACTATGTTGTTTTGCACTATTAATGAATTTCTAGCATATGGGAATTTGTCTGGATATAGTGTCAAAGGAGCTAAAGCATGTCCTATATGTGAACAGAACACTGATTCAATGACAATAAAACATGTTGGCAAGACTGTATATCTTGGTCATCGAAGGTTTCTTCCAAAATTCCATCTGTATCGTAGGAAGCGCAAAGCATTCAATGGATGGAATGAGGAATAGAGTGCACCTAAACCTATACTGGGGGAGGTTGTTTATGAAAGAGTAAAAGATGTTATCAATGAATTTGGTAAGAGATCACAATGAACTATGGCCACACGGAGTGAAAAATCTTTATTCAAGAAGAAGTCAATATTTTGGGATCTTCCTTATTGGAGTTCTTTGACAGTCAGGCATTGTATCGATGTCATGCACGTTGAGAAAAATGTTTATGATAGCATCATTGGTACTCTGTTGAATATACTAGGTAAGACTAAAGATGGGATAAAATCCAGACTGGACTTATGTGAAATGGGAATAAGGTCAGAATTAATAGATTTATGTGAAATGGGAAATTGGAGAACATACTTACCTCCCGCTTGTTTCACATTGTCTAGAAAGGAGAAGAAAGCTTTTTGTGAATGCTTGGTAAATGTTAAGGTGCCACATGGTTACTCATCCAACATCCGTAGATTGGTATCAATGAAAGATCTGAAATTGATAGGTCTTAAATCTCATGATTGTCACACTCTAATGCAACAAATATTTCATGTGGCAATTTGATCTATATTGCCGAAGCATGTAAGGTTTGCAATCACCAGAATTTGTTTCTTTTTCAACAGTCTTTGCAGCAAAGTTATTGACCATGATACTCTCGATACTTTGCAAAGAGAAGTGGTTGTTACCCTATGTCATCTTGAGATGTATTTCCCTCCTTCGTTCTTTGATATCATGGTACATCTTGTTGTCCACTTGACTAGGGAAGTGAAAATTTTGGGACCAGTTTTCTTGCATTGGATGTATCCCTTTGAACGATAAATGAGCATTTTTAAAAGTGATGTTCTAAACCATTATTGGCAGGAACGGATTATTATTGAGGGTTATGTGGCAAGAGAGGTTATTGATTTTTGCAATGACTTTCTGAGTGGTAATGACACTCCTGGTAATGACAAGAATATTGAGGAGCAGTTTGGCAAAGGAATTTTGGGATCACGGGTGAAAGTAATCAGCCGTGAGCAGTTGGAACAAGGTCACTTGTATATTTTACACAACATGGATGAAGTGAGTGTTTATATCGAGGAACATACCAATTTCATAAATAGACAATATCCTTGAGCCAATTCAATGTGGCCTGCTAGATTGCATAACAAGACATTTATTAAGTGGTTTGAAGATAAAGTCTTACATCAACTATCTCAAACACCAGATGATATTACTAAAACTATCAAATGCCTCGCGTTTAAATCAAAATTGAATGTTATGTCTTATGAAGGGTATGGCATTAATGGATTCACATATTACACAAAGTTCCAAGATGATAAGAGTGTCATCCAAAATAGTGGGGTTACCCCTCAAGCATCAACTATGTTTTTTGCAAGTGCAAAGGATAAGAGTCCACGTGAAGCTAAAATGTCGTATTATGGTGTCATTGAAGACATATGGGAGTTTGACTACATAGATTTCAGAATTATGCTCTTCAAATGTAATTGGGTTGATAACACCAAAGGAGTTATAGTGGATGAATTGGGTTTCACTTTAGTGAACTTTTAAAAGATTGGCGAGAAGGGTGAACCATTCATATTGGCATCATAGGAAAAACAAGTATTTTATATCGATGATCCTGTAAATGATAAATGGTCGGTTGTTCTTCATGGTAAAAGATTGTTCATTGAAGATCCTACAGATGAAGAAGAGTACTATGATAAGTATGATGACTCCAGTCCATTCTCAGTTGGGTTGCCAACATCACAAAATATTGAAGCTAATGATGACTTGTATGTGCGCGGAGATCACAATGAAGGATTTTTAATTGATAAATGATCACAATATTAGAGGAATGCAGGTTTATATTTTTGTATATGTTTCATTTTTCAATGTTTCATTTGTATATGTGAAATATACAATGTTTCATTTTTCAATGTTTCATTATCTTCTAGTTATGTAAAATGCTAAATGTTTGATTTTTTAATGAAATTTTCAGATGGCTGAGCATGGGCATGATGACCATGATGTCCATGATGAGCATGGTGAGGATACCAATGTGCCGCCTCACAATGTAAGTTTTAAAAATATATCATATATTTCTATTTATATGTCCATTTATAGTTATAACTTGTAAGTGTGTTTATTTTGTCAAATTTTAGGTTGATGATGCACATGTACCCTATGAAGCACTTCAGGCAATTGATGAGCAGTACCCAAAATTTGATAAGAGAAGTGGCATCACTATGATGAAGAAGTTAACAGTGCTAAGGGAAAATACACCCAAACTGGTTGTGGATTTTGATAATGTAGGAAATGTAATTGGAGTGAATCACAATTCGTTTGTTTCATATCTTGGGTATGTTCCTCATAGCCATTGTGGTTGTAAGATAGATTCTTGGCATCAAGTTCCTAAGGGGAAGAAATACTTAATATGGAAGGATTTATGTGTGAGTTATTATTATTTGCAATTCTATTTTGTACATTACTAATTTTTTGGATACTAGTTAATAGCAATTCTATTTTGCAAAGTATATTTACGTTGGATGAAAAGCTGCATAGTAAATGTGTGATGCAATGCTGTGGGAGGGTCCTAAGGAACTATAGGACAAATCTCACCCGAGAATACATAAAAGATGGTGAGAAGAGGAAGAAGTCAGCCAGTGAACAATGTAACTTCTTGGACCCAGAAGAATGGGACGTGTTTGTTGCTTCAAGAAACACTGATGAATTCATTGTATTAGGTGTTACTACTTGTTTAATTAATATACATTGTATTCACCTATTCAAGATTAACCTTTACTGTTACTAACCAAATCAATGTGCATACTAAGAAGGCTATCAGTGAGGCACAAAGAGCAAGGTGTGCACTGAATGTGCATGACCACACAATGGGTCCAAAGGGCTATGCAGGCATTCGCCACAGACTACAGGCTAAGTGTACTACTCAGTCTACTGCTACTCAAGAGTCCTCTACAATAGGTATCACACCTCTGACTCACCATGATGTCTGGATAGCTGGGAGGCAAAACAAGAAGGGAGAAATAAAGACGCCCACACCTGTTGAGGCGGTTGCAAAAATGGTAAAATATAACTCTTAGAGCAATCGTTCAAATATTGATTATTTGTGGTGTTTACTTACTTACCAATTTCTGTTGATGGCGATTAGCAGGAGCTGCACGAGCTGAGGAAATAAGGCAAGTTCATCCCTTAGGGAACAAGGGATGAATTCACAGTTGCTCCTGGACATGTTAGGGGTGTAGGCGCTAGTGTGGGCATCAAAGCGTTCTTTGGGCCATCCCAACGCAAACATGTCCCAAAAGCAGGAATTCCACAAGAAGAGGTAACCTATTCTTTTTTTAGAATGTTACTATAAAAGGGAATTCAATCATCAGAAGATAACATTTCTTTTATCCATGTATAGGTAGATAAGATAGTAGACAGGAGAGTCGATGAAGTAGTTGATAAGAGAGTCAAGGAAGCAGTTGTTAAGACACTCCATGTAGCAATGAGCAAGTGGCAAACATCTCTGACTACCACTCAGACAGTACCTATGGCATCCCGCTCTACTCCTAAGCAGAGGTTGAGAGTAATCTTGTAGACCCACCACCTAGTGCATCTGTTGTAAGTATTTTTATGACATAGTAGCTAGTCTTTTCAAGATGATATGTTTTCAAGACGATATGTATATATGTATATAACATTCTTTACGTAAACTTGTAGGGGTTGAAGCCATGCCGTCTAAAAAGTAATGAATACGTCATTGCAGAGGCGTTGGCTTACCCATCCCTTCCAAGGGAAATGTTTCATGGGTCTCCATTACCAGATGGTTGCGTTCGTGTCAGCCCTCTACGTATATTCCCCAATTGGATAGATCTTGTATTGACATATGCCTACCCAGATTGTGAAATGCTTGGTGAGGCAGAAGGCGGAGTGATATTATGGCCCAAAGAGGATGTCGTCTATACTATAATTGTATGGTAAATTTACGTTACGTTAAATTGTTAGTGTGTATATATGAGGTCAATTGATCTGAAATTATATATACATGTTAAAACGAAGACACCTAGAGCATCTAGGCCTCCACCTCCACCTCCTACATTACGAAGTTGGGTTCCACAGGACCTACCTACCCCGTTAGGTCCTAATTGTAGGGGTATGGCAGTATGGTTAGGAGAACATGATATAAATTTCCCTATAAATTTTTCTATTGATGCGGATGATGTAGGTCAATCATACGAAAACAAATTATTTATATAAGATATTTTAGAGTTGTTTTTCTATGATTGGCTGAATACATATGTGATAGAGCTATGGATAAGGTGAGATCTTGTTTATACATCCATATACCTTGTGTAGGATCTGGTGATCTGGTTTCTTATATATTAATGCATACATAATACATGTTTTGCAACTACTTAGATGAGATATGTGCAGATTTTTCATTTGAACATGTAGGATTTTTGATTCCATCTTTGATTAGTCTAGTAGCTAAAGAACCTTTGTCAATTCAACAATACTGTTGTGATGCTTTTACAAATTTTGGTCAAAATAAGAAAATGGTGATAATAGCTCCATTAAATTTGAAGTAAGTTTACTTTGCTTATAATTTGGACTTAAGAAAATTACATTTTTATTGTGTATTTCGAGTTATTATTTTTAACTTTTTTACCTCTAGGGTTATGCATTGGGAGTTACTAGTTATTGTCCCTAGGACGTTCACTGTCTATTATTTAGATCCTAAGGGGACTAAATTGAATCCAAAATATGGACATGCAATGAAAATGGCAATATTCCAGTGAGAAATATTTCATTTTTATATCAGTTAATATATGTAGTTACATTACTATTTAATTATGCAATTTACTATGTTACATTAACATGTAGGGGTTTACATGAGTTCAAATAGGCTGGAGGAAAGGTCCCCAGGAAAAAGAACTAGCCAATAATTTGGGAGAACATGGAAGTAAGTTCCCGAGTCCAATGTATATATTATTTATGTGAACTGTGCTTAGTTGTATTTTTTAATATTTTGTATGTTTCAATTTATAGTGTGCTACACAAGACAACGGCTAGGCATGTGCATACTATGTGATGTGATTTATACACATGATTGTCAAATATGTCGCAGTGGACATCGATACCATACATGAGGTATTATATATAGTCTCATTAGATAATATGAAATATACAATCTTATTTATATATTATTAATTATATATATACATCATTCTCTTATACATCATTCTCTTTACAGGTGTTTAAAACTGACCCCGCTACAGGTAAGGCCTTATCAAATGTACATTCTTCCTATACGATGGAAGAATTAAATGATGTAAGAGAAGAATGGGAAAAATTTATACAAGTAGTGGGGTTTTTAAAATATAATTGGGATGTTGATAGCGATAATGACTAAAGAATGATATTTTGTAAATGAATTTTTCTAAATTGTCATATGTGTGAATGTTTCTACATGTCTGAATGTTTCTACATGTGTTTGAATGTTTATACATGTGTGAATGTGAAAATGAATGGAACTGTAGGTTGCTACATGAATGTTTCTACATGTGCCTAAATGTTTCTACATGTGTGAATGTGAAAATGAAAGGAACTTCAGGTTGCTACATGAATTTTCTACATGTGTCTGAATGTTTCTACATGTGTGAATGTGAAAATGAAGGAATTGCAAGTTTCTACATGTGTCTGAATGTTTCTACATGTGTGAAAATTGAATGGAACTGTAGGCTGCTAAATGTGTGAAAATGAATCTTGTTAATTTTGCAGGTTGTGGCCTGTTGTTGGCTGATATCATTGGATGTCATAAACCTGCAGTTCAATTCCACTGAACTATAGGTTTCTACATCCTGCGACCAGCCACATCAGGCTTGCAAACTGATATGAAAAAAAATCAAAACATAGGCATCGGTTATTAGTAGAAAACTGACAACAAAGGCTTACAGTGTTGGTTAATAGCAAAAAACCATCATCTAATGTGGCCAAACAACACAACCATGCTGGCCAGCACGGCCGTGGTGGCAGGTGATATGGCGTTGGTTATTACTAAGAAACTGACACCGATGGTGTCCTAGATGGCGCCCTTTTATGGTGCAAAGGGTTTGGGCGTCAGTTTCCCTACTAATAATCGACACCTATAGTGCCCCTGCTGGTGCCCTTTTTGTGGCGTGAAGGGTTCTGGCATCAGTTTCCCCACTAATAACCGACAACTATAGTGCCCCTGCTAGCGCATTTTGGGTGGCGTGAAGGGTTCTGGCGTCAGTTTTCAAACTGACGCCTAAGGGTTCACCTTTTAGTGTCGCCCACATATGTGTCACTTTTTAACCGTCGCCAAAGGCCTTAAATAACCGACACCAAAGGTCGATTCTATAGTAGTGCTCGAATCTATAAAACTCAAATCTCATCATGAGCATCAGGTACACTACTTCCCGTCAAAGGGCTAGGAATCCTAGGTTCACTTTTTAGATGTCCCTCTACATGCTCAACCACGAACCAAACAGGTACACAGTATGACATGCACTTCCCATGATCCTTCTACTTGCACAACACTTCAGAGTGGAGTCCTCCTCAAGGACAACCGACTAAGTGTAATGCCTCACAACTTGTTACTAAACCTCATCAGGGTCTAAGGATTTCTTCTTCCCAACTCAGAAGGTAAACACCTATACCATAGGCACATAGGTTCCAACAGCCTCAACCTCTCTCCAGGGTTTGGTTCCTCTAAAGGCAACTAAGATACCATCAACCTCCAGGAAACATGCATGAGGCAACCACAACCATCCACTTACATCACATCATCCTCAACTCCCCATTGTTCCTCATATCTCGGAGTCTAAGCTTCCAAGTTTCTTTCTTGGGTCCAACTCTCTTTCTCTATAGCTAACTCCACAACCAGCCTTACTACCAGAGGTCCTCTCCCCATGAAGGATCAAATTCACAAGCATACCCCTACATGGGTTAATCCTATGCTCAACTCATATTCGCTCAAGATTATCCATCACCCTCTATGCTTATCTCACAATCTATCCATCATACTCTCCCAGCCAGGGTTTCAACCTACTACCGCACTACTGACGTACTCTGTGTGCATGTTATGCCCTACTCACATAAACCCATAGGGTTTCCATAGGTTCTTCACTAACCTCATCGTTGAAGGAGCTATCCTTCACTCTAACATGCACAACCCTTAGTTGGGTCGCCAAGGAACTAGGTCATCCAACTTCACATGACTCAAAACATCATGGGGATCCAAAAGCATGTCCACACCCCTGGTATATCATGACATCTAACTCATCATGTCATCTCTCTCTCTGACCACCACTTAGGGTTATGGTTAGCATCATCCTCAGAGGATGTGCCATGTCTCTACTTACAATGGAGGTCTCTTCCTCCAAGACTAACTTTCTCCACTCGTCCTCCTAACAAGGAGGCCTAGCCTCAGATCTCTCTTGAGGGCATGACAACATATGCCATACGACCTAAGCATGCATCTATTCTCTAGTTTACGCTTAAACTATTAAGCTTATATCCATGACATCTTATTTACATGCTTTTCATTAATTTGGTGGAGGATTTCTTAAACCTTATCAACCTTACCCATCCCTCAAGGGGGTGAGGAAAAGAGAGAAAACCCTAATCCTTAAGGTCCTTAACAACACTTGAGTTGAGAAGGGATGAACAAGATGAGAGAGTCCTAAAGGTGTCTTATTTCGAGTCAAATCCTAAGACATTGGCTAGGAAGTCACACTAATTCAGGAGTCCTCGTATTCCGACTAGCGGTGCAGAGGAAAATCTTGCCAGCCCCCGGATGTGATTCTTTTCTAGACACCTCTAGCTTTCAGAAAATCCTCTAATAACTCCGTTGGGTTCTACAGAGTTTGTAAAATTGAATAATTATTAAAGATTAAATGAGTAACCTATGCTCTGATACCAAATGTAACGACCCCACCTCCCAGTAACCCACAATTAAGAGAGACTCGAAGGTCAGAGCCCTTATCCAAATTAAGAGGATCAAAGGTTCGACAAATAATCAATAATAATTATCAAATTCTACCAAACTAAACTGAAAGGATGTAATAAAAAAGATAAACTTTTCATACCTTTAAAAAACTTTGGTAATCTACTAATATCCACAACTTGGATCTATTCTATCTAATCCTCCTTGCACTTTATTTCTTATTTCCACAATGTGTCACTTTACAGTTTGTTCTTCTCAATTGTTGTACCTAAAATGCCGACAAACAAAACGTCAGACAACATATCGAAATATGTCGGTATGTGGGGACAACCAAAATTTCACAAATATGGCTAACAATGTAATTATCACAATCAAGGTAATTAACAAGCCAAATCACATTTTCAATGTCTCATTCTCCACCACTTTTTCCCTAACACTGGAATACCCCCTCTAGGGTTTCTCTTTTTCCATTGACTTAAAGCCACCTTCTCAATCCCGAGCTTTGTGTCTAGGGTCACCTCTCATGGTGCCCATTAGTCATGCAACATAGACCACCTTCTCATTCCTGAGCTTGGTGTCTGGGGTCACCTCTCATGGGGCCCATTAGTCTTCCCTCCTGGGCTTGACCTTGTTGCATCATCCATGTGGGTGGCATGTAGGTATGAGAATACACACTTATTTTACAATTGTGATAATCATAGTGACTTTATAATTTGCAAGTATGAACATCCAAACTGAAAAGTTTCATTCAATGCAATGAATCATCCGGGAAACTCTTTGGGAAACTAATGTGATTAACCATAATTAACCACATACCTATTAGGCTAATTTGAGACAGAATTAATCCAATCAATGCAAGAAATCCAATAGGCAAGCCAGCACACAGAGAGAACCTAAAATATGCATACAATATCCTATCATTGATCATGCCATCAACATCCATTAAACCTAGCTCGCTTCCTAAGGTTTCTAGTCCACTTTTAGGGTTTCCATTGCGATTAGGGTTTCTCTTCATTTATACTATTTTAAACCCTAATTTTATACAATTACTCACAAACCCTAATTATCTCATCTATTCTTCACGAAAGATATTAAGGTTACCTTTTAACAACATATAACCCTAATTTCGGATTAAAGGCACAATTAACCATCAATTAAGTCCATTATGCCTCTTTTACATTAAAAATACCATTTTTATCCTTTTAATTCATGACAAGATCATTAAGCCTAATTATCATCTTTGGTTCCTTTTGAATTAACAACTCATAGTTCATTACGATCTAATTCACATATGAACTCTATTCATCATTAATTCCACCTTTATCCACTAGAAAACCCTAATTACTATATTAAGGGTATTTATCCACAATTAGGAACATTTATACTAAAAAATGACATAGAACCATCATATTTCAGCTTTATTCATGAATTTGAACAATTAAAGCCATTATGAATCATAATTACTAACATTAGGGTTTGAAGGCTCATTAACGCTCATTTATGCACACGGAACCCTAAATTATTCCAATTACATGTAAAGTTCATCCTTTTAGATCTTAATGTGTCTTTTTATAATCAACAGGTTAATATCAACTTTAAACATCCATATAACCCATCCCAAATCATTAATCATCTTGGATTAGGGTTTCTTAATCATTAATGCATTAAAGTTGATAACTTCAACTACTTTTCAAATTACAAGAGGAATTACGATCTAAATCTATTTTTAATGGATTCCACACATTTTTCTGAGAAATATTTTTATATTATTTGTCCTAATCCGATCATCCTATCGGTTGCTACAATTTTTGCAAGTTATTTCATTTTTTGGCCAATCGTGTGCCACCACGTGGGCACAAGCACCCGACTCCAGCCTGCCCATGTGGTGAGGCCAAACCAATGGGCTTGCGCCAGGTAGGAAGCCCACTCAGGTTTTTAGCTGTGCAAAAGAACAAGCCCAAAAGATGAAGTTACCCTTACCTCTTCAACACAGGGTTGGGGGCAGTAGATAATTTCACAGAGGGTCATCTTCCTCCTTTCTCTCTGAACCTATGTCAACCGAGTCAACAAGGGTATTGACTTTGCCCACCGGCCTCAAAAGCAAGCGAAGATAGGTCCAGGACCTCCGCCCACCCTTTCCGAACACACTGAGGTTCTCGATTCCTTCAGAGGCCGTCTGAGTTGATGCGACGACAGGGCCAATCTCTGGCGTGAGATCGGGGGAAAAGAACAGGGTGAGGTGTCGGGTTTCGGGGCAAAAGAAGGTAGAGACGACCTCGCTATATTGTATAGGTTCTCACGCGAGGGTTTGTGGGTTCATAGAGAGGGTGTACCTATGTATTTATACCTATTTTCAACCAACAGGGTCTCTGCCGGCACCAGATTGGGGAAACCCTCTAGAAACCTTGAACCCATGTAAAACCTAGGGTAGGTCAGTGTAGTTTGATCTCCCGAACATATTGGAAGGATTTCCCACTCTACTCGTGCACCAGTTTGTGAGGAAATCTCTGTCGAAATCTTTGTGTATCATGCTCTTGTTTCCTTATTTAGCAGTAGGAAGAGGATGACTACGTGCCATTGGATCTCCGATCCAACGGTCCACAAAACACATGCCTATAAAATGTTTATAAAAGGAATTTTTAATTCGATTACAATTCATTATATTTAATGGTATTCCATCAGTTTAGGGATTTTTCAAAAATCCATATCCCCTAAACCACTCATCCAATTAATCCCAAATTTTAAGGGAAAGTCTATAAAGGCTTAATATATGCCAAATTGGGGCTCATTATCTTAAAGAAAATGTGCCTTTTCTTTTGGTGTAAGATATTACTCAATTAGGCTTATTTCTCCCATCTTTTCTCTTTCTTATTTTCTTATTTCCCATTATTTCTATTCCTTGTAATCCAAGAAAGCAAGTGGGGTTCTAATTATCACTCATCATGACCAAACCCTCATTTCTCTCTCTATTTCTTGCATTATCTCCTTTATTTCAAAAATTCTTGATTAATTGTTTATCTCTGGTTTTTCTTTTGATTTTGATTCCTTTTTTTTCCATTAGAAACTATGTGGACATGAAATCTTATCCAAATATCCACATATATCTTTTAATATTATTATTATCTCTATTTCCTTTAATAAAGAAATATTTAATTGATCTTATATCTCTCTTGTTGCATTATCCTTGCAACTTGGACTCCTTGGAACCCAAGGATCCCAAAAGGTACGAAATCCACCTTTGAGGAATATTCTTTTTCCTTCTAGAGGTTTCTACATATTTCTTTTCTCTACTTCTTAATTATTCATTTACTATTGAATTTCCTTTTTCTTTTCCTTGTTATTGGGCCCAATAGCCAATAAAGCCCACTAAGCAACCATCAAGGCTATTATAAACGAAATTCATTGATTCAAATCAAATCACACCATTATTTTCTCATTTATCTTAATTAAGAGAAATTGCATTTCTCATCAAAAGAGCCCAAAATTTGGGGTTGTAACACATATCCATGGATACCCTTATACATGACACATGGAAAGTCTCGTAGACATCTCATACTTGACCTCTTTCTTTATATAGCCATATATACCCCTTCCCAACTCCACATTCAAAGACTCTTACTGTTCTTTCTTTCCTCAAGCTTAGATCATAACTCCTACTTTGTTTGGCCACGAAGGTGCAATCCCAAGGTAAAAGGAGGTGGCTACCTTGGTGAAGAAGGCTCCTAGGGTTCCACATTTCTCTATGTAGGGTTTCAAAAGCTCCTCCTTGGTTATTTCGACAAAAACTAGTAAGTTTTCTCCTTTCCTTCCCTATTTTCATGTTGTTAGTCTTCCTTCGACCTTCCTCCAAGTCAGAACCATGGCCTCCCATGGTGAAACCCCACCTTGAACCCATAAACACCTCATCTCCATGTTCTCTTGTTAGGGTTTTTCACCTCTAAAGTGGAGAAGGTTCTTCTTGCTTGAGATAGGAGCTTTGTTGGAGAAACCAACCTCTCTAAGCTTGGATATCTTATTTATTAGACATGTCCACATTCCCAAGAGGTTCTTTGGAGGCCTAGGCTTGGATCTAGGACTGACTTGGACTGTTTAGACACTAAAGTTGAGGTATGATGTATCCCCTATTCTTCTATGTGGAATAATTCACCTATGCTTATTCATTTTATTTGTCCTATGGACATTAGCCTATGCACAATGTCTTTTCTTTTGAAAATCATGGCTCATGTGAACTACCTTATTTGATATGGATTATGTGATTATGGATATTCTTTTGAACTCTTATCTTATTCTTTGTTTATGATGGAACTCTAAAAGATGACATGTGATGTCTTTTTCCCACTTATGAGGTTGATGTATATGTTGGTCGGTTATGTGGTGACAAGTTTATATAGTCTGACTATACTATCTATTGGCCTCTACATTTAACATGCTATGTGATTCAGTAGCACTATAGTAGTGTGATTGCATTGATTTTTATAAAAGATGTTTTATTTCCTGTCGAGCAGATGTGATATTTCTTGCTCTTTTAGGATGGAAAGGAACCTCATACCCAAGGCAAGATGTGTTATTCTTGGCCCATGTTTTATATATATTGGGAGATTGGTCGTATTCCTTTCTATATCAGGTTTTAAGTTTATGAGACTTGGTCGCCTTTGTGTTTATATTGTTCTAGGGAAATGTTTATCTCACATGCATGCATGTTAATGATATGGGGTGTGTGCCCTAATTCTTTACATGTGCTTGTGTGGCACAATCTTTATGTTTTATTAAGGGAAAGTATTCTTGTGTTATCATATGATTTCAATTCCTTTTCTGTTGATACCCATTTGGGTGGTCCATATCCTTTCTATGGGAAGCCTTTTATATTTGATGTCCTTTATTACATATATTGCTCAATTTCCTATTTAGTATGCACATACCACCCTTTGCTAATGTCATCTATTTTCTCTTCTTACTGGGGTATGCTTCCTACCGTAGGTGAAAGACTTGGATGATAAGGCATGAAGTTTTGGACTAGCTTAAGGAGTTAAAGCTTGGAGAAAATGTTGTTATGGTTTAGACTTCCCTCTACTTAGATACTTATGTTGTATCATACATGTTCACCCTTATGGGAGATTATGATATACTTTTGTAATCTTATGTGATAATTGAATAAGGTCATTTCTTTAAATTCCGCTGTTACACTTTTGTCTTTTGCATACCATTATAATAAATTTGGTAAATTCATACATGTTGCAACATACCTTTGAGTGTGTTTGGAATGGATGTTTTATTCTTCAAATTTTTTTAGTAAGGAGGTGATCCTGCCTCCTAACAGCATGGCATTAGAGCCCATGGTAGTCAGAATCTAACTATTTCAATTTTGTCTCCCTAGTCAGAATCCTCGCCTTACCTTTAAGTGACATGTTTTCCATATAGTTGATCAATAGATGATGAGGAGTTGATTTATGATCCTATAGTTTCAAATTAGAATAATGATGGATAGATCCCTAAAATACTTACAACTAAAAGATACATAAGTAACCATAGTAACTTGAGGTTGTTTAGCTTGGCCTTTAGGCAGCTACTAAAACATGAAGTTGAAAGAAAAGGTGTCTAGAAAGGATCAGGGTTTGGGGGCTGGCAAGATTTTCCTCTGCACCACCAACTTACTTTATGAGGACCCCCAAATCCATATGATACCGGCCTGGCCTGAGCAGATATTAATTGTCTGAAATAGCATGCTTTTAGGCAATAGTAGCCTTAGACATCTATATGATTTATCTTTAGGGACTCTAATATGTTGAACTAGTCTCCTTGGTGTAAAGACTTGTTTGAGGATGGACAAGAGCAAGTTAACCCATAGTTCATAGTCAGTCTTTACTAGTTATGTTTTTTTTGCATGATGCTTATGTAGTTGGATGTAAGGAAGTGTAGTTGAACCTTTTATACCTAAAGAATAATTTTGACTTAATAAGATGAATCCATTATGGGGTGGTGAATAAGTTGTTTTCTTATATGTGGATGTTTTAATTTTTAGGACAAAATCCCTTTATGGAGTGGAGTGTTGTAACATACTAAATCTTGAACACTGCCCTAGAATTTTGATCTTTTTGGACATAGCCAAACAAGGTTGAGGTTAGACATAAAAGATGTTTAGTATAACCCTATTGAGCTAATACATGTATATATCACCTTAATATAACCTAATGTTCTGACATTAATCTTAGGTTTATAATGGATAGATAAAATATGCCATATAACACATTTTGGTGGTACTATGAATATAAGAAACTAAATTGGATGAATAATTTAGATAATGGGTCATTAATGGGCCATGTGACATATCTCATAAAAATAAATCTCAAAAGTAGAAAAAAACTTTGATTTATAAATCTGTATATCAAAATTAGCCTACACGTCAAATTTCATCTAATTAGACAACCTTGAAATATTAGGATAAGTTTAGGAGAGAGAAAATGAGTAAAAGGCATATGTAATGAATAATGTGATTATATAACTTCAAAATAAGGAAATAATGGAAAATTAATATTCAACACATCAAAGATAATGTGTCGATGAATTTTGGTTCAATTTGGATGTTGTTTATGCAAGTTATGCAATTTTAGGAACATTATTGACTTTTTTGCAATTTACCCAATTGGGAGGTTTTCTTTGCAAATTGTCACATGCATTATCATCCTTATATATTACCTTACCATTCTTGAGTTTTTTAACCATAGGGCGCCAAGTTGCACCTTGGTTTGAAGGTGTTATTTTCCAAGGGCATTATTGGGATCACCCTATTTATAAATGAGCTTATCTTTAGAAGCTATCAGCCAATGGGGTTGTTTCTTTGATTCGCCGTCGGTTGGGATGGCCTATAAGGGTCCATAAACTGACATTGGATATTCAATAAGCCTCTATGAGTTGTCCTCTTGCATGGCCATGAAATCCCTAGGCTAAGGACACATGGAAAGCTCCATGGACACCTCATGCTTGACTTCTTCCTTATCCATAATGGCTTGCATGTCCATAGGCACCCTTAGCATTGGTTACATGGAAAGTAACTCGAAACCTCATGATTGACTTCTTCCTTATCCATAAAGTCTTGCATGTCCATGGACACTCTTATACATGACACATGGAAAGTCTCATAAACACCTCGTACTTTACCTCTTTCTTTATATAGCCATATCTACCCCTTCCCGACTCCAAATTCGATAAATCTTTCTATTCTTTATTCTCTATAGATTAGAGCATAACTTTACTCTGTTTTTCCATGAAGTTTCTATCCCAAGTTAAAAGGAGGTGCCTACCTTGGTGAAGAAGGATCCTAGGGTTCCAAATTTCTCTATTTAGGGTTTCAAAAGCTCCTCCTTGGTTATTTTGACCAAAACTATAAAGTTTTCTCCTTTCCTTCCCTATTTTCATGTTGTTAGGCTTCCTTCCACCTTCCTCCAGATCTTAACCATGGTCTTCCATGGTGAAACCCCACCAAGAACCCATAAACACCTCATCTCCATGTTCTTTTGTTAAGGTTTTTCACCTCTAAAGTGGAGAAGGTGCTTCTTGCTCGAGATAAGAGCTTTGTTGGAGAAACCAACCTTTCTAATCTTGTGAGCCTTACTTATTAGACCTATCCTCCTTCCCTAGAGGTTCTTTGGAGGCCTAGTCTTGGATCTAGGACTGACTTGGACTATTTATACTTTGAAGTTGAGGTATGATGTATCCCCTATTCTTCTTTGTTGAGCAATTCACATATGCTTATTCATTCTCTTTGTCCTATGTACATTAGCCTATAAACAATGTCTTTTCTTTTGAAAATCATGGTTCTTGTGAACCACCTTATTTGATATTGATTATGTGAACATGGATATTCTATCGAACTCTTATCTTATGTTTTGTTCATGGTGGACTATAAAAGATGACATGTGATGTCTTTTTCCAACTTATGAGGTGGATGTATATGTTGGTCACTTATGTGGTGACTAGTTTATATAGTTTGACTATACTTTCTACTTGACTCAAAATTTTACATGCTATGTGATTGAATAGCACTAGAGTAGTGTAATTGTATTTTTTTTTATGGTAGATGTGTTATTTCCTGCCGAGCAGATGTGATATTTCCTTCTCTTTTGGGATGGAAAGGAACCTCATACACAGAGCAAGATGTGTGATTCTTGGCCCATGTTTTATATATATGGGGAGATTGGCAATATTCTTTTCTCTATCAGGTATCAAGTTTATGAGACTTAGCCTCCTTTGTGTATATATTGTTCTAGGGCTATTTTTATCTCGCATGCATGCATGTTGATGATATGGGGTGTGTGCCCTAATTCTTTACATGTGCTTGTATGGCACAATCTTTATGTTTTATTAAATGCAAGTATTCTTTTGTTATCATATGATTTAAATTCCTTTTCTCTTGATACCCATTCGGGTGGTCCATATAATTTCTATGGGAAGCCATTTATATTTGATGTCCTTTATTCCATATATTTCTTAGTTTCCTTTTTAATATGCACATACCGGCCTTTGCTGATGTCATCTATTTTCTCTTCTTGTTGAGGTATGCTTCCAAACCTAGGTGAAGGACTTGGATGATAAGGCATGAAGTTTTGGACTATATTAAGGAGTTAAAGCTTGGAGACAAAGTTGTTATGGTTTAGACTTCCCCCCTACTTAGATCCTTATGTTATATCATACATAATAACCCTTATAGGAGATTATGATATACTTTTGTAATCTTTTGTGAAAATTGAATATAGTCATTTGTTTAATTCTGTTCGTACACTTTGGTCTTCTGCATACCATTACAATAAATTTGGAAAATTTATACCTATTCCAACATACCTTTGATTGTGTTTGGAATGGATGTTTTATTCTTCAAATTGTTTTAGTAAGGGGGTGATCCCACCTCCTTAGAGCATGGTATCAGAGCCCATGGTCATCGGAATATGACTATTTTAATTTTGTCACCTTAGTTAGAATCATTTCCTTACCTTTAAGTGACATGTTTTCCCTAGAGTTGATCAATAGATGATGAAGAGTTTATTTAGGATCAAATAGTTTCACATTAGAATAATGATGAATAGATCCCGAAAATACTTACAACTAAAAGATGCATAAGTAACCATAGTAACTTGACATTGTTTAGCTTGACCTTTAGGCAGCTACTAAGACATGAAGTTGAAATAAAAGGTGTCCAGAAAGGATCAGGCTGGCAAGATTTTCCTCCGTACCACTAGCTTGGTTTACGAGAAATCCCGAATTCATATGATACCGACCAGTCCTGAGCTGATATGAATTGTCCAAAATAGCATGCATTTAGGCAATCGTAGCCTGAGACGTCTACATGATTTATCTTTAGGAACCCAAATATGTTGAACTAGTCTCCCAGGTGTAAAGATTTGTTTGAGGATGGAAAAGAGCAAGTTAACCCATAGTTCATAGTCAGTCTTTACAAGTTACATTTTTTTTACATGATGCTTATGTAGTTGGATGCAAGGAAGTGTAGTTGAAACTTTTGTACCTAAAGAATAGTTTTGACTTATTAACATGAATCCTTTAAGGGTGGTGAATAAGTCATTTTCTTATATGTGGATGTTTTCATTTCAAGGATGAAATCCCTTTAAGGGGTGGTGTGTTGTAACATATTAGATCTCGAACCCTACCCTAAAAGTTTGATCTTTTTGGACATAGCTAAACAAGGTTGAGGTTAGACCTAAAAGATGTTTAGTATAACTTTAATGAGATAATGCATGTATAGTTCAGCTTAATGTAATTTAATGTTCTAACATTAATCTTAGGTTAATAACGAATACATAAAACATGCCACATAACTCATTTTGGAGGTAATATGAAGATAAGAAATTTAATTTGATGAATAATTTAGATAATGGGCCATTAATTGGCCATATGACATGTCTCATAAAAATAAGTCTCAAAAGTGGAAACAAATTTCTAATTCGAAATCTACATTTAAAAATTAGCCTACATGTCAAATTTTTATCTAATTTGGACAACCTTGATATATTAGGATAGGTTTAGGAGAGAGAAAATGAGTAAAAGGAATAAGTAATGAATAATGTGATTATATAATTGCAAAATATGTAAATAATGGAAAATTCATATTGAAAACATCAAATATAACTTGTGGATGAAGTTTGTTCCAATTTGGATGTTGTTTGTGCAAGTTATGCAATTTTAGGTACATTACAGACTTTTTTGCAATTTACCCAATTCGGAGGTTTTCTTTGCAAATTGTCACATGCATTATAATAATTATATATTCGATTACCATTCTCTAGTTTTTTAACCATTGGGAACTTAGTTTCACCTTGGTTTGAAGGTATTACTTTCCAAGGGCATCATAGGGATTATCCTCTTTATAAATGAGCTGATGTTTAGAAGCTATCAACCAATGGGGTTATTTCTTTGATTGGAGGTCGGCTGGGCTGACCTATAAGTGTCCATCAACCAAAATTTGTTATTCAAGAAGCCTATATGAGCTGTCCTCTTTCATGTCCATGAAATCCCAAGGCTAAGGACACATGGAAAGCTCCATGGACACCTCATGCTTAACTTCTTCCTTATCCATAAAGGTTAGCATGTCCATAGGAACCTTTAGCATTTGACATATGGAAAGTAACTTGACACCTCGTGCTTGACTTCTTCCTTATCCATAAAGGCTTTCTTATCTAGGGACACCCTTATACATGACACACAGAAAGTCTCATAGACACCTCATACTTGACCTCTTTCTTAATATAGCCATATCAACCCCTTCCCAACTCCAAATTCAAAACCTCTTTCTCTTCTTTCTTTCCTCTAGCTTAGAGCATAACTCCTACTATATTTTTCCACGAAGGTGCTATCCCAAGGTAAAAGGAGGTTCCTACCTTGGTGAAGAAGTCTCCTAGGGTTCCAAATTTCTCTATTTTGGGTTTCTAAAGCTCCTCCTTGGTTATTTCGACCAAAACTAGTAAGTTTTCTCCTTTCCTTCCCTATTTTTATGTTGTTAGTCTTTCTTCCACCTTCCTCCAGGTTGGAACCATGGCCTTCCATGGTGAAACCCATGTAGAAACTGTAAACACCTCATCTCCGTGTTCTTTTGTTAGGGTTTTTTCACCTCAAAAGTGGAGAAAGTGCTTCTTACTAGAGATAAGAGCTTTGTTGGAGAAACCAACCTCTCTAATATTGGGAACCTTAATTATTGGACCTATCCACCTTCCCTAGAGGTTCTTTAGAGGCCTAGGATTGGATCTAGGACTGACTTGGACTGTTTAGACTCTGAAGTTGAGGTATGTTATATCCCCTATTCTTCTATTTTGAGCAATTCAACTATGCTTATTCATACTCTTTGTCATATGGACATTAGCCTATACACAATGTATTTTATTTGGAAAATCATGGTTCGTGTGAACTGCCTTATTTGATATTGATTATGTGATCATTGATATTCTTTTGAACTCTTATCTTATGATTTGTTCATGGTGGACTCTAAAAGATGACATGTGATGTCTTTTTCCCACTTATGTGGTGGATATATATCTTGGTCACTTATGTGGTGACTAGTTTATGTAGTCTGACAATACTTTCTACTTGCATCTACATTGAACATGCTATATGATTCGGTAGCACTAGAGTAGTGTAATTGCATTGGTTTTTATGGTACATGTGTTATTTCCTGCCGAGCAGATGTGATATTTCCTACTCTTTTGGGATGGAAAGGAACCTCATACCCAGGGCTAGATGTGTGATTCTTGGCCCACGTTTTATATATATTGGGAGATCGGCAATATTCCTTTCTCTATTAGGTTTGAAGTTTATGAGACTTGGCCGCCTTTTTGTTTATATTGTTCTAGGGCTATGTTTATCTCACATGCATGCATGTTGATGATATGGGGTGTGTGCCCTAATTCTTTACATGTGCTTGTGTGGCACAATCTTTATGTTTTATTAATGGTAATTATTCTTGTGTTATCATATGATTTCAATTCCTTTTCTCTTGATACCCATTTGGGTGGTCCTTATCCTTTCTATGGGAACCTTTTATATTTGATGTCTTTTATTCTATATATTGCTCAATTTCCTATTTAGTATGCACATACCAGCCTTTGCTGGTGTCATCTATTTTCTCTTCTTGCTGCGGCATGCTTCCAACCATAGGTAAAGGAGTTGGATGATAAGGGATGAAGTTTTGGACTAGCTTAAGGAGTTAAAGCTTGCATACAAAGTTGTTGTGCTTTAGACTTCCCTCTACTTAGATTCTTATGTTATATCATACTCAGAAACCCTTATGGGAGATTATAATATACTTTTGTAATCTTTTATGAAAATTAAATATTGTCATTTGTTTAATTCTGCTCCTACACTTTGGTCTTTTCATTACCGTTATAATAAATTTGGAAAATGTATACCTATTCCAACATACCTTTTAGTGTGTTTGGAATGGATGTTTTATTCTTCAAAAATTTTTTAGTAAGGGGGTGAACCTGCCTCCGTACAACATGGTATCAGAGCCCATGGTAGTTGGAATCTAACTATTTTAATTTTTTCTCCCTAGTTAGAATCCTTGCCTTACCTTTAAGTGACATGTTTGCCCTAGAGTTGATTTAGAATCCTATAGTTTCACATTAGTATAATGATGAATATATCCCTAAAATACTTACAACTAAAAAGATGCATAAGTAACCATAGTAACTTGATGTTGTCTAGCTTCGCCTTTAGGCAGCTACTAGGACATGAAGTTGAAAGAAAAGGTGTCTAGAAATGATCAGGGTTTGGGGTTGGCAAGATTTTCCTCTGCACCACTAGCTTAGTTTACGAGGGCTCCCAAATCCATATGATACATGCCTGACCAGAGCTGATATGAATTGTCTGAAATAGCATGCTTTTAGGCAATAGTAGCCTAAGACATCTATATGATTTATCTTTTGGGACGCTAATATGTAGAACTAGTCTCCCAAGTTTAAAGACTTGTTTTAGGATGAACAAGAGCATGTTAACCCATAGTTCATAGTCACATTTTACAAGTTCTGCTTTTTTGCATGATGCTTATGTAGTTGGATGTAAGGAAGTGTAGTTGAGCTTTTGTACCTAAAGAATAATATTGACTTAATAAGATGAATCCTTTAAGGGGTGGTGAATAAATTGTTTTCTTATATGTGGATGTTTTGCATTCGAGGATGAAATCCCTTTAAGGGGTGGTGTGTTGTAACATACTAGATCTCGAACCCTGCCCTAGAAGTTTGATCTTTTTGGATGTAGATAAACAAGGTTGAGGTTAGACCTAACAGATGTTTATTATAGCCCTAATTATCTAATGCATGTATATATCACCTTAATGTAACTTAATGTTCTAACATTAAACTTAGGTTTATGATGGATACATAAAATATGCCACATAACTCATTTTGGTGGTAATATGAAGATAAGAAACTTAATTGGATGAATAATTTAGATAATGGGTCGTTAATGGGCCATATGACATATTTCATAAAATGAAGTCTCAAAAGTGGAAACAAACTTCAAATTCAAAATCTACATATCAAAATTTGCATACATGTCAGATTTCATCTAATTTGGACAACCTTGAAATATTAGGATAAGTTTAGGAGAGAGAAAATGAGTAAAAGGCATAAGTAATGAATAATGTGACTATATAACTTAAAAATATGGAAATAATGGCAAATTCATATTTAAAGCATCAAATATAATTTGTGGATGAAGTTTTGTCCAATTTGGATGTTGTTTGTGCAAGTTATGCAATTTTAGGTCCATGTTGGACTTTTTTGTAATTTACCCAATTGGGAGGTTTTCTTTGAAAATTGTCACTTGAATTATAATACTTATATATTCCCTTACCATTCTCAATTTTTTGAAGCATAGTGTACCTAGTTGCACCTTGGTTTCAAGGTGTTACTTTCCAAGGGCATTGTAGGGATTACCCTCTTTATAAATGAGCTTATCTTTAGAAGCTATCAACCAATGGGGTTATTTCTTTGATTGGAGGTCAGTTCAGATGGCCTTTAAGTGTCCATAAACTAAGATTTGATATTCAATAAGCCTCTATGATTTGTCATCTTGCATGTACATGAAATACCTTGGCTAAGGACACATGGAAAGCTCCAGGACACCTCATGCTTGACTTCTTCCTTATCCATAAAGGTTTGCATGTCCATAGGCACCCTTAGCCTTATACACATGGAAAGTAACTTGACACCTCATGCTTGAGTTCTTCCTTATCCATAAAGCCTTGCGTGTCCATGGACACCCTTATACATGACACATGCAAAGTCTCATAGACACCTCATACTTTACCTCTTTCTTTATATAGCCATATCTACCCCTTTACAACTACAAATTTGAAAACTCTTACTCTTATTTATTTCCTCTAGATTATAGGATAACCCCTACTCTGTTTGTCTACGAAGGTGTTTTCCCAAGGTAAAAGT
Source organism: Alisma plantago-aquatica (assembly GCA_963693085.1). Taxonomy (NCBI): domain Eukaryota; kingdom Viridiplantae; phylum Streptophyta; class Magnoliopsida; order Alismatales; family Alismataceae; genus Alisma; species Alisma plantago-aquatica. The sequence goes on along the minus strand of OY856409.1, from coordinate 1,694,278,307 downwards.
AGGTGCCTACCTTGGTGAAGAAGGCTCCTTGGGTTCCAAATTTCTCTATTTCGGTTATTTAAAGCTCCTCTTGGTTATTTTGACCAAAACTATTAAGTTTTGTCCTTTCCTTCCCTATTTTCATGTTGTTAGTCTTCGTTCCACCTTCTTCCTGGTCGGAAACATGGCCTTCTATGGTGAAACCCCACCTAGAACCCATAAACACCTCATCTCCATGTTCTTTTGTTAGGGTTTTTCACCTCAAAAGTGGAGAAGGTTCTTGTTGCTCCAGATAGGCGCTTTGTTGGAGAAACCAGCCTCTCTTAGCTTGGGAACCTTACTTATTGGACCTGTCCATCTTCCATAGAAGTTATTTGGAGGCCTAGGCTTGGATCTAGGACTGACTTGGACTGTTTACACTTTGAAGTTGAGGTATGATGTATCCCCTATTCTTCTATGTTGAACAATTCACCTATGCTTATTCATTATCTTTGTCCTATGGACATTAACCTATACATAATGTCTTTTCTTTTGAAAATCATGGTTCATGTGAACTACCTGATTGGATATTGATTATGTGATCATGGATATTCTTTTGAACTCTTATCTTATTCTTTGTTCATGATGGAACTCTAAAAGATGACATGTGATGTCTTTCACCCACTTATGAGGTGGATGTATATGTTGGTCACTTATGTGGTGACTAGTTTATATAGTCTAACTATACTTTCTGCTTGCCTCTACATTTAACATGCTCTGTGATTCAATAGCACTACATTAGTGTAATTGCATTGGTTTTTATGGCAGATGTGTTATTTCCTGCTGAGCAGATGTGATATTTCCTACTCTTTTGGGATGGAAAGGAACCTCACACCGAGGGCAAGATGTGTGATTCTTGGCCCATGTTTTATATATATTGGGAGATTGGCATAATTCCTTTCTCTATCAGGTTTCGAGTTTATGAGACTTGGCCTCCTTTGTGTTTATATTGTTCTAGGGATATGTTTATCTCACATGCATGTAGGTTGATGACATGGGGTGTGTGCCCTAATTCTTTACATGTGCTTCTGTGGCACAATCTTTATGTTTTATTAATGGCAAGTATTATTGTGTTATGATATGATTTCAATTCCTTTTATCTTGATACCCATTTGGGTGGTCCTTATCCTTTCTAAGGGAAACCTTTTGTATGTGATTCTATTTATTCCATATATTGCTCAATTTCATATTTAGTATGCACATACCATCCTTTGTTGATGTCATCTATTTTCTCTTCTTGCTGGGGTATGCTTCCAACCCTAGGTGAAGGACTTGGATGATAAGGCATAAAGTCTTGGTCTAGCCTAAGGAGTTAAACCATGGCGACAATGTTGTTATGGTTTAGACTTCCTCTACTTAGATTCTTATGTTGTATCATACATGTAAACCCTTATGGGAGATTATGATATACTTTTGTAATCTTTTATGAAAATTGAATATAGTCATGTGTTTAATTCTATAGCTACACTTTGGTCTTTTGCATACCATTATAAGAAATTTGGAAAATTTATACCTATTCCAACATACCGTTGAGTGTGTTTGGAATGGATGTTTTATTCTTCAAATTTCATTAGTAAGGGGGTGATTTTGCCTCCTTACAGCATGGTATCAGAGCCCATGGTAGTCAGAATCTGACTATTTCAATTTTGTCTCCCTAGTTAGAATCCTTGCCTTACCTTTAACTCACATGTTTACCATAGAGTTGATCAATAGATGATGAAGAGTTGATTTAGGATCCTATAGTTTCACATTAGAATAATGATGAACATATCCCTAAAATACTTACAACTAAAAGATCATAAGTAACCATAGTAACTTTAGGTTGTTTTGCTTGGCCTTTAGACATGTACTAAGACCTGAAGTTAAAAGCAAAGGTTTCTAGAAAGGATCAGGGTTTGGGTGATGGAAATATTTTCCTCCGCACTACTAGCTTGGTTTGCGAGGACTCCCAAATCCATATGATATCGGCGTGGCCTGAGCTGATATGAATTGTCCAAAATAGCATGCTTTTAGGCTATAGTTGCCTTAGACATCTATATGATTTATCTTTAGGGACCCTAATATGTTGAACTAGTCTCCCAGATATAAAGACTTGTTTAAGGATGGATAAGAGCAAGTTAACCCATAGTTCATAGCCAGTCTTTACAAGTTATGTTTTTTTTAAATGATGCTTATGTTGTCGGATGTAAGGAAGTATAGTTGAACCTTTTGTACCTAAAGAATAGTTTTGACTTCATAAGATGAATCCTTTAATGGGTGGTGAATAAGATATTTTCTTATATGTGGATGTTTTGATTGTGAGGATGAAATCACTTTAAGGGGTGGTGTGTTGTAACATACTAGATCTCGAACCCTATACTAGAAGTTTGATCTTTTCAGACATAGACAAACAAGGATGAGGTTAGACCTAAAAGATATTTTGTATAACTCTAATGATCTAATGCATGTATATATCACATTAATGTAACCTAATGTTGTAACATTAATCTTAGGTTTATAATGGATACATAAAATATACCACATAACTCATTTTGTTGGTAATATGAAGATAAGAAACTTAATTGGATGAATAATTTAGATAATGGGCCATTAATGGGACATATGAAATATATCATAAAAAGAAGTTTCAAAAGTGGAAACAAACTTCAAATTTGAAATCTTCATATCAAAATTAGCCTACATGTCAAATTTCATCTAATTTGGTCAACCTTGAAATATTTCGATCAGTTTAGTAGAGAGAAAATGAGTAAAAGGCATATGTAATGAATAATGTGATTATATAACTTAAAAATATCGAAATAATGGCAAATTCATATGCAACACATCAAAGATAACTTGTGGATGAAGTTTGGTCCAATTCAGATGTTGTTTGTGTAGGTTATGCAATTTTAGGTATATTCTGGACTTTTTTGCAATTTACCCAATTGGGAGGTTTTCTTTGCAAATTGTCACATGAATTATAATACTTATATATTCCCTTACCAATATAGATTTTTTGAACCATAGGGCGCCTAGTTGCACCTTGGTTTGAAAGTGTTACTTTCCAAGGACATTTTAGGGATTACTCTCTTTATAAATGAGCTTATCTTTAGAAGCTATCAACCAATGGGGTTATTTCTTTGATTGGAGGTTGGTTGTGATGGCCTATAGGTGTCCATAAATTGACATTTGATAGTCAATAAGCCTCTATGAGCTGTCCTCTTGCATGGCCATGAAATCCCTAGGCTAACGACACATGGAAAGCTCCATGGACACGTCATGCTTGACATCTTCCTTATCCATAAAGGTTTGCATGTCCATAGGCACCCTTAGCATTGGAAAAATGTAAGGTAACTTGACACCTCATGTTTTACTTCTTCCTTATCCATAAAGGATTGCATGTCCATGGACACCATTATACATGACACATGGAAAGTTTCATAGACACCTCATACTTGACATCTTTCTTTATACAGCCATATCTACCCCTTCCCAACTCCAACTTCAAATAAGCTTCCTCTTCTTTATTTCCTCTAGCTTAGATCATAACTCCTACTCTATTTGGCCACGCAGTTTTTGTCCCAGGGTAAAAGGATGTGCCTACCTTGGTGAAGAAGGCTCCTAGGGTTTCAAAATTCTCTATTTAGGATTTCTAAAGCTCCTCCTTGATTATTTCAACAAAAACTAGAAAGCTTTCTCCTTTCCTTCCCTATTTTGAAGTTGTTAGTCTTCCTTACACCTTCCTCCAGGTTGGAACCATGGCCTTACATGGTGAAACCCCACCTAGAACCCATAAACACCTCATCTCCATGTTCTTTTGTTAGGGTTTTCCACCTCTACAGTGGAGAAGGTGTTTCTTGCTCGAGATAGGAGTTTTGTTGGAGAAACCAACCTCTATAAGCTTGGGAACCTTACTTATTGGACCTATCCACCTTCCCTAGAGGTTATTTGGAGGCCTAGACTTGGATCTAGAACTGACTTGTACTATTTAGACTGTGAAGTTGAGGTATGATGTATCCCTTTTTCTTCTATGTTTAGCAATTCACCTATGCTTATTCATTCTCTTTGTCCTACGGACTTTAGCCTATACACAATGTCTTTTCTTTTGAAAATCATGGTTCATGTGAACTACCTTATTTGATATTGATTATGTGATTATGGATATTCTTTTGAACTCTTATCTTATGCTTTGTTCATGATGGAACTCTAAAAGATGGCATGTGATGTCTTTTGCCCACTTATGAGGTGTATGTATATGTTGTTCACTTTTGTGTTGACTAGTTTATATAGTCTGGCTATACTTTCTGCTTGCCTCTACATTTAACATGCTATGTGATTCTATAGCACTAAAGTAGTGGAATTGCATTGGTTTCTATGTCAGATGCATTATTTCCTACCGAGACAATGTGATATTTCCTGCTCTTTTGGAATGGAAATGAACCTCATACCCAGGGCAAGATGTGTGATTCTTGGCCCATGTTTTATATATTGGTAGATTGGAAGTATTCCTTTCTCTATCAGGATCCAAGTTTATGGGCCTTGGCCGCCTTTGTGTTTATATTGTTCTAGGGCTATGTTTATCACACATGCATGTAGGTTGATGATATGGGGTATGTGGCCTAATTCTTTACATGTGCTTGTGTGGCACAATCTTTATGTTTCATTAATGGCAAGTATTCTTGTGTTATCATATGATTTCAATTCCTTTTCTCTTGATACCCATTTGGGTGGTTCTTATCCTTTATATGGGAAGCCTTTTATATTTGATGTTCTTTATTCCATATAGTGCTCAATTTACTATTTCGTATGCACATACTAGCATTTGCTGATGTCATCTATTTTCTCTTCTTTCTGGGGTATGCTTCCAACCCTAAGTGAAGGACTTGGATGATAAGGCATGAAGTTTTGGATTAGCTTAATGAGTTAAAGCCTGGAGACAAAGTTGTTATGGTTTAGACTTCCCTCTACTCAGATCCTTATGTTGTATTATACATGTAAACCCTTATGGGAGATTATGATATACTTTTGTAATCTTTGGTGAAAATTAAATATAGTCATTTGTTTAATTATGTTGCTACACTTTGGTCTTTTGCATACCATTATAAAAAATTTGGAAAATTTATACCTATTCCAACATACCTTTGAGTGTGTTTAAAATTGATGTTTTATTCTTCAAATTATTTTTAGTAAGGGTTTGATCCCGCCTCCTTACAAAGACATAATCTCATCACCTTTTCTTCTTCTCTGTTCTTAATGGTTTATGAAATGCATGGAAAAATATTTGTTCCACCCTACTATTTCAGTATATTTTAAAACCTTAAAGCACCATTTCTCCTTATATTTCTCACTTTTAAAGGAAATGTGGTACTAAGCACCAAATGCCCTATGGGCCTTTCAAGGGCATTGTAACGCCTCGGCCCACTGCCCAAGGCCCTAGCAAGGGTTCAGGAATGACGACTAGCCCCACACACCACCACTAGCCTTAACTGCGTGCTTTGTCCTCACTCACGTGCAAGCTGGGGTCAACTTCCCGACTGGTCACCCATCCCAGTACTACTCCAAGCTGAGCATGCTTAACTATGGAGTTCTTTAGTGATGGGCTCCCGGAAAAGGAGGTGCACCTTGGTGATATGGGTACTCCAATCATTCCTTAAGATCTTTTTATCTGAGGCCTCAAATCCTGGGATGTTACAATCTCCCCACTTAGACTCTTGACGTCCTCGTCAAGGTTCAACTATAAGGCCTCATAATCTCTTCCCCATTTTAGTGTAGACGCACAATGGCCCATGGACACCCAGCTCCCAATCACAGTATACTAGTGGAAGGGTGGCTACGACAACCATGGACAGTCCTTTCCTACATGCTTGGACCGCACGACTCAAACTGGCATGACATGCCCATGTGGGCCCCACCTACTAGAGGGGAATTGGCTCTGATACCATTTGTAATGCCCTGGCCCACTGCCCAAGGCCCTAGCAAGGGTTCAGGAATGACGACTAGCCCCACAGACCACCAGTAGCCTTAACTACGCGCTTTGTCCTCACTCATGTGCTAGCCGAGGTCAACTTCTCGATTGGTTACCCATCCAATTACTACTCCAAGTTGAGCACGCTTAACTATGGATTTCTTTAGTGATGGGATCCCGGAAAAGGAGGTGCACCTTGGTGATATGGGTAGTCCAATCATTCCTTATAAGATCTTTTTATCTGAGGCCTCAAATCCTGGGATGTTACAGGCATGATCATTAACCTATATCCAAACTTATTGTTTTTTGTGCTTTAATAAGTAATCAACATGCGTGTACATGTATGTGTACACCTCAAGTGACAATCACTCTCCCTCTCGAATTGTACTGGTTCATTGTATGTGTGCAATCTGAATTTTTCTATATAAAAATTTATTTACTTTAAGATTTTTTGGTATGAAACTTTACTATTTATTTATTTGAAGTATTAATGGCACACATGTTTTATTTCTTATAATTTCTTTGGAAAATAAATTCCCTCGATACATTCAAAGGTTAAATTTCCTAAAGTTATATTCTATAGACTTTTCCATTTAGGTTTATCAGTTGTTGGCTTGAGCCTCCGTAGATTTATTTGGATGTACACAACAAACCATGTGTATGAAATTACTATTAGAGTGAATATATTACAAGTTAAGTGCCTAAATTGTTGGCTTATTTGACCATAAAATGGTCATGCTAAGGTACTTACATACAAATTTCAATACAACTGACACCATCCTATGTTTTGTTTTAACAAGAATTGCTCTCTACTTTCTACTATTTATGTTTCTTACTTATTCTAGATGTGACCCTCTCTGGCTTGCCATAACAATCTATACCATCACTTCTTCCCATTCACAATTCCTTCTTTCCACTTCCCATTACCCAAATTTTTGAGTGTGGCATATATGTGACTTAATTCCACTGACAGTTGAGGTAAATGAATAATTCTTTATTTTACTCTGATGAACACCATGAGGAAATATTGGAGTTGGGCTCATTTCATATTGGAGACAAAACACTGAAGAATAGTGAATAAGATTGACTTGTTTTTCCTTCACGACAAGACCTGTGTGACACACCTTCACCCAGTGGTTCTTCTTAACACAAAATCTTAATTTTTTAATATTTGATTAGTTTCAACAACCATTCTTGTGAAGGATTTGCTTAAATAGTAACTTATAAATGAAAATATATACAACTTTAGTGAATATCAAATCACATATATTGTGATTGTTATTTCTATTAATGAAAATACCTTAATGTATTCTTAATATGGATCGTAGAGGATAGATGAATATGGAAGGCATAGCTAAGTGTCAAACATAAAATATCATGGAGTTACAATTTTGATGTTCCCATAAATTCTTGAAATTCTAACTCACTTACATAGGTTTAGTTTGTACTATCACATCACCTGAGAAATGTGAACCATTTATTATCTCTATTTCTAATGTCTTGGATTCCAATAAGGTTATCCTTCCTTTACCTATTATTCACCGGTCAATATACCCTATGAATTAAAGTACATTTTTCATGGTAGGAATGCATTCTCTCTTACAGATGCGCTTCATGACATCTACCAAAAGACACCTTCATCCCTTCATGTTTGGAAAGCTTTGGATGAAAAGTTTGGAATGCATGACACTGGGTTGGATGGATATTCTTTGATTGAAAGGTACGCATACAAAATGATGAGTTTAAACTTCTAATATCCCAAGTGATTGAGTAACAAACCCTCACCTAAACAAAATTTCCAATAATTACAACCTTAAGGATAATGTGAAGTGAAAGAGATTATTAAAAATCTCTCTCCTTCTTATAAGGATTTTTATAAGTCTCTTCATCATTGCCATTATAGGTTGACCATGTCCTCCATTCTGAAATCCCATGAAAATAAATATAATTGTAGGGAAAGGATGTTATGAAAAATCCCATCGTCAATATAGTCAATTATGTCAAACCCAAGAAGAAACCAAAAATGAAAAATCCCATCATCAATCTAATCAATGATGCCAAACCCAAATAGAAACCAAAAAAGTTAAATCATAAGTCCAAAATATTTTTTAAGAAAGGAAAGAAATTGCATCGGAATAAGAGCTCTATTTTGGGGGAGCAACACATTTTTATGTATTTGGAAAATTGGGTCACTTGTTTATAGTGATTGTAAGATTCAAAAGAAGAAAGTTACTAGGATACTAAGAATGCAGAATCAAACATAATCACTATCAGGGATTAATAATCTTCTTCTAAAAGTTGAGATATAACCAAATGTACAGATTGTAATGGAACTTTTTATGCAAGTTTTAATTGCACTAGTACTATCTATTCTACCATATCATGTGATTTTGCATGAAAGTTTGGGATATTTGAACCAGAATAAATATGAAATGTGTGACTTACATGGAGTACATTACAAACTCATACTTAGAGTGATTTTGGACACAAAATTAACGTCCAACATAAATTTTCTAAGAAACTGTATAGAATCTCTTTTGTATTGAGGAACCCCTTCTAGGTAGGGCCACAATGGACCCACTCTAGGAAACACAACATTGAACTAGATACATATAGTGTGGGAGTGTTTGTCTAAAGTCAAAAATACCTAAAAATAAGAAGACAAAGCTTGGTCCCCAAAATGTTGATACAATTTTCAATGGATATGTTGAAAATGTAAATGCGACAAATTACTATTGTTAGGGTTAAATATACATGATATTAGAATGAACTACATACTAGAAATTTGTCCTTCTCCATGATCTATACCATGAAAATATACTTTCCTTCAAGTAGTGAATGCCCTTAAAATATATAACCACTATAACCTTCACATTTTCTTAACATTAAACTTTTATCAGTAATTTTCATATTTTACCACCTTAATCCTTTATTTTTTGATGTGTTTGAGCCTCCTAATGAGTTTGTTTGTGGTGAAATGGTATACAAAGGTTACAAAAAAGCAAGAAGTTTTTCATTATTTTGACACTTATTATCCTATAAAGAAACATTACATGCATATGTAGACTTATTTCTTTGACTGCAATTGATACTTTAAAAATCCATCAAGTAGATGTAAAAAGTGCCTTCCTAACTGGTAAACTAGAGAATTTTCCAAAATACTGAATGCGAGATGTTTAGGATATTTTATGTTATTTTCATATTCAATTGAGTATATATACTTGGATATTCTTTCCACCACTCTATCCGTGTCTAAACGGTTTTAAACATATTTGATATGTACCATTGGGTGACTCTTAGTGTCCCTTATTATACCTCTTTAAATTTTAAGAAAAATGAAGATCGTCTTTTGGATCAAATTACATACACCCAAGTTATTTAAATTTAAAATTATTTTCTAACTATCCTATATCCGATATTGCTTCTAATATCAACATGTGCACTAGTTGTCCTAATGTCTTTAAGTATAAGACCTTTGACAAAGTCTTTAGATATATTAAAGGTACAAATAGTTCTTGTCTTCACTACACTAGTATCTTAGTCGTGCTAGACTGCTATTGATATGTAGATTGGATTGATGACTTTGATAAAACCAACTCAACAAGTGTTATGGGATTTTATTTAATGGTCCTATAGTTATTTTGGAAATCACATAAGGAAAATATGATGGATAGGTATATGGAGGCTGAGTTTATAAACAATGATATAGCTTCTTGTCATAATACTTCTCTTATAAATTTGTTACTTTATTTAGCATTTTTTAAATCATTTCCTCCTATTTCATTAATCATGATAGTAGATCAATCATATATAAAGATAAAAAAATCTTAGGACAAGAATGGGAAGCACTTTATGAGAATGAGGTATGAATATTTGAGAGATTTTCTTTGGCATAGTGCTATACAATCCATAGTTTTCTAGGTAATGATGAAATATAGTTGAACCTCTCATAAATGGTCTATCCAGAAAGCTAATACTAATTCCATATATGGTGGTGTGTCTTCTTCCTGTGATTTGAGCATCATTGTGGTAACACTAATGTTAAAAGATTTTAAAACCCATCAAAGGTATAACTACATTTTTCATGTAATTAATGGAACCATAACCTTGGAGTTTCACTTTTGTCTGCTCCCCTTTCAATTTAAACTTTAGTGTTGTCTTGGTAGATGAGGAGCTTGTAAGGTGGGGGAAGCCCAAAGAGGATCCACTCCTTACTTAATTGAGGAAACAAACTCACTCAATCCATCACACTAAAGGCATGAAAGAAGGTGGTAAATTTCATTTCACAAATAGAATGATATACAAAACAAATTCATTACATTGCAACAGAAGAAACCATAAGTGTTACAGATATCACAAGAGTAACCAATTAAATTGTTGTTCACTCATTATGGGTGGCATGACATAGAGGGGAAGTTGCAAACTTACCTTACACTAAAGGACCAGATGTAGGGGGCAACATTGCCATCTCAAATTATACTCCAAAATTAATAACTTGTTTTTCATCATCAGTCTTCCTTCTCTAGGATACCTACTCTTGGGTGGGATGAAGGATACACCTAAAAAGGGAAATTCAAAGAAAAAGGGGATATTTGATAAAAAATTGAGTATGTGCAAATAATAAATCATTCGGCATTACTTTAGAAAAGGGAGAACAATATTCAAAGTTCCAAGTAAGAATGCTCCAATAACAAGATTTCCAATAGAGGGTAGTTTCAAGAGAAATCTTAGGTCAAGTGAATGAGACATTTATTAACAATGATATAGATATTAGAAGGATTCTTGACATATAGTTTCACATCAATGTAAAAACAAATATAGGAAGTGCATGTTAAAAAAATTACCAACATTATTTTTATAGGTCTATGACCCATAAAATCTCAAGTATAATAAGTTAGTTAGAAAGGGATACCCTAGGCAGGAAGGCATGCCGAATATATATAATATGAGTGAAATGGAACACTCGTGGTGGAAATTCTCACCCAAATATATGGCGGACAGAGGTACTGCTACTATAAATAAGTTTAATCTATTGTACATTCATAATGTAGACGTAAAAAAATGTCTAATCTTTTTCAGTTCATTTCAAGTGAAAGAAATTGAAACTTTTCCACAGTAATGTTAGGCTAAAGGGACATCAATGATTTTTCATGAAATTTGATAGAAAAATTAGGGACATATCCCAAAAACATTCAACAAAATTCAAGGTATACACTGGAGATGCCTCATATGAACAATAATTTATTGGTCATGACAATATTTCCAAAATAAATTTAGGGATGCACACATTTGATCATCATAGCTAAATGTTACCTCTAGTTCTATACCATGGTCCTCCAAAACAACTTTTTGTCCTAGAAACACATGAGGCATGCTATTGAAAACAAATGAACACATGCATACATTCTGTAGATTTATGATCAATTGGATACCAATTTTAGTTCTAAGATATGGTTTCTAGTTGAATAAATTTAATTATTTCTATATTGCATATATGTGTTGTAAAAGTATGCATTCATTCCATTTAGGTCTCAAAATGTTATCATCTCTATATAATAATTTGACTACGTATTACTCCTCACACCATATTCAAAATGTAAGTTAGTGTGTATACACATTTCATTATCTACTACTTGAATATACCCTAAACACAAGTATTGATCATATGTATGATTTTGATAATATAAATCAATATGACAACCATTCTGAAATACTATAAAGAAAACTTCTTAAGAATATTTTATATATCTTTTTCCAAACAATTAAACATAGATCAACCAAGATAGATGTATTTTTTATTCCAGTATGTTCCTCTAATCACCATTAAATATATATACATATGTGGGTGTCCAGGTTTTTCAAATATGAAAAGAATGAGATGGTTAGGTTGAGTCTCCTTGTTAATCAATATTGAAATTTATGATTCACCTCATAACAACTTATCAGGACACATGCATATAATTCTATATTAATATTAATTTATAACAATAATACAAACTAACATCAGTGGGTTTATGCTACATCATGTGTATGCATTTTTATATACTCATGATAACCATCCTATATTATTATCATCAATTAGATCCAGAAGTATGTAATTCATGAGCAAGACAACTCACCTATGACTTCAATCAGTAAACTTGTCTTCATTGATTATCAATGGCTTGGCCACTAGCGAGGTGAGTTTTATGGTTATCGTTCACATCCTAGGATTGAATCAGAGGTGGTATTATCCTTAGGATGCTTCAATGATGAGAAAAAACTACCATTAGTTTGCTATGTGTGTGATGACCTCGATTTTAGGATTTCGATATCAAATGTAGAAATTTATGACCAAGGATGTTTGTATATGATTGAACTCAACTTGAGGATCTTGTTATTCAGATAAGAATAATTTCACCCAAAAAGCATGATTAGAGATAGAGTTGATGATGAATCGACTTGTATTTAAGGTTAATACACTTATTTATGAGGTTAGTTAAATAAAAATTATTGGCATGGTTAAATAATAGTCTTTGATTCTCAAACTTCAATAGAAGATAGATTAGGATTTTGAGAGCCTATGTTTAAATTTTTAGAATTTTTGGAGATTGCTACAAAGAGATAGAATTATTTGAATTGTGGACATCGATGATATTTTTTTTTTATCAGACTTTGGTCTTTAGATATGTGACATATTAATGTCACGCTGCCTTTTTGCAGCGAGGCACTGAGGGAATCAGTCATCCCTAACCCCTGTAAAGGGAGGAACAGAATGATGAGGTGCCCATGTGATCCGATGAAGGTGGGGGGTAGGCTGAGGAAAACTTGTTAGTAAACCCACGCCCTACACAACACTCGAACAGAGGGACCCTTCCCTTTGACATCGGAGACCATTGTACGGGGAGACCAACCTTCCTCGCCTTCTTCCTCCATTGCGGCAAGCAGCAGCCTGCCATAGAGAAGGGGACAGACCCGGCCTACCTCCATGAGCCCAACCTCAGTCAAGAGGAAACCAAACATCTCATCCATCCCTGCCCTCACCCACCGAAGCAACCTGGAGGACCGTTGTCTTCTTCGCTGGACGTGGAGCTTTGTTCTCCTACAGGTTGGGAGCCTCGACGGCACTAAGCATGGAGACCCAAGCGCACATGTGCAATAGCAAACGGACCGCCATCGCGTGGGAGACGGATCGAGCAGGAGAAGGCGGTGGACAGGGACTTTGCCGGCGTCGAGGCCTAGTGGTCAGCAGTGGCACTTGGGAAGAGGCAGTGCTCCCCTTGACCCCCATCGCGGCTGCGGCTGTTGCCGGCGAGCCAACTCGGGTAGAGCTTTGGAGGCAAGGAGGAGAAGCCTCGAGGTCAGAGGCACCATAGAAGGAAGATCGGAGATGATGGAGTCGAGATCGCCCTGTCTTCCCCACCGGATCTCAGCCTGTGTGCCGGCGCCCTTGCGGAACAGAGGGCGGCTGGCTCTACGATCGGACACCCAAGCAGGAGGAGGTGATTGTGAGCTTTGATCTCCATTGTGAAGGATGGTACAGGTGAGGAGAAGGTTGCTTGCCTGCTTGCTCACCATGGAGTCCAAGCGCAGCTGTGCTCAGGACTGGCGGCGCCCTTCCACACTCATGATCAAAGAATGCTCACGAAGAGCGTGTTGCTGGAGGAGGCACCTGCAGCGCCGATGGTGGAGTCTCGCAGCAGCAGCGGCCACATACCAGAGTCCTAAGGACTTACATCACGTGGAGACAGAGAGAGAAAGAGGGATGCATCGACTTGTCCTTCACGTCGGCAGCACACTCACGAGAACTGGGTTCTCGCGCAGTAGGGGCGGACGATGGAACTCGAGAGCCTGATCGTGATCGGGAAAGAGAACTAGGGTGAGATCGGTTCAGCCAAACCATCCACTAAACCAGCCGGCCTAATCAAACCAAGGATGTAAACCGCTCAAGGTAAATACTTATAATTTCCAGAAAATGTCATTTTCTTAGAAAATGCTTAGTAAATAGTTCCCATGGCCAATAATTACCCCAAAAATACCGCTGGATTCAGAAAAATGCCCTATTTATGATGAAACCCTTAGAACAGACCTTTGAGGCAATATTATTGTTTTTTTTTTTAATCTACAAGATGATGCCTCTGTTAGGATATATTAAATGTAATAAATAATATCATTGACATAAATTCTGAGGAACTTTAATTCCAGACCCTAATATCATGTAGAAATAGTAGGTTGAATCTGATCAGAACTACATTGCCAAAATATTAGGTCCTTCTCTATTAGTGACTTATAAGATGATTTTTGTCTCATAATAATTCTAGAAAATAGACCAGTTATCTGAAAATTATGAAATTTGAACCAGACCATAGTTATGACCTTCAGACCAGTATAAAAATATTAGAGGCAATCTTAGGTCAGTTTAAACCTAGGTTTGGCCTAAACCCTAACTGAGACCTAAAATATCAATGACATAATGGACTATGTATTAATGATGATTAATTTGTTATTAATCAGGTGATGACCAGAGATGTAGATGATCCAGAATATAAATAGGAATCTCTAAACTCAGGTACGTGGGTTTTTATTAAGTATAAGACTAGTTTTCATGAATGCATAATGATATGATGTACTTTGGATGCTTGTGTTTGCATATAAATTCTTGGATGTGTATTAGTAGTATATGCTCCGCAAAACATTACAGAACATAAAAGAATATAGATGGTTTGTAGCTACTGAGTGGATATATGCTCTCTCTCTCTCCCTCAATCCTCTCTCTCTCTTCCTCTAAATATAAGGTTGGCACTCGGTCCCCATAGGCCAAGGGGCGGGGAAAAATGAAGTGCGACGTCTCTCTCTCTCCCCTCTGAATATAAGGTCGACACTCGGTCCCCATAGCCCAAGGGGTGGGGAAAAATGAAGTGTGACACCACTTAGTAGTACAAACGCATCAAAAAGGCATCTAAAAATGTGTTTACCTGATTATCGCTCTAAATAATGTTTTCTTTTACTCTTTCTTTCTCAAGATTATTTCAATTATGCAAGCATATTAGTATGTATCTTTCTACCCACGTGCACAACACCTTGTGTGTTGATTCGTTGTTTCACGTATGTTTTAGGTTCAGAGCTAGCTTGGGATAAAAGACGTGAAGTGAGCAGTGTTCAGGTTGTACCTATTGTCTAAGATCCTGTTAGCATACATGTTCAGACTTGTAGAATTTTCATTCAATATGTAATTGTAAATCATGTGTAATAATTCATGTTGTATAAATTTACATGTTGAATGTTGAGTATGTTATGGTTGTACGTTCATGTATGCGCATTATGCTTCCGCATCGCTCTCTGATATGATTGGATGATGTTTTCGGATTCTGACATCTCATTCCCAATAGGGTTTGGAGAATCAAAATCCGGGGACGTCACAATGTGGGGTGGAGTCTGTAGATGCAAGGTGAAGCAAACTAGACAGTGGTGTCAAGATTGAGAATAGGTTGGTAGGTCCTAGTTTCTGAAACTACAAAACAACCTTGATCTATATATTATCATCTATGTAAAGGGATATATGATTTATCTCTCCTCTAATTTGAGGAGGTTGTTTCTCAAATCCTCAATCCTCCTAAACCATGATGAAGATCAAGCAAGGGACATTCAGATTTTCGTTGCACTACTATTTAGTGTGGTTGAGTAGGTTGACAAGAAGATTGATAGGGAGGAAGAAGTACAATGTTGCAAGTGGTATAGTGACTAGGTCTCAGCTGAGTGGTGAAGACCAACCAAGTAGTGAAGAGGCAGGTCACTGTCACAAAATATCAATCACAATAGTCTCATGCATCCCCTTCTACTATTGGCATAACTCAATGTTTCCAGGCTATGAGAGGTTAAAAAATGGTCGCTTGGTCTCCCTGGAGTAGTTGTTATAAGGATATGAGGATGAAGAACTACAAAAATGAGGCAGACACTTTTAGATTCAAGGTGATGCCCTACAAAAACCTCTACAGGTGGCATAGTTGATGCCTTGTGGCTAGCTTGCGAATGAAAGGTAGAGGAAGAAGAAAGGGCATTGTTGGTCATGGAAATAAGAAAGAGGTACAATAATATGAAGACAGAGAAATGGAAAATGAGAAGAGGGGAGGGTAGGTCTATGGCGAGTCTAGGGATATTCTCCACCCATGAGGGAATTATATCCTATCTTATCTTCCCTTAAATTTCTCAAACTCATAACAATTATCCTTAAGTCAATATATTCCTAATTTCCTTCAAGTATTGACAAATTAGTTTTTCAACTTTAGTTAATTTTCCAATTAATATGAAAATCAACATCTAAAGGATATTACTGAGAGGGAATTCTAATTCTATTTCTACATTCCATTTTTACGGCCCCTAGTAATTTATTTCACTACTTGTTCCTCAATTATCAAACTATTTTTATTTACAATCTAAGGATCATATTTTGTATTCACTTTTCTGATCATTCAAAATAAAGGAAAGTTATATAGTCCTAGTTTTTGTTTAAAACTTATGAAACTGTGAATTTTCATTCCAACCCCTTAGTAAAGTGTTAGTGATCTATTTACACCACGACCACCCAAGATTGAACATTTAGCTTCAAAATTAGGCCCATAACCACGTACTATACTATTTTCTTATCCAAGCTAAGCATAGAGCGATTATAACCAATTCAAAAAAAATACAAATATAAGAAATCCAGAGTTAAGGATTATACTTAGGTTTCAGTATGTTACAACACTCCAATCACCACTTAGAAAGGATTTCTTCCTTGAAATCCTAGCAAGGAATACCTAGTGTATTGAGTCACCCGTTGACCAAGATGTGATTTTGTCCAAGCATCACATTCCTACAAGCTATTTCACAATAGAATTTGATCCAACAGAGTTCAGCCAAAATCTAGGGTTCTCTCAATGATATTGTACTCAATAGGATTACCTATATTTTGTAGGTAGTTTTACAATATGTTTTTTCTTTTCCTATTTATATACTAAGTTTGTGTGTACTTCAAGAGTATATAATGAGTACTTGTCTTATTTTCCCTTTAATATTTAGGGATATCTCTTAAGCTGAGTAGAAGCACAATTCAAGGTGAATTAATCATCTTGTGTCTCCCGACCAAGAAACATAAAGTTCATTATCCAAATTATGGTTAATGTATACGATTAGGATGGTTTCCATAACAAGAACATTACAATTTACTTATAGATAACTTATTAAATTATGCATCAATAATTTTCATGGACACACTAATCACTGATATGAGGATTAGTGTATACTTAGTTTCACTACAATTCAATTTATATGATCATGTAGGTCAAGGTTACACATACGTCGAGGTTGAAATTCTTAAAATATTTTACCTAGTTTAATTAGTTTTTATAGAAGGTCGGGGTAAAGGGTCACAATTTCAAACTTGACTTTTCAAACCTTAATATTGACTCAAATTATTTATGCTAAACTTTTAGAAAATGAAAATTAATACATAAACCTTAATACTCAGTGGTCAAATTAGTAGAGTTCACTAGTTTATCTTCGGTAACTGGTAGTTAAAGTCGTCTGGAATTAATTAAGTTCAACCAACATTAAAATTTTAATTAACAAACTAGAGTCTACAATATTCCACCTTTTAAAAGAATTGATCTAAAACCCAACCAAACATTTAATGATGGAACGAATGGTAAGTCAACTAGGTCATATCTATAACCAAAGCTTCCTATAACCCTTTTCCTCCACACATAGTTCTTAGGTCTTAGGGTTGAACTAAATAGTAAAGGCGTTCTTTTCTAAATGATCATTTACTACTTGAATCTACTGACTCATGTTCAAATGATCCATCTAATTAGGGTTTACTTGGATAATTACATTCTTAACTAGAATGACCATTGTTTGAAATTGCTTAATGATTGTAGTCTAACTATAATTTTTTAAACCTAATCAAAACCACAAAGAATGATTTTATTTTGAATAATTAGGGTTTGATAAGTGTTATCCCTACATGGAAAAAATTAAGATTTTCATACCATATGAATACATAATTTAATAAATATTTTGGTGTATTAAATGGTTTCTAGTATTTTATTTAAAACTAATATGTATTTGAAACTTCTATATAATTTGTATAACCAAAATATATATCCTACAAAATATTTGAATTTTGAAAGTTTTATGACCAGTTGGTAGGCCCAATTTCCTAGTACAAAAATCCAAGGATCGTGCATTTAGGATGAAATATAGCAGTCTATTATTTGATTTTTATCCTTTTATTGGTACATCAAAATGTGCTAAAATTTTTATTTTCGAATGGAAACTCAACTTCAAACAACATATAGAATTGGTATAATTTTTTAAGACATAAGAAATATATAGAATTTTGTTTCATTTGAGTTTCTTTCAAGTAACAACTCAGTCAGCCAACCAATCTGATTAAACAAAAAATGACTAAAAATAGATTTGAACTTGTTTGAAAATGTTCCAAGCACTTCAATTGTTCTATATCATCAACCTAACACCCTATTATCTATCACAATCCATGGTTCCTATCCATGATAAAACATTATATAGGGACATGAAAATTAGATTTTTGAAGGAGAAATTTTTCGAAATGGCTGATTTAGGGTTTTCTCTTCTTAAAGTTTGTGAACTCATGTAATTTAATCAATCCTATATAGTATTTTATGATGAACCTTCTCTCATAAATCTATTTTTCGTCCTCCCTTAATTTGAGCAAAAATTATAGCAAATCACCATATTTTCTCTTTCTTTCTCTCTGTCACGGAACCGAAATCCCAGTCCCATGAACCAAACGTATACCAAAGGCGAAATGCGGAAGCGTAAAGCTTAGCACACATGAACAGATAACAAGATAAATGCACCAACATAATCTCAACAATCAACAAGATATATTAAGAAACATCATTATATTACATGATTTAAATTACATGTTCAAGAGTCACTTTATACAAGTCTGCTCATGTATACTATATCTGGATCTTACAAAAAGTACACCTAGCATAGCTCACCAATCCCTTCATCCTTCTAGCCATCTCTGAACCTAAAAACAACATACGAGAAATGGGTCAACACACGAGGTGTTGAGTATGGGGCCGAAAGATACACATATATATAAGCTTTGATAATTTTGAAAAGATTTCAAGACTAAACGAACAAGAATAAACATGTTAATTATTTAACAAATGCAAAACCATATTTTATGTCATTTCACTCCATTATATCAACAATATCAAACATGTTTAAGGCCTTTGACCAACTTCCCGTCGGAATGGTCTGTAGGGTGCTCAAGCTTAGCTAAACCTTTTATACGAGAGGGACCTCAAGGTCGTAACCAAGAGCCCTTTATCAACAATATTATAATGGATTTTCATATATATATATATGTTCAAGTTATAAAACCGACGAAGCAAACATCGAGTATGACATAGCAATACTACATGGCAATATTTGATAAAATAGACAAACAAGCATACAATATATGTCTTTTCAAGCAAGAAAGCGGTAGTCATATAACTAGATAAGGCCCATACTTGATTCAGAGATTTCATAACCTAACTTATCCTTCACCATCTAGCCACATGCCAAACCTGATTAAGAACAAGATTACATATATGCATTAGATTCTCACCATTAACCATGATTATCTTTATTTGATGGTTTTGGCCAAGATGGGTTCCAAGTTGCTTATTAGTACATTTGATGACCTTATACTGATTTAGAGTCCATCATGTGGGTGTAGATCAAGTTTCATATCATTTTGATGTTCCATGCACTTTCTACAATCATAACAAGGTTTAAATCATTTACATGCATTCTAGGGTCAAACGACTCACAATAGAGTAATCAAGGTCAAAGATCATCAAGGTAGGAGAACCCATCATCAAACATAGTTTAGATCATCAACATTAGGTCATAAAAACATATTCCAAAATTAGGTGGTTGTCCATTAGCAATAAGATTAGCAATTTGGGGTAACGTTCATCATTATAGTCCAGAGTAGGTACATATGTACAATTGAGGTCATTCATGAACAATGGGTTGATTAGGGCCCTCATTAGGGTCACAAGAGAAAAGAGCTACTGATTTGATGCTTAGGAGGCTTTAATTATATCAAAGATTCAAACTTCATCATAATCATGCATTAAAGTCCATGAACAAGCTACAACATGCATTAGGGACAACCATGGATCAAAAGAGGAGATTAAGAGCACATCTTGGTTCAAGGTGAATAAATATTACTGAATTCATGATTAGGAGAGTGAATAATCATTAAAGATGCAAGATTTGATCATAATAATGAATAAATGTGCTCAAACATGACTAAAGTTATCATTTTCAAGAAATCAGGGGAGTAATCATTGGAATTAGGACCTGGAACCATGCCTACTTGGTAGGTCTCGTCGAGCTGATCAATTTGGCATATTTATATGTCTAATTTGGCCAAGGGATTTGGGAGATATCGATTTTATAAGATTATAAGTCAAACAACATACCCTTGATTATGCAGAGCATCTCGGCCGTTGATGCAAGATCAAGCGGCTGCATCTGACTCCTCACCCGCACACCCACGTGCGGTCCACCATCGCTGACAACCACTCCAAAGGAGGTTGAGGTGGTGGCGGTTGGTGCCTCCAGGCGCTGGCTTGCCTGTTGATATCGGATCGAACGGTCCTGGATATCGCCCTCTATTAGCGCGTCCAGCCGAACGGAGGTCCCCTGTTCCTGCGTCAGAACAGGGGAAGAACAGAGCTTCCTCGTCTCCCTTCTTCGGCTGACCCAAGGCTACTCCAATGGCCGCACAAGGCAGCATCGAGGCGGTCGGAGCAGGGCACGCCGCCACACTCCTCCCTCGCGCTTGCCGAGTGGGTGGGGTTGTGTGGGAGAACGCCCCTGAGTCGCTAGTTGGAGGTTGCAGGACCCAAACGTGAACTGTGGAGCGTGAAAAGAAGAAAGGAGGGGGAAAGGGCAGAGGTCATTGGCGGCCAGATCTAGAGCGATGAAGGGCAGAAACAAAGGCTGAAAGGGGAGTTATAAAAGGACTCTAGGGCTTAGGGTTGGGAGATCAATGTTCCCGTCAGTTACCAAAATCGGATGGAGGCGGAGAAACTCTATCCCTGTCCTTCGCTGGTTTCCAGAAGAGGAAGGAGAGGGAATAGGCAATTGGGCCACAACGTTGATTTGGGCCTATGTAGGACAACCCAACAGAGAAAAGGGCATATAAATGAGCTAAAACAAGGCATAAATAGCAAAATTTTAAGGTGTCATAACTTGGACTCCGAAGGTCCAATCGATGTGATTTTTATTCTGCTGGATTCATAATTGAATCCTCTACAATATGATATACAAAGGGAATCTAAAAGATCATAGAAAGAGTGTTCGATATTAAGTGTAATATGATTATATATTAAAGAATGGCTCTTATTTCAATTGGCCTATACAAGTCACATATTGGGAGATTAAATGGTGATTTAATTAAATTGGCTCATAATCTCATTCCAACTATATAATTGGAACCAATTGAGTGATTTGGGCCACTACTAGAGAGAGAAAGTGGATATCCATAGAGAGAGAAAATCGGGGTTGTCACATCCCTCCCTCCTTAAAAGAAATTTCGTCCTCGAAATTCAACCAAGATCATAGACAAGAGTCAGGAGACCATTAAGTTAAGGTATCTTACCATAGTTATCATAGCACTCCCTACAATGGGATGCACACCTAGTCATTATTATTAAGGGTGTACTCATATCAATTATGATATCATCATCATATTAGGGTTTGCCCATTTCTTGGCATCATTTCTCTAACGTGTGTGTTCATTATCATGACTTCCAATTGAGGCCAACATTAAATGTATATGTTTCATCATCATTATGCTAGATTTCATGCATCCTTTAATTTTCCCAACGATGCTCATCATTTCTTATTTTGGATTCTGAAATTAAGCAATTTGTTCATCATGTTTATTCGAGTTATGACTCCAAGATCATTGGCATATCGAGTTAATCATTTTTTTTTCATTTAGGGTATGAGATTAGGCATGCTACC
Organism: Alisma plantago-aquatica; assembly: GCA_963693085.1. Taxonomy (NCBI): domain Eukaryota; kingdom Viridiplantae; phylum Streptophyta; class Magnoliopsida; order Alismatales; family Alismataceae; genus Alisma; species Alisma plantago-aquatica. Next base: position 1,694,256,304 of record OY856409.1, on the reverse strand, counting down.
CCTGATTACTCAAGCTAAGTTTTCATGACATCATCATATTATTTTCATGATTTCAAGGCTACATCTTTTATGTATAGTACGATCTCATATTAGGTCTAGCTTATGAGAGTGGCTTATCATGAATATTCAAGTTTTTAAACATAAGCGAGATATTTCATGTACAAGCATCATTCTAAGAACACCATTATCATTAATGTCACAATTTTCAAATTCTCTCACTTATATCTAGAAAGAGCTCCACAAGTTCAAGCCACTCAAGCTCTGTAAGATATATGTGTCCAACAATACATGTTAACCACAATCTTCTACTTGTAATAAAATTACTACCCATCTTTTGAGAAATAAGGGTAACCGCTAGACTCCTTTATATACAATTACTAACCTGAGTATGAGGCTCATCATGGATATCACACATCATATACATCATCTTGGGTCTTGGGACATCTCCCTCGCCTATATACATATATCAAGCATCAAATTTTCAATTGCCTCTTTCTCTAGGGTTAGATATTTTCATAGGACATCTAGGGTTCAACATTTTCAAAGAAACCACACACTAGGTCACTCAACTCATATACTTAGAAGCATTCTAGCTAGGGACTCATCATCAAGTATTTCATCATTCATAATATTCAATATTTCAAATATTTTGGAGTTTAGGTACTCTAACCTTTTCTCGATACGGGTCAACTCATATCAACATGTCTTCTTATTCATATGTCCCATGCTAGAGGTCTTCCTTTGTAAAGAGATTGAGGCCCGTGTTGGTCTCAAACCATATATCATATCACCACACATACAAGACTAGGTACTAGCTATGTTTAGCACATCAACCAAGTGGTATGTATCATACAAGGTGCTAGGTTTAGCTAGGGTTGCATCATCAAACTCATCTCGTATCATCAGACATACTTAACCTTCCTCAAGCATCTTGGGTCCTATAAAGCATCATCATCAATATCATAATCATCATCTTATGTTTCTAGTTTTTTCACTTGTCTAACCTATATCATGGCTCTAGACAACTCTAGAGATTATCAATATCATCTAAACTCTCTCATCTAGACTTGATGTTACATCTCTTTCTTCTAGGTTGCATGGAAACTCACTGCCTTTCTGAGTGTGGTAACATTTTTCATATGTACATATAATAATAATTGAAATATGTTTTCTCCAATGTTTAAACAGGCGATGAAAACCACCATACTCCATTCGAATAAAACCAAAACCAAAACGAGTTACCGCACTCATTAGGCAGTCTAGTATCATGACACCTAGAGAACTAGTAAGAACATGGTGCACACTTGTGTAGACATCCTAAGCACATGTCGTGAATCATGTCTAGGGAGGTAACTTACACAAGTCTACACCTAGTTATGGAACATCTAGGTTCTAACCTAGAGGCTAAGTCAACCTAGTCCACAAAGGACATATTATTAAGTTTCTAGGGTTGAGATGTAAGGTGAGTTTAGTTTGTGTTTCATGTGAGCAATGTTTGGTGTAGTTATTGTTCATGCTCTGATACCATCTGTCACGGAACCGGAATCCCAGTCCCATGAACCAAACATATACCAAAGGAGAAATGCGGAAGCGTAAAGCTTAGCACACATGAACAGATAACAAGATAAATGCACCAACATAATCTCAACAATCAACAAGATATATTAAGAAACATCATTATATTACATGATTTAAATTACATGTTCAAGAGTCACTTTATACAAGTCTGCTCATGTATACTATATCTGGATCTTACAACAAGTACACCTAGCATAGCTCACCAATCCCTTCATCCTTCTAGCCATCTCTGAACCTAAAAACAACATACGAGAAATGGGTCAACACACGAGGTGTTGAGTATGGGGCCGAAAGATACACATATATATAAGCTTTGATAATTTTGAAAATATTTCAAGACTAAACGAACAAGAATAAACATGTTAATTATTTAACAAATGCAAAACCATATTTTATGTCATTTCACTCCATTATATCAACAATATCAAACATGTTTAAGGCCTTTGACCAACTTCCCGTCGGAATGGTCCGTAGGGTGCTCAAGCTTAGCTAAACCTTTTATACGAGAGGGACCTCAAGGTCGTAACCAAGAGCCCTTTATCAACAATATTATAATGGAGTTTCATATATATATATATATATATGTGTTCAAGTTATAAAACCGACGAAGCAAACATCGAGTATGACATAGCAATACTACATGGCAATATTTGATAAAATAGAGAAACAAGCATACAATATATGTCTTTTCAAGCAAGAAAGCGGTAGTCATATAACTAGATAAGGCCCATACCTGATTCAGAGATTTCATAACCTAACTTATCCTTCACCATCTAGCCACATGCCAAACCTGATTAAGAACAAGATTACATATATGCATTAGATTCTCACCATTAACCATGATTATCTTTATTTGATGGTTTTGGCCAAGATGGGTTCCAAGTTGCTTATTAGTACATTTGATGACCTTATACTGATTTAGAGTCCATCATGTGGGTGTAGATCAAGTTTCATATCATTTTGATGTTCCATGCACTTTCTACAATCATAACAAGGTTTAAGTCATTTACATGCATTCTAGGGTCAAACGACTCACAATAGAGTAATCAAGGTCAAAGATCATCAAGGTAGGAGAACCCATCATCAAACATAGTTTAGATCATCAACATTAGGTCATAAAAAACATATTCCAAAATTAGGTGGTTGTCCATTAGCAATAAGATTAGCAATTTGGGGTAACGTTCATCATTATAGTCCAGAGTAGGTACATATGTACAATTGAGGTCATTCATGAACAATGGGTTGATTAGGGCCCTCATTAGGGTCACAAGAGAAAAATAGCTACTGATTTGATGCTTAGGACGCTTTAATTATATCAAAGATTCAAACTTCATCATAATCATGCATTAAAGTCCATGAACAAGCTACAACATGCATTAGGGACAACCATGGATCAAAAGAGGAGATTAAGAGCACATCTTGGTTCAAGGTGAATAAATATTACTGAATTCATGATTAGGAGAGTGAATAATCATTAAAGATGCAAGATTTGATCATAATAATGAATAAATGTGCTCAAACATGACTAAAGTTATCATTTTCAAGAAATCAGGGGAGTAATCATTGGAATTAGGACCTGGAACCATGCCCAATTGGTAGGTCTCGTCCAGCTGATCAATTTGGCATATTTATATGTCTAATTTGGCCAAGGGATTTGGGAGATATCGATTTTATAAGATTATAAGTCAAACAACATACCCTTGATTATGCAGAGCATCTCGGCCGTTGATGCAAGATCAAGCGGCTGCATCCGACTCCTCACCCGCACACCCACGTGCGGTCCACCATCGCTGACAACCGCTCCAAAGGAGGTTGAGGCGGTGGCGGTTGGTGCCTCCAGGCGCTGGCTTGCCTGTTGATATCGGATCGAACGGTCCTGGATCTCGCCCTCTATTAGCGCGTCCAGCCGAACGGAGGTCCCCTGTTCCTGCGTCAGAACAGGGGAAGAACAGAGCTTCCTCATCTCCCTTCTTCGGCTGACCCAAGGCTACTACAACGGCCGCACAAGGCAGCGTCGAGGCGGTCGGAGCAGGGCACGCCGCCGCACTCCTCACTCGCGCTTGCCGAGTGGGTGGGGTTGTGTGGGCGAACGCCCCCGAGTCGCTAGTTGGAGGTTGCAGGACCCAAACGTGAACTATGGAGCGTGAAAAGAAGAAAGGAGGGGGAAAGGGTAGAGGTCGTTGGCAGCCAGATCTAGAGCGATGAAGAGCAGAAACAAAGGCTGAAAGGGGAGTTATAAAAGGACTCTAGGGCTTAGGGTTGGGAGATCAATGTTCCCGTCAGTTACCAAAATCGGATGGAGGCGGAGATACTCTATCCCTGTCCTTCGCTGGTTTCCAGAAGAGGAAGGAGAGGGAATAGGCAATTGGGCCACAACGTTGATTTGGGCCTATGTAGGACAACCCAACAGAGAAAAGGGCATATAAATGAACTAAAACAAGGCATAAATAGCAAAATTTTAAGGTGTCATAACTTGGACTCCGAAGGTCCAATCGATGTGATTTTTATTCCGCTGGATTCATAATAGAATCCTCTACTATATGATATACAAAGGGAATCTAAAAGATCATAGAAAGAGTGTTCGATATTAATTGTAATATGATTATATATTAAAGAATGGCTCTTATTTCAATTGGCCTATACAAGTCACATATTGGGAGATTAAACGGTGATTTAATTAAATTGGCTCATAATCTCATTCCAACTATATAATTGGAACCAATTGAGTGATTTGGTCCACTACTAGAGAGAGAAAGTGGATATCCATAGAGAGAGAAAATCGGGGTTGTCACACTCTCCTATTCTCCTTTCCTATAGTTTCTAAGTTGGAAGGAAGAAGAAAAGAAGTTTATGGATAGAATCTTGATGAATTTCCATAAATTTATATTATGTCAAGAATCTTTGAGGTCCTTTCACCTTAGATGAGTGTTCATATCTCTATTAATCTATGTAATCATGTTGAAATCTTTATTCTATCTGACTAAAATAAATGTGATCATTGCTAGTAGTGTATGCAATTGGTTAACCAATTGGAATTATTTTGGGGAACTAAATGCTACTAATGTAGATCATTTATTATTGATTTTTATTTTTCTAGTTCCTAAACTAATGATCCACGTTCTATAAAAAATTCCCATTGATATAGAACTATGTTGTGTTGTACGAATATTGCCTCAAATCAACATATTGAATGATATACATAGAAATTGGCTTGACGTGTATAATTTCATATTTGAATTGTATTAGCATGAAATACACAAGTGTACTTTTGAGTCATACTGAAAATTTATACTTCCTATACTTAAGTCTTGTTATGAGGGTTTATAATTGATATATTCGATGTCTAGGGTTTGTTTTGAGGGATGGACTCGAATGTGCCAGAGAATCAGTGGATAAAGTGTGTGGAAATTAAAATTAGGGTTTACATTTATTTTCATAGAATTAATAACCCCTTTAAACCTTGATGAGGTTTGTGAGTCAGATTATTTTGATGTATCGAACCAACTTCTTGAAAACCTAAGAAATACGGTAATAAGATGAGCATGAGGGATAAAGCTTGGACTTGTATATAACTTTATAAACGTGAAGATATGCTAAATTTTAGGTATTATTATTTCAATTTATGGTCATAAGTATGATTATGATGATCGAAATCAGACGATATTTGTTCTAGTATAATATATGGAATAATGAGTAAATATGGCATGAATGCAAGTGTTTTATACAAGTCACATAACTATGCATTGAGAAGATGACTATATATTTAGAGCCAAGCAGAAGTAACCCAAAGGTGGGTTACTTTTTGAATTGTGAATAAGGAATTAGAGGATTCTTTTATTTACCAAAATTCCAATAGAAGTAAAATGACATGGTACATGTATCTAGAAGCAATATAAGAAATGGACACGAATAAAATAAATTGTGATGATAAGTAATGAATGAAATTTTTTATAAAATAAATATGAGGACATCTTTTATTTATTTAATTTAAACATGTCTGCGTTGACATAAACTGAATAAAAGACACTAAAATCAAACCATAAAGGATTTAAATGATGGAAAACTTTATGCAATTAGTCAATCTATAATTGATTGTTTTTCAAGTAGTACAAAAAAATGAAATGAATGAAGTTGAGACTAAAGAATCAGAAATGAATGGAAAATGATGACATTTGGTAGATGGATCTAAGAGCCTAACTCTAATCCTAAAATGATGATATATGTGATTGTAATGGATATTGATCTCAAACGAGGGATTAAGGAATGCATATAATTATAATTTTAATTTAAATATGTGGTTCAAGGATGTGAATGGATATATAAGAATGTGATCTTGAAGTGTAAATGTATGTCAGAATACTTACATTATGATAATGGTCTATTGTAATAGATGAGATCAAATATCCTTCCAATAGTAACCCTAACTGAAGAATTGGAGATAATAAAAGAGGACAAATAAATGTATTATGAACGTTTGTGCATGAAGATATTCATATCTATAGAAATTGCATGGAATAGTTATATGTTGAATAATCAACCCATTTTAAGCATGATGGATGATACAATATGTCTATATGTTGACAATGTTTATGTCCTAATCACTTTATGAATATTTACTGATTTGTATGTGATGAAGTGAAATGACAAAAAATATGTTAGGATCAAAGCAAGATGTATTGATTTCCATTGAGAAACGTTGGTTAGAGTAAGCATATAACAATGATATTACCTCTGATCCCCCTATCCCACTGATGAAAAATCATATGGAATGATGTGTAAATGAGAAGAAAAAAGCATTAATATTGTAAGTTAGAATTTTTTTTGTTCTTAATATAATGATTGTCTTTCTTATTAATCATAATCTATCTTATGTCATCTGAGCTACTTGAAATTATACACATATGATTAATGATGATTCAGATATTCTTTAAGATGAGTAAAAAAAATTAAAAACAAGTGAAATGATGACACTATAGTTAGGTACCATGAACATCGTGAGTTCCCCTAAGGTCCATACTAGGGAACGAAATAGATCTCCTTGTATTAATAAGAGAATCATGAGAAGGATGTTTGGAATGTGGATTGACAATGTACATGTTAGAGCACTAGGATTTATGAGTGAGTCAGTTTGTGTGATCTAGGTCGTAAGTCATCTACTGTGAAAGTATATGGCCATAAGGAATATATGCTAATGAATTGAAAATTGAAACATGACAAATATGATGATATGTGATATTATGTTAAGGTGGTTCTTATCTCAGGCACTCGAGATGAGGATGTGAGCCTATCTATGCATCCCTATAGTGGACCATGGTTTGTTGCTAATATATTAGGGTGGTTGGATAAATTGTAAGATGGACGGCGAGTCATTGACACAAGAATCGGGTGCGATGTCTTCTACTTGGTGAGATACTAGGAAAGAAGTTTTCAGACAAATGAATAAAATATGACAAGCCATGTAGAATATGAACTAAATGTTTGTCTACAAGCCTTTGGATACTAATTACTAGACCTATGGGCTTTCAATATGTTTCTTATTGTGGAAATTAATCATTCTTTTATAGAGATAACCTATTTCCATATTTTTACTTATATAGCTTTAAATTGATTTTAGTTGTTGATAAGTGTTTGATTTTGGGATTTAATATCCACTCTAAATATGATTAGGATTCACTTGTTATTTGGATCATGTTTGGTAGACATATCTTATGTGTACTTTACCGTCAGGAATGGAGGATGTGTTCCTGGTCTGGCTGGTGGGGTGTAAAAAGTTTATAATATTGTTATGTCTTGATTCTAATTATTTAGGTCCTGACTTGTTGCTCCTGTAATAGAATTTTCATTATGAAGTAATTAACATATAATAATTTTTTCATGGACATTCTATTAAATATTTTTTTTGAGTTGTAATTTTCCAAAGTGAATACCTTGTTTGATTAATTAGGTTATTGTCATATATTGGATTTGACCAAATGTTAGAACTATCTATTAGACTTTTCAATATCAAAAAGTTTCTTTTCAAATCATTATACTTAAGCTTATGTTAATCAATCTTGAGTGGGAGGTATCTAGTCAGTAGAGTTCTATATATTTTCATGATGTCATTTCAAAAATTTTAGGTATAACACTATCTAGAAAAGAGGACGTGATAAATAAGATGTAAATAGAATAATATCAATTTAAATTTCCTTGTACTCTCACTTTACCAAGATGGGTAGTATACTGAGTTTTTTCTTTGATGTAAATGTAGATTATGTAAACTGAATTGCATATGAGCAATAAGATTTGATTATCATTTTGATGAAGTTGAAAAATATTTGTGGCAAATGAATATGTTGTTCTTTTTGTAGTGTTGGTTTATGAGGTTTTATGAAAAGGAAAAGAAAAACTTACCTGTGTTTTTTGTATATTGTGATAATCGTGTATATTGAGAAGAAAATGTTTTTTTTTCTTAATCAAGGTTTATATTGAGGGTTACTCTCTAATAGTTGGAACTATTGATTATCGATAGAGATGTTTGGACATTAAACTCATTAAGTGGTGACTTGACTGATGAAAAAATTAATAATTCCAAATATATTTTCTTTTGTACATCTACTATGATACTAAAATAGGTTTATCAGCAAAACTCTAGTATATAAATCAAAGGATAGTGCCAAAATCAATGTCAAGCCAAGTCACTAGTTTGAAAAAAATGAACTAGGCTTTTTATCATCACATTCTTCAACCAAGAGGGTTTACTTCTTCAAGCATCTATAAAGATGTAGTGAAAATCTCAACTTTAAAATATAGGATAGAAGTAAGGGTATCTTATTCTATGATATCAATTCTTGATAAATACTTATAGGTCAAATCAACCACCACAATCATTTCATCCTAAAATATAACTTATCAAAGAAGAGAACAAGAAATTGATTATTGGAAAACTAGGTTCATAATGAAACCCAATCCTAGTTGGAAGATATTAGGGTCTACCATTGCTGATGGTTCATTACCATGGGGTCATGGAATGACAAGGGTGAACTATAAAGTCTTAAACTTGTCATCTAGTTAACATTAATCTCATCTTTACATGTCATATCGAATTACCTAAGAACACAAATATGTAAATGTATAGATAAAAAAGTCTTCACTAGATATTTTACCATGATCCACAAAATAATAATAAGATTTGTGGGGACTTGGAGCTCAAAAAAGCTTGTTATGGCTTATGAACTTTCATGAAATAAATTCATGTTAAAGTCAGGATTTTCCTAACCCTACTGGAGAATGTTCATATTTTGATTAACAAAAAGCCTTTCATCATCAAACTTTATATATGGTTCAAGGTTTGTTGTCTATGTACCCTCAATCCTTAAAGTGAACATGAAATGTTTACGAAATCCACAAAAGCTCTACCAATCCCTTAAAGGAACATTTTGATTATTAGATAAAGGGTAAAGGTAATTAGGGTTACTATTGGTAGCCTCTCAACCACAAAAGGGCTATAAGGTATTGAAAACATGTATTTGAGTAGGGATTGTGATACTAATTGATTATACAAGACTTTAGGTAAAACTCTCAAATTTCTCTTTTCCTCAACTAACAACCTATTCAAGGCATAAATATAGGAGCATATTAGTATATCTTGAAATAGTTAGATTTGTCGACTGCTTATGCTATACCATCCACTCCTTAGTTATTTAAGGAAACAAACACACTAAAATCAACATAATAAAATAAAGGAAGGTGGTAAATTTTATTTCTAAAATAGAATGATATACAAAACAAAGTGATTACATTATAGTGGAAGAAATCATACCTATTATAAATATCATTGAAGTAACCAATTACAATGTTCCTTGGCTATTGTTGGTGGCATGACATATAGGGAAGTTGCAAACTTATCTTACCAAAAAGGACCAGTTGTAGTGGGCACCAAGATATCTCAAACTATAAAAAAAAAACTAACTTCCTATTTTGAGTTCATCATGAGTTATCCTTCTCTAGCGTACCTACTCCTGGGTGGGTTGCATGAAACACCGAAAAGAGGATAATTCAAAGAAAAATGGGAAATTTAGTATAAATCAAATATGTGCAAATAATAAATCATTGGGAATTATTTTAGGGAAAAGGGAACAATACAAGAACTTACAAGTGAGAGTGTTCCTATAACAACATAGATAAAAGAGGGTAGTTTCAAGAAACATAACAGGTGATGTAGCTGAGGCATTTATTAACAAGGAAATGAATACCAAAAATATTCTTGTCATATAATTCAACATAAATATAAATAAAAAGATAAGCAGTGGATGTGAAGATAATTAGACCAACATTATTTAAGATGGACTGAGACCCATAAAATCTCGAGCCTAATATATCAGGTGGAAAGGCACGCCCTTGGCAGAAAGGCTTCCCAAAATACATAATATGAGCGGAAATGCACACTCGAGGTGGATAGGCAAACCCAAATGTTATGGTGGTACATGGGCACCACTAACATAATAAGTTTAGTCTTATATAAAAGTAGAAATGTCGAGGCAAGAAATATGTTTAATATTTATCAATTCATTTCAAGTGGAAAAGATGAAAACACACATAGCAATATTCGGTCAAAGGAACATAAATGACTTAGTCATGTAAATTGAATAGCAAAATTTGGCAAATAGTCTTAAAGTGGTAGGATCCACAAGGATTAAATATAAATTAGGAGTATTCAAGAGATGTCTCATATGATAAATAATGTATTACTTGTGATAATAATTATCAAATATATTGGGATGATGCACATACCTGATCTTCATACATAAAGGTGATTTATACTGGTATATCATGGTAGACCAACTCAAGTTTTCTTCCTAGAAACACATCAAGTATATTAGTCAAAATAAGAAAGCATGTGTATACATTCTCAATACAATTATACATATTTTGCTTATCCTTTCTGATCACTTGAAGACATGTTAGCATGCTTAGCCTCATTAAGTTTTCTTATGATCCATTCGATATCTATTTTAGTTCTAAGAGTCGTCCTTAACCGCATGAGTTTAACTATTTCTAGATTACATATATATGTTGGTAACAATATGTATTCCTTCAATTCAAATATTAAAATGATATTCTCTCTCTATAATAATTTGATGACATATTATTCCTAACAACATAGTTATCATCTAATAGTGTGTATACCCATTATATTATCTACTTCTGGAATATACCCAAATACATGTCATCCATACTCGAAGTGATGCAGCAGCTAAGATAACAAGGTCCGGATAGACAGTAGTTTAGTGGCATCAGAGGGCGAGGACGTGACCAAGTGTCGCAAGCTGGATCATCTACTCAAGGAAGGTGTATCGGCCAGGGTGGTGGTGGGTGTGTCGAGTTACCATGATGGGCGACAAACACCCCACTTGACCAAGCCTTGTTTATGTCACCATCTTGGGACAAGTGACCGTTGCCTTGCTAGTGGATGGCAAGTCATGGAAAAGTGGTTTGGGATGCTAGCATGTGGCATAACCCTTGGTCAAGTGGTGGTTTGGGCGAGCACATGTGGAGCTATACCTTAGTGGACGCCCACTTAACCCCCTTTCTTATATACCCCCTTCTTTGCTAGCTTGGCATCCCTTTAGCTCTTTAGTTGCTTTCCTTCTTCAATGGTTGCCGATACACTTCCCCTTGGTGAAGCTTGGTGGCCGATACTCTCTCCTTGGTGGGAAAAATAACTCTAGTCTCCTTCTTTCTCTAGTGGTGGCCGAATCCTAGAGAGTGCCTTGCTCTTTATCCTCTAGTGGTGAGTATCTTTCTCTTTTTCCATGGCATCTTGATCTTTCTCTTCTTTCTTCTTCTTCCTTCTTCTTCGGCCATGGTGGTTACACATTTCTCTTCTTTGTGTTGGCCGAAGGTGGTGCCTTGGAGCTTCTAAGCTTGGTGCTAGGAGCTTGGAGCTTGCTTAAGGCAGGTTACATAACTCCTACCCTAGCTATATTACCTTCTCTTTATGTTGCTTGTTTATGTGCTATCTTGATCGACCATGCATCTTGTTATATATGTTTATTTCGCTAGTATGTACGCTTTTATCTTGTTATATATATAGTGGTCATGTTGTTGATGTGTTCTTAGACCTTGTGGTAGAACCTTGAGTTTAGGGTTCCTTGGGCAAAACCCCTTTCTCTCTCAATTGGTTTTGAGAAGTGAGTTCGAGCCCTAGTGGTGTAGGAAAAACTCCTCTCACTTGGTTGTTGAGAGGTGAGTCTATGCTCCAGTTGCTTGGGCAATACCCTTCTCTCACCATGGATTTGAAAGGTGAGCCTTGGTTAGACGTTGACCTAGTGAAGGTTGGAATCTTGACCGATATGTGATGGAGGTTGTGTAAAACCCCTCTCTCTTGGTTGTTGAGAGGCGAGCCAACTCTCCTGATCTATTAGGGTTTGATGATGTTGATCTTGACATTGATGATGACCAAACCGATATGGTCCTTGTGCCTTGTATGATACCCTTTTGTGGTGCTTTGCATGATACCCCTCTTCTAGGGTTTTGTCTTGGGTGATATGATAAGTTGGGTTCTTTTGACCTTGTTTCCTGATATGACCCCTTCACCATGTTAGTGTTGTTGGACGATATGCCTTGTTACCCAAGAAGGTTTGGGGAGTGTTGAACCCTGGATGTCCCTTTGACCGACATGGTGCTTGGTAGATATCTCTTTTTTGTGCCATGGGAGACATGGGTTGGTTTTGATGTTTCTCGATATGGTGCTTGGGTGGTGAAACCCTAGATAGATGCCTTAGTGGTGACCAATATGTAGTGCTTAACTTAGTGGAATGATAGCCCTCCTTGTGCGCCAAGATGTAGTTGGATAGAGGTCAGTAGTGTGCTTGTTGGGCGTTATGATGTTGTCCTTGGTTGATATGGCCTTGGGCGTTATGATGATGGTGGATGCCCAACATAAAACCCTAACCCTAATGGGCGATAGGGGGTCTTGGTCGATAGGGCTGTTGTGTTGCCCGATACACCCTTGCACTTGGGTACACAATACACTTATGGACCTAGCTGCATGATACACCCCTTGCTCCTTGGTTGCATGACACATCTCTTAGATTAGGTTGCACAACATACATCAGGTCTGGTTGCCAGATATCCCTTGTGCATGGATGCACTCCATGGTTGGTCGATAGGTGTGGCTAAGTGCCCTAGCCAATAGGTTTTTGGTGAGGGATGTGATCCTGCCTGACACCCCTTTGGGTGAGGGATGCGCTGCCCGCCACACCTATAGTGAGGATAGATGGTACCTTTGGTGAGGGTTATGCTTAACCCGAAAGTTCTAGTTTGGTGAGTCGTTATCTTATAACCACACCTCTTTTGATGATGCGTTATGAATGATAGGTTGTAACCAATGATATGTTTGATACCTAAAGTGGGTGCTAAGTGAGACAATTAGATACATGATTATGTTCATAAGATATAGGGAATAGTGAATGTTCGTGGTTTGATTACAATAATGTAATTTGTTTACAAGATTCATCTTTGTGCTTCATGTAGTTATAATCATGGATGTTGATCCAATCATGTACCTTCAACCCTAATAGCTTGATAATCATAAAGATCTATGTTTGGTGATTCAATTATCCCTCATGATATGCATACTAACCACATAGGTGTATCAAATGAATTCATAGCTAGGTAAGAGCTATGATATGTATGTGTTTTGTATAACAATAAATAATGAAAATCCTTGTTGATAATATAACATGTATCACCAGTATGATGAGAAAGGTTTGATGACCTGATAAAGGATGAGTGCCTAGTTGAGGTGTTATACTATGATGCTGAGATAACGGATCGCTATCCTAAAATGATGGTGTATGATGATGATGCCTTGAGAGGCAGTGGCATTCTGTGATGAGGGATTGATATCCCATGGTAATGTGATGACGATAGTAACGATGTGACATAATGTTGTTATGGTTTATAACTTGGTTGCCTCACCAATCCACATAAAATATACTAATTAACTACAGTGGAACATTTCATGTAGTTTGCCCTGGCCATAGATCCATAATCTTCGGTAGCTGGTGATGGTGAAACGAGTTTATCCTGTGGGATTACCTGGAGCGCATATTGTTGAATATGTGAGGTTTCTCCTAGCTGAAAGTAGGAGGATTAGAGTATAACTGTGGTTGTGGACTCAAGATGTGTATAAGAGCATGGTGAACAAGCCTGTGTCTCAATATGATAGAGCATGAATGCGTTCATGGCTCAAGGAGCATGGTGAACTGGCCCGTGGCTCAAGTATTCTAGCACCATGACCTGTACAAAGGGCGGGCTAGCTAAAAAGGGTAGACCGCGTGAGCTAACCCTTTGGCTGAGGCCACTCAAGTATGAGACTGCGGTCCTTCTTTGGTTATCATGCACTGACCACGAAGAGGTGAGGTCATGGAGTCCGGCCCTCCCAATGACCTTGTATGGCACCAATTTTTGGGCTTCGCAGCCGAAGGTTGGATTTGAGCGGGATAGATCACTTCCTCAGGGCATAATAAATCGTAATCTAGCCGTATAAAACATATTGCTTCAGGAAAAACACAGAACATTGGTTGAGGCCTTACTTGTATATTTGCTCTAGTTATATCTTACAGTTAATTGTACATTCCTCATAACTTGTGATAAGTTCTTATAAATCTAATCTCGTCAATCATGTTCCATAATGAAATATCTGGTTATATGCCTCTTGGATATCTTGGTATGCTAGTTCTATTCAATATGCCATATATATGAGCTGCTTATATATCAGTTACCTGCTTTATTTGTTCTAGCTCTCCTTTGAGGTTTTATAGTTTTAGTGTGGAGTTATGTTTCTCGCTGGGACTGTGTGTCTCAACCCATTGGTTTACAACCTTTTTAGGTGATCGTGCTAGACGTGGTGGTGGTCATGAGGTTGCGGCCGAGTAGTAAGAAGAGCAGTAGGAGGCAAGAGATGGATATGATGCTGTTTTGGTTGTTTTGTAGTAGAGTCCTAGAGTCATCCATGTACTCTCAGGTCCTTGGAGATGTTTTGATGATGTTTCACAGAGTATAGCTGATTTATGTTGTTATATCTCGTTGTTGGCCTTACGTGGTCCGTTATGTATGTATAAACAGGTGGTGAACTCTTTGTGCCTATGTCACAGTTGGATCCTATAAGCTGTGGACACGTATCAATGTTTATTTATGTTTATATATCATGTTTCCTTGCAATATAAGGATCTATATGTAATAGTTTCTTTGTTTATCTACTTTCTGTATCGGTTTTAATTAACTTGTGTTTTTGGTAATATGTGGTTTATGGATGTTCCACACGTTTTCACGTGGTGTTTCGTTATCTGTGCGATAGCGGGATGTCATAGTTTGCATGATGTAGGTTTGGATAGTGGCTAGAGTACTCTTGGATAGGAGTACATCCAGCCATAGACATGACGTAGGTTTGGATAGTGGCTAAAGTACTCTTGGATAAGCTTACACATCCAGCCACAGATAGGTTTTGTGCTGCCTAAGAGTTGACTCTGCTAGTCACTTTGTCTAGAACTTCATTATATGTTCTCTTGTTCACCTTTGTGTGAAGGATGAGGACCCCCAGATATTTCCCCAGGTCTTGTGCCTTTTGTAGCCCACTTCTTATACAAATTCGTTTAGCCTCCTGGGCAAATACACTCTTGGAGAAGAATACTCTCGTCTTCTCAAAAGATATTGCCTGACCAGAGGTGAGTTCAAACTCGCTGAAACATTGCATGATGGTGGCTATATTCATTTCATTAGCTTTGGGGAATACTAGTATGTCGTCGAAAAAACACAAGTGGGCAATCAAAGGCCCTCTCTTACCCATTTGAATGGGTTGCCATTTCCTGGCTTTAACATGGTCCTCAATCATTTGGCTCAGTCTTTCGATGCACATAATGAAGATATATGGGCTCAAAGGGTTGCCTTGTCTAAGTCCCCTTCTCGGTTTAAAGCTGGCCGAACTGTTGCCATTCCACACTATGGTGGAGCTGCCATGTGTGAATGAGTTCATGATATAAGATTTCATATTGGTAGTGATGTCAGTCTTCTCTGGAGTGTCTTTGATGAAGTTCCATGCCATCTTGTTGTACGCCTTCGTAAAGTCGATCTTTATGGCCATTGTCTTCCTTGAGTTCTTCCTTTTCATTCTATGTATAATTTCCTAGGCGACAGTAATGTTGTCTGAGATCTTCCTACTTGGTACAAAACCACTTTGTGCATGGTTGATCCAGCCCAACAACCACTTTTTCAGGCGTTTGACGACAAATTTGGAGCATAACTTGAGGATTGTGTTGTTGAGTGAAATAGGATGAAATTGACTTTTAATCTCAGGCTTAGGCTCTTTGGGTATGAGGACCATTGTTGCATCACAGAGTTGTTCATCCGAATTCCTATAGTTAAGGGCCTCTTGGATGGTCCTTCTAACAATATCCTTAACAATCAACCAGTTAGACATGAGGAAGTGGGTCGTTGTGCTGTCTAGCCCAATAGCTTTATAGGGTTCCATAGATTGTAGGATTTGCAAGATTTCGGTTGATTGAACTTCCTTGTCCAGAAGGCGTTGCTCAGCTTCAGGTATTGCTGAGAAACGGGATGGGATCTTCATTATATCAAGATGACTTGTATTGCTAGGGGTAGTGAAGAGGTCAATGAAGAAGCCAATAACTAGCTTGAATATCTCATCTTCATCAGTAATCCAGTCACTATTAGGGCCTTTGATTCCATTGAAATGGTTGATCCATTTTCTTTAATTGACGTAGGCATGATAGAAATGGGTATTGGAGTCCCCATCCCTGAGCCAATTGATGTGGCTCCTTTGCTACCAGTCCTCCTCCTTGTGCTTGGGAATGAGATTGAGTTCATCCTACATATGAAGACATAAATTATCTATAATCTCATCATACCTGTTGGCTAGGTTCTTTTGAAGGGTGTTGAGGTTTCACAATAGATGATCTTTATTTGCTCTTTTTTGTTTATGTTTCTCGACATCCCAGGTGCTCAATTGAGGCATAGCTAAGGCAAGGGCACCTTGAAAGTTCAGATCTTTCCTCTAGCTTCATTCCAGGAAGGAGGGGAAGGATGTGTCTGTGTTCGAGGAAGCCTTGTTTATGAATCACCTTTGATGTCTTGGGCAATTGTCCATCTGGATCAACAACATATAGTGGTCGGATTCAACCTTAGCTAAATGGGTCACAACTACCTCAGGGAATATGAATAAGAATTCATTTTTAGCCAATCCCCATCCAATCTGCTTTGCTTTAGGCCATGACGAAAGGTGAATTTTTGTCCCTAGAAGCCGAGGTCAGCTAGTCCGACTTCTAGCATGGTGGTTGTGAATTGTTTTGCTTCTCGGTGATTGTAAGTTTGGTAGTTGAGTGTCTCAGAAGGGGTAGCAGTGGTGTTGAAGTCACCCGCCAGGATCCAAGGCTTAGTGAAACATTTACCCATGTCACATATGTGCTTCTAGAGAAGGTTACATATATGAACGTGTGGATTGGCATAGATGAAAGTCACAATGTAAGAGCTCTTAACTCTACAAGTTACAAACTGACGATGCATGTTGAGGATTTCTACATCATAGAAAACTAAGTTCCAACAGATCCAAATCCCTCCTGAGTAGCCACGGGCCTCAGACCCTGTGAGAGTTTGAGAACCCCAACCTCCTAATGGTATTAACTGCTTTAATCGCACTGATCATGGGCTAAAAAATGGTAGTGATTGCAGGTTTGTGAATGGATAATAATTCCTTGAGCACACTGCATGTATCGTCGTTTCCAATACCACATATGTTCCAGCACATGAGTTTGGACATCAAGATGTTACTAAGAAGGATAGAAGCTAAGAAAGGAACGAGTTAGACTGGAGTCTCAAGATTTTCCTTATTGGCAGTGACGTTTAAGGCTTTTAGGATCACCTCCGTATTCAAGGTTCCTCTTAGCCGTGGATTCCTTCTAACTCCTTCGATTATAGATGTAGTTGTCCCCGGCCTCTTCATCTTTGTTCTGCTGCCTTTGAACATCTTTCCACTTGTGGAGCTTTTTGGGATGGTGTTGTTTGAATCTAGTGAGCCAATGTCCCGTGCCTTCCTAACAATTTGGTTATTCTTCCTGGTAGTGGTGATGGGTACAGGTTCTTCAAATACACGGATGACCTCAATAACCTCGTCCACTTCAGAGTTGACCATCATACGATCCTTAGTGTGGATGTCCTTTGTGCCTGCCTTCTGGCTTCTTGAGGACTAGTTAGTATGATTTGAGATGTTTCTCAGGGCTTCCACCTTTTGCTCAGCGGTCTCAGTTGTGCTAGTATTCTTCTTCTTCCTCCATATCTTGGGAGTCTTGTGTCCTTCTGACTGGCTTGTAACATTCTTATATTGTTGTCTTGTGTTCATGACAACTTCATTGCTTTCATCATCTTCAAGTAGGTCAGTAAAGTGGTTCCTCGATGTCATGGGTATATCTGGTAGCTTTCTAGACACTTGTTCTCTCCCCTGGTGATTCCTTCTGCTTCATTGGGTTCGCCATGGAGGTTTAGAAGAATTATGGGTTGTTGTCATGCTATGGGTTTGTTCATTGCTATCTGTCTCCTTGTGCTCTATGACTGAGTTGCACTATAGCGACGTGTAACCCTCCTCTCCTCATGTTGCACATTGAAAAGGGAAACCCGCATACTCGATCTCATGTTCTATTCCATTTATCAGGATGTAGGGTACCAAGTCTTTCGTTGTTTCGATTTCGACAGCGAGCCTTGCAAACTGGCTTCTTGTTCTCTAGACAGTGTGATCGTCGACCTTAATCAAGTGACCCAAGGCCCTGCCGTTACATTCAAATATGGTTTGAATGTATATGTGTAAAGGGAGGTTAAGGATTCTCACCCAGCAAACTATTCTCCTTTGAAGGTCGGGTGAGGGAATGCAAAATGGATGTCAATCCCAAACAATCAGATTACATCCAAAGATTTTCCAGGGTCCTCTTGTCATTGCCATCTCATAATCTCATCTACATAATAGTTGAATGACAAAGTGGTTTAGATCCAGTTCATAGATGTTATATTTTTCTACTAGGCTCCACATAGCTCGCAATCGATCTCTCAAGGTCATGTAACCTAATTGAGTATCCATGGCTTTTACAACGACAACATATTGCCACGGTCTGACGAGGAAGTCTTCATACATCAGATCTATTGTGATTTATGGTTGTTCATCGGTAGTGTTTAGGATGAATGCCTGTGGATCCAGATGTTCCTCGAATAGCTTGTTGAGGAATAGATCGGATACTCCATCACCTGCCGATCTAGTATTGGATCTAGAAATATTGGTGTCCCAAGCGTTCATCGTGTTTGACGATGATTTCTCCTATGAAACCTGGTTTTCTCCGGATAGTGGATGAAATAGTTCCATTAGGAGTATTGCTCTACTATTTGTAAGAACATTTGCGGTTCTCGTATCAATCCTCTCATTTTGTGTATCAGGACACTGGTTTGTGCCCTGCGATGTTCCCCTTATACCTGCATATTGGAAAAACCCTAACAAAAGAATATGGAGATGATGTGTTTATGAGTTCTAGGTGGGGTTTCACCATGAAAGGCCATGGTTTTGACCATAAGTTAGGTGGAAGGAAGACTAACAACATGAAAATAAGGAAGGAAAGGAGGATACTTACTAGTTTTGGTCAAAATCACCAAGGAGGAGCTTAAGAAATCCTAAATAGAGAAATTTGGAACCCTAGGAGCCTTCTTCACCAAGGTAGGCACATCCTTCTACCTTGGGACAACACATTCATGGAAAAATAGAGTAGGAATGATGCTTTGAGCAATAGGTAATAAAGGAGAGCAAGAGTTTTCAAATTGGGAGTTGGGTAGGGGTAGATATGGCTATATAAAGAAAGAGGTCAAGTATGAGGTGCCTATGAGACTTTCCATGTGTCATGTATAAGGGTTTCCATGGACATGCAAGCCTTTATGTATAAGGAAGAAGTCAAGCACGAGATGTCAAGTTACTTTACATGTGTCCAATGCTAAGGGTGCCTATGGACATGCAAACCTTTATGGATAGGGTAGAAGTCAAGCATGAGGTGTCCATGGAGCCTTCCATGTGTCCTTAGCCTAGGGATTTCATGGTCATGCAAGAGGACAACTCATAGAGGCTTCTTGAATATCAAAATTCGGTCCTAAAATCCAATGGAGACTTCTAGGCCATACCCACCATCCTTCAAATAAAGAAATAACCCCATTGGTTGATAGCATTTAAAGATAAGCTCATTTATAAAGAGGGTAACCCCTATAATGCCCTTGGAGAGAAACACCTTCAAACCAAGGTGCAACCAGGTGACCTATGGTTCAAAAACTCGAGAATAGTAACGGAAAATATAATTATTATAATTCATTTCTCAATTTGCAAAGAAAACCTCCCAATTGGGCAAATTGCAAAAAAGTGCAAAATGTACCTAAAATTGCATAACTTGCTCAAACAACATCCAAATTGGACCAAACTACATCCACAAGTTATCCTTGATATGTTGAATATGAATTTGCCATTATTTCCATATTTTGAAATTATATAATCACATTATTCATTACTTATGCCTTTTACTCATTTTCTCTCTCTTAAATTTATTCTAATATTTCAAGGTGGTCCAAATTAGATGAAATTTTACATGTAGGCTAATTTTGATATGTAGATTTCGAATTTGAAGTATGTTTCCACTTTTGAGACTTCTTTTAATCAGATATGTCATATGGTCCATTAATGGCCCATTATCTAAATTATCCATCCAATTAAGTTTCTTATCTTCATATTACCACCAAAATGAGTTATGTGACATATTTTATGTATCCATTATAAACCTAAGATTAATGTTAGAACTTGTGTTTTGGAAAGCATGAAGCACGAAGTGTCTGGATTGCCCACGTTGAAGCGGGAAGCGGGTTTTGAAGCGGAACAAAATGGGCACTTTTTGAAAAAAGTGGTTTACATTCTTTTAAATAAATTTGTAGAATTTTGTGACTGTCGTACTACCAACAAGAAGAAATATTACTCAACAATCAAGTGTTTTGAATAATATTTCACTGCTTCAAATGACTTTCACATATTAAAATGAGTCTTAATATTCATTTCTAATTAGTAATTAATTAGAATAGTCATGTAATCTGTAATCACCTTATTATGTATAATTTATTTCTACTTATTTGTCTAGGTTTTAAATTATTGAATACATTGTAGGAACAAAAAGTAGCACATGACATACTACTTAAGTACTACTACGTGATAAAGCATCGTCGTATAGTAGGTCATAGATTTCTTCTTCAGTATTCAGTAGATTCCTAACTAGTAATTAATAAGAATAGTCATGTTACTCATGTAATCAAGCAACTTACTATGACAATGCTATTGTTGTGCCTACATTGTTAATTAATCAATACAATGTAGTAGAAAAGAAATACTAAGTAGACATGATACACTAATGAAATTATACATGATATACTATTGAATCAGTACAGATAAAGCATTGTATTACTGAAATACTAACGTTTAACAAATCAGAAAAAATTTATACACTATTTATTTGCATTGTGATGACATTATAACTGATAACTGATAACACTGATAACTGATAATAAATGGATTATTGTTCTGGTTTTCGTTCATATGGAAGAAAGGGGGGAATTAAGAGTCATTTATTTGCAGTGCAATGCAGATGATTATAGTCGGTAGTGCCTATAACTATAATTCCTCTTACTAGTATGTGTTCATGACAAACCACACCATTGATAACATTACTCGTGCAATGCATTTGATTACAACATTATGGATGACATTAAACGTTGAAAGCAAAAGTTGAAGATAATATATACAAGGGATTTAACGTACTGTAGAAAATAAAGGTTGAAGATGTTGATTACAACATTCAAACAGTGAAAGGTTTGGACAAGAAGAAAGAGAACATAGGAAAGCTTTGGACGGGGAGGAACTTGCATGTGTAGAGAAGCCTGAGGGAAAAAAATTGAGAGATCTA
Organism: Alisma plantago-aquatica; assembly: GCA_963693085.1. Classification (NCBI taxonomy): domain Eukaryota; kingdom Viridiplantae; phylum Streptophyta; class Magnoliopsida; order Alismatales; family Alismataceae; genus Alisma; species Alisma plantago-aquatica. The sequence goes on along the minus strand of OY856409.1, from coordinate 1,694,234,705 downwards.
GCAGAAGACAAAGCAATGAAGAACATACATGTTACTCTTGTCATAATTGTGCGTAGATAAGAATCTATTGAGGCACCTTCCCCCTTGAATCATAAACTATCACCGAGAAGCCTTCGATCGTTGCCCCTTGCCTCACACACACTTTCCCCCTTGTTCTTGAACGACCTTTGAGAGCTGCCGTTGCACCTTGCCTCTTGAGTCCTCTGCTGTGCACTTATCTTGCCCAAGCGATGTGGAGGGGATGAGTGGAAAACACGATGTGGAGGGGATGAGGAGATACTGCGGGAGACATGCTTTTATAAGAGCACAGGGGACGGTATTGGAGTAGGAGTCGAGGAGTTCTAGCCTCGGTGGGATTCCACTCATCATGATTGTGTATCGGCAACATCCCAATTGGGAACGGGAAAAAGAGGAGCCATCTGGTCTGTGTATTTGGGGTTGGAGTATGGTTGTGGGGAAATATCAGACTGAAGCGCCTGCTACAACTGCAATATCACGTCCCACTAAAGCGGCCCAAGGCCCGCAAAAGTGGCGCAAATCACCCTCTTTAGGTCAAAATGCATTTTACCCACACCGGACAATTTTGATGCGGCCCAGTGGGTTTGTCGCTAAAGTGGGCGCTGAAACGGCCGCTTTAGGTGCTTTTTAAATCATTGGTTAGAACATTAGGTTACATTAAAGTGATTTATACATGCATTAGCTCATTGGGGTTATACTAAACATCTATTTAGGTCTAACCTTCAACGTTGTTTGGCTAAGTCCAAAATGTCAACTTCTATGGTAGGGTTCGAGATATAGTATGTTACAACACACCACACCTTAAAGGGATTTCTTCCTCAAAATAAAAATATCCATATATAAGAAAACAACTTATTCACCACCCATTAAAGGATTCATCTTATTAAATCAAAAACTATTCTTTAGGTACAAAAGGTTAAACTACACTTCCTTACATCCAACTACATAAGCATCATGCAAAAAAAAGAAACATAACTTGTAACGACTAACTATGAACTATGGGTTAACTTGATCTTGTGCATCCTCAAACAAGTCAATACACCTGGGAGACTGTTCAACATATTAGGGTACCTAAAGATAAATCATATAGATGTCTAAGGCTACTATTGCCTAAAAGCATTCTACTTTGAACAATTCATATCGGTTCTGGCCATGCAGATATCATATGGATTTAGGAGTCCTCATAAACCAAGCTAGTGGTGCGGAACAAAATCTTTCCAGCCCCCAAACCCTGATCCTTTCTAGATACCTTTGCTTTCAACTTCATGTCCTAGTAGTTTCCTAAAGGCCAAGCTAAACAACCTCTAGCTACTATGGTTACTTATGCATCTTTTACTTGTATGTATTTTTAGGATCAATTCATCATTATTCTAATGTGAAACTATAGGATCCTAAATCAACCCGTCAACATCTATTGATCAACTCTAGGGTGAACATGTCACTTAAAGGTAAGGCAAGGATTATAACTAGGGAGACAAAATTGAAATAGTCTGATTCCGACTACTGTGGGCTCTGATACCATGTTGTAAAGAGGTGGGATCACCCCCTTACTTAAATTTCAAGAATAAAACATCTATTCCAAACACACTCAAAGGTATGCTAGAATAGATGCAAAATTTTCAAACATCAATAAATGGTATGCAAAACAGTCAAAATATAACAGCAGAATAAAAATAATGACAATATTCAATTTTCACAAGAGATTACCAAAGTACATCATTATATCCCACAAGGGTTCACATGTAAGATCAAACATAAGGATCTAAGTAGAGGGAAATCTAAACCATAACACATTTGTCTAAAAGCTTTAACTCCATAAGCTAGTCTAAAACTTCATGCTTATCATCCAAGTCCTTCACCTAGGGTTGGAAGCATACCGTAGTAAGAACAGAAAATAGATGGCATCAACAAAGGCTGGTTGTGCATATTAAATAGGAAATTGAGCAATATATGGAAGAGATGACAACAAATATAAAAGGCTTCCCACAGAAAGAGAGAAGGACCACCCAAATGGGTATCTAGAGAAAAGGAATTGAAATCATATGATAACAAAAGAATACTTGACATTAATAAAACATAAAGATTGTGCAACATAAGCAAATGTAAAGAATTAGGGAACACACCCCATATCATCGACTTGCATGCATGTGAGATAAACATAGCCCTAGAATAATATAAAAATAAAGGCGTCCAAGTCTCATAAACTTCAAACTTGATAGAGAAAGGAATACTAACAATCTCCCAAATATATAAATCATGGGCCAAGAATCACACATCTTGCACTGGGTATGGGGTTCCTTTCCATCCCAAAAGAGCAGGTTATATCACATCTGCTCAGCAGGAAATAACACATCTTCCATAAAAAAAACCAATGCAATTATAGTACTCTAGTGCTACTGAATCACATAGCATGTTAAATGTAGAGGCAAGTAGAAAGTATAGGTAGAATATATAAACTAGTCACCACATAAGTGACCAACATATACATCTACTTCATAAGTGGGAAAAAGACATCACATGTCATCTTTTAGAGTTCCATCATGAACAAAGCATAAGATAAAAGTTCAAAAGAATATCCATGTTCACATGATAAATATCAAATAAGGTAGTTCACATGAACCATGATTTTCAAAAGAAAAGACATTGTGTGTAGGCTAATGTCCATAGGATAAAGAGAATGAATAAGCATAGGTGAATTGCTAAGCATAGACGAATAGTTGATACATCGTACCTCAACTTTAGAGTCTAAACAGTCCAAGTTAGTCCTAGATCCAAGCCTAGGCCTCCAAAGAACATCTAAGAAAGATGGACAGGGCCAATGAGTAAGGTTTCCAAGTTTAGAGAGGTTGGTTTCTCCAACAAAGATCCTATCTCGAGCAAGAAGCACCTTCTCCATTTAGAGGTGAAAAATCCTAACAAAAGAACATGGAGATAAGGTGTTTATGGGTTTTAGGTGAGGTTTCACCATGGTGGATGTATATAGGAACCATGGCTTTACATGGTGAAACCCCATCTAGAACCCATAAACACCTCATCTCCATGTTCTTTTGTTCGGGTTGTTCACCTATAATGTGGAGAAGGTGCTTCTTTCTTGAGAAAGGAGCTTTGTTGGATAAACTAGCCTCTCTATGCTTGGGAACCTTACTTATTGGACATGTCCACCTTTCGTAGAGGTTCTTTGGAGGCCTAGGCTTGGATCTAGGAGTGACTTGGAATGTTTAGACTCTGAAGTTGAGGTATGATGTATCCCCTATTCTTCTATGTTGAGAAATTCACCTGTGCTTATACATTCTCTTTGTCCTATGGACATTAGCCTATACACAATGTATTTAATTTTAAAAATCATGGTTCATGTGAGCTACCTTATTTGATATTGATCATGTGATCATGGATATTCATTTGAACTCTTATATTATGCTTTGTTCATGATGAAACTCTAATAGATGACATGTGATGTCTTTTGCCCACTGATGAGGTGGATGTATATGTTGGCAACTTATGTGGTGACTAGTTTATATATTCTGACTATACTTTCTACTTGCCTCTAAATTTAACTTTATATGTGATTCAGTAGCACTAGAGTAGTGTAATTGCATTGGTTTTTATGGCAGATGTGTTATTTCCTATCAAGCAGATATGATATTTCCTGCTCTTTTGGGATGGAAAGAGGATGCATCCGGGTGCGTCTTCATCATCACACCCTCCACCGCCATCACCAAAGCCCTCGCAGTCAGGCGAGGATGTCTACTCAATGCAAGGAATGTACACGATGTTGCAGGACATACATCAGACACAACAACAACATCTAGAGATGTATACCGGTATTTAGGATACTACGAACTGGTTACTTGACAACCAAAGGGCAATGTTCGAGAATGAACGTCTCCTCCTCGACAACCAACAGCAGATACACAATCGGTTGCAATGGATGGAGATGCAACAGGAGCCCTTCTACGACCACTACTGAAGTCAAAGCTACTTTGGAGGCTATCCACAACCTCCGCCGAGGACCCATTATGATCCGAGCTTCCAGGGGGAGTATCCTTCTTGGGATCCTACGGCCCCACAGTACCCACCTCTGCCTCCACAAGACTTATCGGGTATCTCTGTTCCACTCTTAAGTTGTTTTTTACTATGAGGCCATAGTCGAATTCAAGCTTAGGGGGGTAGTTGGGACAACTCTATCTTTTCTTTTATTGTTTTTAGTTTTTAGCAGTGTTATTTGTTTCTTACATTTTTAGTTTTGTAGGATCCACGTGCTATCTAGTGTAACTGTGGATGTCGTAAAAGTTTGTCATCTTGCTGTTAAATTCATGGGAAATTTAAGGGAAATTTAATTTTTTTTTTGTGTCCTTGGATAGCTTGACTTGGTTGTCCTTGGGGAACTTATCCTACGAAAATGATTGATTATGTCAACTTTAAAACAACATTTCACACCTATACTCCTATTGACTCATGAAAAGTGGATAGTAACGGTTGTTTGAGCCTAACCTAACCAAATGGTAATGAGACTTTAATTGGATGTAAGAGAGAGAACCCTCTAAACTACTACACAGGTCAGTAAGGAGGGACACATAATATTTTTCTAAGGTTCAGTCATCTAATCTTGTGATCATTCCACTTCATTTTTCCATAATCCACCTAAGAATTGGAAGTAAAGTGCAGTTTTAATTCCTTCTTGTGTGCATAGCATTTAGATAGGACTTGCATTAATATTTTCCATACTTTTGCATAAAAAAAAATATAGGGATTCATGTCATGTAGTTGCACTCATGGTTTTCATGCATAAAGTACATCATGTTTCTCAAATTTTTCCTCAAAAGTGATCTAAACTGTTCCATACCTTTGAAATATTGTAAAGATTTCCAAGCATGAAGGAAGTAGCCCAATACATGTATCTCTAAGCAATTATGGATATGTGGGCTAAAGAAAGAAAAAAAAACTTTTCTGAAAAAAAAAAAGAAAAAATGCTGAAAATCTAAAAAAAAAAGAATTTAGAAGAAAGTGGAAAGAGGGAGAAAGGAACATGATATCACTCGCATAACAGGAAATTGAGTACATGATGTAATTTGATTAAGATGTCCATCTCATTTTGAGGTGGAAGGTTAGTGCATGCATCATTTCACCCAATTTTAGGCATTAGGGCATTTTCAATGTGCATTGGCATCATTTAGGAAATTTTTGCTTTATGCATGTTGAATTTGTACAATACTTCCAAGTTCTTCCATGAAACACCCATTTCCATCCACCCGTAGCTCGGATTGGTAGGCCACTGTGAATTTCTCCTCACTAATGATTATCAGGAGAACTGCTTCCATGTAGATGGTAGTTAGGGCAAGCAACGTAGTGTAGGCGATCACAAGATGCACCAATGCTGAATCGACGAGTTTTATTATGTTAACTGCCTTATGTGATAGTGTTCATCGGTTTTAAGGATAATTTCTCTTATAGATGATTATTGTCGCCTTTAGGGTAATTACTGTTCTGTGGTTAGAGAAGGCCGATTTGAGAACGTTCAGTGGGAGTCACATGGGATGTTGGGTTGGTGTGTTCATTTTTAGTTGACATCTGCAATTCTATTCTAAGGATTAGTTGCTCGAGGGCGAGCAATGTTTAAGCTTAGGGGAGTTTGATGCGATGATTTTGAGTCGCATTTATAGACCTTTTTCATATGTGTATTATGCTCTAATTAGTCATTTTTATGGATAATATTGCATAATTCACTCATTTCGGTCTTTGCCATCATTTTATGTCAAATCCCCTTAGTTGTATCATTTTGAGCATTATTTATCATATTATCATAATTTTTGTGGATTTATTTGGTCTTGTCTTGGAATTTCAGGAAAAACAAGTATCTGCTTCCGTCGATACCATCGACGGAAGTCGATACCATCGACCAAGCCACAAGTTGCCAGCCGAGAGGAGCAGCACAGAGTCGATACCATCGACACTCAAGTCGATGGCATCGAGATCCCTTCAGGTTGCTGGCGATGAATCAGTCGATACCATCGACCCAAGTCGATGCCATCGACGCATGGAGGCTACAGCGTCGCTAAACGACAACAACCGACGCTACAGAGAGTCGATACCATCGACCCTAGTCGATGGTATCGAGATGATCATAGGCACTCAGACAAAAAGAAAAGAAGGCTGCCGCTAATACGCTGGGTCGATACCATCGACCCGCCGGAAGATATGCGTTGGATTCGTTTTGATCTCAATCGTACGGCTGGAGTTATTTGACGACCTAATTAGGGACTTATACCTAATGATGTCCGCCGACACGAGAGGGGAGGATCTAATATTGTCATTGCACGAGTGCCGAGGAAGGAGAGAAAGGAGAACGGAGGCCTGAAGCTCATCCCTGTCGATCCGGACGCTGCCGAAGACGAATTTCACCACTGAGAGGCGGGAAAGCTCGTGTTCTACGCAAAGGATCTACCGGTTCTCCTCCGTTCAGGGGTTTTCCCACTTAATTCACGTTTTTCTTATGAATTCCCCTATTTCTACCATGTATTTGTGCAAGATGAATATGCGGGGTAATCGCCTCCATCTTTAGGACTGGGAGTAGCCCGGGAATGCATTGTATGACAGTTTTATATTAATAATTCATATTTTCTCTCTTAACTCCGTGGTATAGTTTCATTTTCTCCATATATTGTTATGCTTGATCACCATAATAATAACTTAATGCCCTTAATCACTTCGACAAAAGGATTAACGGTTGAAAAGAGACGAAACTTACATTAATCGATAAATCCCTTGACAAAGGAGGTGTAAAATTAATGGTGGAAACTGAGGGATCGTTCGTAATGCGCTTAGTTTTGGGAAATGATTACTACGACGGTGGAATCAACCTAAACCTAAGTAGTGAATTACACCACGACAGTGGGTAATTATGTTTTCAGGCCACTACCCGGAAAGAGAGAGAAGATTGAGGAGTTATATGAAACCTAATGCAATGTTGACCCGCGGTGAAACCGCAATCCTAAAGATATTCTTTTGAATTGATTAAATTAACCTTTAATCGATTGTTTGCTTTGTTTTATTTTTATTTTCTTTTAATTTCGACAACAAACCCTACTTTGTCATTCGGCCTAGCTGATTGCAATTAGTTAGTAGGAGTCTCCAATAATTCACATATACCTGTGTTCGACTCGGGCCTCACAAAGGCCTATATTACTCGACGTGTACACTTGCGTTTTCAGCGCGTAGTAAAATACACGTCAAGTTTTTGAAAATCCACCTAATGAGTCTACCGGTTCGAGAAGTTGCACAAGGGATCCATGACCATCAACGAGTATGAAGTTGAGGTTTTGTCCTCTCATGGAGGCAATGGGTAAGAAGAGGATTTGTAGGTTCAAGAAGGTCTTGAGCATGGAGCTGATGATAACAATGTCTACCATGGAGAACAAGGAGAGGTTTTCCACCTTTGTGGAGTCAGGGAGGAGGATCGAGAAATCTACAATAGAAAAGCATGAGGGCAACACTAAGAAGAGGCCAACTCAGTTCCAGGGGCACTCTTCTGGAGGCTTTAAGAAGCCAAGGTTTTCATCACTACAATCACAATAGAGACCAGTGTTTTCTAAATGGAGGTCAGTTGTACAGCCACACTGGTCTCCAAGCAAGGGAAAGAGATGTAGTTTTCAACCACTAGGAACTCAGAGTTCAACGTCAATATATGTGATAGGGCTTTCTAGGTTGTAGTATGCCTTGAGGACTTTCTACAAATGTGAGCAAGTCCAGACTGAGAATGGGCATGTATTATGAGGCATGAGGAAGTGACATAGGAATTGAGGAAGAGTTAACAAGGTTTGCATTAGCAATAATTTAGCAGTGGTGGTGGTAGAGGATGCTATTAGGCATCATAGGAATGATCTTCTGGGCAAGCAAGAAGAGGACATGGATGACAATAAGTGATGGCTCGATTCTACACTATGAGTCATCTAGAGGGAGTGGTCAATCTATGGGTCAAGACAAGTTAGGTGGAACACTTCCATTCTGATTTGTCAGCTTCTTCTTTTGTATCTATTTTTGGTTGACCCAGGTGAGACACACTCTTTCATCACTAGAGAGGTGATAAGTAGTTGTAATCTACCTATTACGTGTACAGATGGTAGCCTTCAGTTAGAAACCCCACTTGTTAGTTCTATCGAGTTGTGGGAGGTATGTCGATCTTGCATTTTTTCTTTCTCAAGATGAAAAATTCAAGTGGATCTTGTGCCACTTGACATGCACAGATCCGATGTGATCCTAGGAATGTATACCTTGGATAATTACAAGGTGGTCTTGGAATTTAGTTCCAAGGTGGCGGCATTTCAAGATGGGGATGTTTTGTGGATCTTCTAAGGAGATAGGAAGATTCTTCCGACATGGTTCATGCCATTGATTACAGCAGTGAGGTTGATGGGAAAAGGTTGTGAGGCTTTCTAGGAACATGTTATGGATACCAAGCCAAGAAGTCCTAGTATGTAGGAGGTATTGATGGTGTGAGAGTTTGAGGATATCTTTCATGAGGATTTTCCTAGTATCCTCTGGTGCGTCCCCGCTAGTGGTGCTTTTACACCCCACGAGGTTGGAGCGCACGGGATATGGGATCTTATGCTTTCGAAATTTGTAAGACATACACTAACTACCTACGTCTACTAAGACACTACGCCCGCAAGCGCATGGGGTCGTGTCGTAGTATAGGTGAGGTGACATGTACAGGGTCGATCCACGGAGATAGAGGGGGCACTAGAGTTAGAGAGTGTGTGCTATGTTCCTTTTGCGGAGCTTAGGGTTTTAGGGTTTTTGAAAGGTTTGATTATTGATTAAGCTAATAGAACAAGTAAGAAATGCAAGATGGAAACTAAGTTATGGAAGAGCAAGAAAATTAGTAAACTAAGTTAACAAACTAACTAAGCAAGAGCAAGAGCCTAAGTTAAAACTAAAGAGCAAAACTAAGCAATTAACTAGATTGAGCAAAAGTGACTAAACTAGACTAGCATGAACAAGCAAGCAGAGCAAGATGGGTTTTAAGCAGTTGATTAGGGTAGGTGGGCCATTTGGGGGATGTAACTTTGACATTAGTTGGGGGAGATCATCAAACATGCAAGGTTCTCATTTCAAATCTAGATTACCAAACCAAACAACAAGGACAATTCCATTAGAATATACCCTATACTACTAGTAGAATACTAGGGTTAGGTGTAATTCTAATGGGATTAGCCAAATCTAGGTTTCTAGGGTAAGTGATAGTGAACAATTGAGGGTTGAGGGTATAGATGGGAGTAGAGATGAGGGTATTTGACCTCATGCCACTAGCCACTCTAGCCTTTAGAAGGCCCTAGGCAATTGCATCACTCTCACTTACACTAGCTACTTAAATCTCACACTTACTTGTAGAAGGAAGGATGTGTATGTAGGAACAAAGGGGGCTATCTTGGGATCCACTAATTGGACCTAGGAGCCAATCCTAAGATTGCCACGTGCACTCCAATTCCTCCTAGAAGCTAAGTGTCATCAAACATCTCAAAGCAAGCAATCCATGTTATAAGCACAAACAACATGCAATAAAATAGGAAATGAGATTGAAGCAAGAGGCAATCATCATACATAGAAATTGAGTTCATTACAAGAAATTTTCCCCCAACATGGTATCAAAGTCACATTTTAACCCAAACAGCCCACCACTAGGGGCTTATCTAAACATGATCAAGGAAACAAGAAAAGAAAGGGGTAGAAGAGGAAGAAACTCCATGAAGCTTGATGAAGTGGCCTTCTTCTTCACATCCAAGCTGTTGCAGATGACCTCCCTCCTCCAAGGGTGCAAGGGTGCATGAAATGGTAGGGGATTATGGATGAAAACTTAGGGAACTAGGTTTCCATGGTGGAATGAGGGTGGAAATGGTGGATGATGAGCCCAAAATGCAAGGAGATTGCACAAAGAGCTCAAGGAAGGAGAGTGGAGGCTAAGAACAGCTAGGGGGCATGTAACCTAGTGCTATGGCCACCACCCATGTATATATAGATGGTGGTGGAAGCACATGTCCAGCAGTCATCAAGGGGACACCACCAGTGTTGTCTGTCACATCCATGTGCCTGCCCATAATAGGTGCAAAATTTAGACGAGCTCTGCTTCTCTCTAGAATGGCTCCCTCACTTCTCCTCTCCACCGCACTTTCGCTCTCCCCCCTACTGCCCTCACGGAAGCCGGGCTTCCCTGGTGATCCCTGCCGCGTGGGGTCGCTGCTCCGTGGGTGGAGTTAAGGCGCCTGCACTGCCTCACCTACCTCGGAGCATTTCTGCCCCAGCTTGAAGGCGCTTCTCAGATGTGTGCTCCAAGCTTCAAGGGAACGTACCTCCTGGACTGCGCGGTGGTGGTCTGCAGGGGTCGTAAAGGCGGTGTCCTTCCTCTCTGGCTCACCTTCACTCCACCCTGATGACAGCTCCGACATCTGGGTTCTAACTACCTGGACTGGTAGAGGGCCCCCTCATCGGTGGTTTGTAGCCTTGCTATCCTTTCAACTGAGACACGCAACACCTGAGCCCCCCAAAACCAGGTGAGGAGTTCGACCAGCCCCTTCGGGGGTCTCGGTCCTCGTGGGACCCTGCGGGGGTTCTGGGTGCTTGCTACGCCCCACCAACGGCCTCCGCGCGGCGGTCCCGGGGCAGAGCTTGCCGTTGTTGGACCTTGCGGTGGTGGCGCATCAACGACCTGGTCCGGGTTCGAGCTATCTGACCAGCGTGGTTCCTGGCGAGTGTTTGGAACTAGGTTCCTAGCTACCTGGTGGTGGGTGCCAGTGAGTGTTTGGATCAGGTTCCTAACTACCTGGTGGTGGTCGCTATTCCAACTACTTGTGGCCATCAGATCTAATCTTACCCTCATCTCCTTTTCTCGGTGGAGCTTTTCCTCTATCGGTGAGTGTCCCCCTCCTTTGCTTCCACAAAATGGGTGAGAGGTTGACCAACTCCTCGGAGTCTTGGTTCCTCTATGAACCCTGTCGAAACATAGGTGGGCGAACTTGCTTCCGAGGCCCTGTGGGTCCTGAGCTGGTGACGGTCTTCGGCGGCAACAGTGTCTACGACATCGACGACTCAGTTTCTGCATCGGGGGTCGTGTTGTGCTGTGGTGACTTCCTTGGCGTGCTGGTGACGACGACGCATTACTTCGCTCTAGGGTTCCGGCCTCTACACGCGGCGGCGTTCAATGGTGGTGGGTGGCGTTAGGGTTTGACTCACTTCTCTACAAGTCTGTTTGTGGCTGCGACCCAGAGCGGTAGGGTTGGGTCGGACCAACGCTGCGACGTTCCCAAGAACCGGGCTCCGAGCTTCCGGTTGGGGGGCGGTCTTAACTGGCTCATGGGTGCGCGCCTCTCGAAGCTTCTCTTAGCTGGGGGCGGGCGAGTGTTGGACCGGGTCCCCCATGCCGGTTTGCTTTTCCCGCCTTGGCAGTCGGAACATGTGTCATTCCCTATTTTGAATGCCAGGACCAGCACATGACTCCTTTCTAGAAGCTTCTGGCCTGGCGTGAGGCGAGCCCTGGGTGCGCCTTGATGTCAGCTCCCACTACGCTTCCTGGGTTCGACCTGGGTTGCTTTGGGAAGACCCCACCCCCTCTCTCTGAGATGTGCTAGTGTTGGCTGGCATCACTGTGCTCAGTGCGGTCCGACGTCAGCACGCGCTACTTTCTCTGCCTCTCTCCTGACGCCACACAACCAACCCACGCCTATGACCAAAGGAAAGACGAAGCGATATTCTTACCTCACCTCCTCGATCCAGCATGAAGCCACGGAGGAACGAGCCAAAGACGGAAGGGCAGCGTAGGCGGCGCTTGCTCGGGAGAAGGGCAAAAGGAAGGTGATTAGCCGAGGCTCGCCCATTCCCGCAGTTCAGCGACCTCGCTCGGAATCTCGACGCCGTCCGATTAGTAATGATGGCGGCTCTACCTGCGGGACCAAGAAGGATGTCCGGGGCGAGGTGCGCGGGGATGACGGCGATGGTGATGCTGGGAGTCGACGGAGCCCCTCCCAGGCACCTACGACAGCAACGACGCATGGGCAGAGCTGGCTACGCAGCCGGGGGTTCATGGTGCGGGCAAACCCGAGCGCGAGTCAACGAAACCCGCAACGCTCGGTGGCCCAAAACCTGCAGGGGGCTGCTGGGAGGACCGATGCCTAGGCGGAGGCATCTGGGCAGGCGATGATAGTGTGGCCCATGCAGGAGGCTGTGGTGGAGTGGGCAGAGGTGGCGAAGCGGCGTTCAGCGACGACTTCTATCCCTGGCGATAGGGTGCTCAGCTTCTTCGAGCCCACCGTGGACCCAGAGAGAGGCCTAATTGCTGATATCCCTGTTGAAGTGATGGACTCCTGTGTGGAGGCGTGCGCCAACTCTGCGATCTTTTATGTCCTAGATGCTTCGCCGCATGAGCAGGTGATCAGGGGCTGGCTCCGGAGGGTGTGGAGGCCCCAGGGCAACTTCCAGCTCGCCCGATGGGACGGTGGCTTCTTCGACCTCCAGTGTGAACACAAGACAAACTTGGACCTCTTCCTGGATGGGGGCCCGTGGTTTTTTGACGACATGTTGGTCATATGTCGCAAGTGGACGCCAACGACAAAGCTGACGAGGGATTTGTTGTCTTCAGTCCCTTGTTGGGTCTCCTTTCCCACGCTAGGGCACCTTCGCTCCCTGGAGATCTTAGCGCGAGTGGCGAGCTGCGTGGGGAAGCCGTCTCATGCTGGTGACTGGGTGTCTGTGGCGTCGGGTGCATCGCAGGCCAAGGCTTTGGTGGACGTCCCTGCTGATCGTGACCCGCCGAACGAAGTCTGGGTCCACTTTCCGGGTGGGGAAGCGGAGCTGGTGCCGGTTTAGTACCGTCTCCTGCGGCCCAGTGCACCTCTTGCAAGGTGTTCAGGCATGGCCTTCACAGGTGCCCCTTCATCAATGACAAGGTTAGAGAGGATGCGCAATAGCGACTAGCGCCCTCGAGCAGACTGCGTGCTGACAGGCTTGGTGCTGGACCGGGTGAGCTGCCACGGGGAAGAAGCAGAACCATAACAAGGCGGATGCAAAAGAACGAGCCAAGTGATGGTGACATTGCTGTGACCGGGGCGAGTGTCGAGCCAGGGGAGGATGACTAGGGTGCTGAAGGTGAAATGGAAACAACCCCTATCATGCAGGTCCCGGAGACCAACCCCCTGACCATGCGGTGTCGGCTGGTGACGACGACACTCTTGGCGGACTCGATGGTGGTGACTCGACGGCTCCCAACCCCTGCAATCTTGGACCCAGGGAGGTTGTGGGTGGGCCGAGTCCTCCTAGAGGAGAAGGCACATCCGCCACACATCGTGACTGGGCTCCAGAGCCTGAGGTGGGATCTGTTCCTGCAACAAATGAGGCGTCGCCTACCAAGGCGCCGGCTAGGAGAGGCAAGCATGCCCTGCCCAGATCTAATGCGGCAAGCATCAGGATCTCGAGATGTGCTATTAGCAGGAGGCTACTACCCCCGACGACGAGAAGGCAGAAGGTGGTGGTTTCTCTTCCGACACTGGGCGACTCCCTAGAAGGTGAAGATGAAGGAAGCGAGAAGGACAAAGTAGGTGAGAAGGAGGCGGATGCGGTGGAGGAGACCCTTACTCCCACTGATGCTGAGGTGGACTCCAAGCGGAAGCTTGCAATTCGAAGGTAGCCCCCCATTACCTGTTTCTATGTCAATAATAACATGGAACGTGTGCGGTGCCTGTGAGCCGTAAAAGAGGAAGGCGGTGACCCTCCTCATACGACAACAAGGAGCGACGATGGGTCTGCTTGTTGAGACCATACTGGCAAAGGACTTGGGAGGAGACAGGGTGGTCAAGGAGCTCTTTCCGAGTGGGTGGAGCTGTATGTCCAACATCGACGCCACAGGGAAAGCCAGGGTCTGTTGGGGATGGGATCCTCGGGTTTTGGCAGTACAGGTCATCGCCTCATTTGCACAAATGGTGACAACCTGGTGCACCAATAGGGGAGGATTGCGGGTCATTGTCTCGACGGTGTATGCCCACAACCAGCGTCAGCACTCCCTTTTGGGTGAGTTGGAGGTGACCAAGCCCGCAGAGCTGGTCCCCTGGCTTGTGGCGGGGAACTTCAACGCTATTCGCAGCGATGATGAGAAGGCAGGAGGAGGTTAGGTGTCCAGGAAGGTGATGAGGGAGTTCAACCTTGCGGTGGAAAGTACAGGCCTGGTGGAGTTGAAGACTTATGGAGGCATCCTCACCTGGTCGAACAAAAGGGTGGCGGGTGAGCGGGTGTGTTGCCGTTTGGATTGGGTGTTGGTCAACGACAGATGGGTTGCCTCTTCCCCGCGGCCCACGCCTGTCTACCCTTCTCCCACCACAGTGACCACGACGTTTTGGTCACTTCCCCGTTCGCCACACCGGAGAAGCGTCCAGTGAGGCCCTTCCGGAGCCTCAATTCCTGGGCCAGCTGGGATAGCTTCTTGGAGGAGGTTACGAGCGCCTGGGGTCCCTCTGTGCACGGGAACCCCCTCTATGTCGTCGACATGAAGCTCAGAGCCGTCAAGTGCAGACTTAAAACTTGGGTGGTGAGGAGGGGCGACGTCAGAACGATGAGGAGGGAGGCAAAGAAGGATTATGCTGCCATCCAGGACGATCTGCAACAATCACCTTACTGCCCGGACTTGGTACGAAGGGAGAGGGAGGTCAGGGAGCGGCTGGATCAGCTCGACGTTGCGGAGGAGTTATTCTTCTATCAACGTAGCCGTGTCTGGTGGATCCAGGATGGCAGCACAACACGGCGTTCTACCAGGCGGCAATGAAGAGGAAGGAGATGAGGGACACGATTCACTACCTCATCAATGAAGACGGAGCACAAGTCAGTAACCAGGAGGAGCTCGAGGGGGAGGCGGTTGCCTTCTACAGCAACCTCTACAACTCTAGCAATGACCACACCCAACAGATGTGACTCCAACCTACTAACTTGCTAACGGCGGCCCAGGGCCGACATCTCTGCAAGCCTTGCACGCGCGAGGAAGTGAGGGACGCGGTGTGGGCCATCGGGCCGGACAAAGCTCCAGGCCCTGATGGGTTTAACGACAGCTTCTTTAGAAGTTGTTGGAGTGTCATCAGAGAGGACGTGGAAAACGCCATCTTATGGCTCATGCGGGGGGGACATGGTGCGGGAAGTGAATCACTCTTTCTTGGCGCTGATCCCAAAGAAGGATGGCGCCACTTCTCTCTATGACTTCATGCCCATTTCCTGCAACAACGTGCTCTACAAGATCTTCGCCAAAGTGCTGGCGGAGAGGTTAAAGGAGGTCATAGGGGGGTTGGTCTCACACAACCAAGGGGTGTTCATTCCAAACAGAAGCATCTCAGATTGCTCCCTCCTTGTAGTGGAGTTTTTGTTTGGCTTCAACATCAAGCGCTCAGGCCCTAAGGCCTGCTTAAAGACAGATCTTTCAAAATCTTATGACCACATCAATTGGGAAGCCTTGTGGACAATCATGGGAAGAATGGGCTTCCCCCCCACCTGGACGGGCTGGATCAGGCAGTGTGTGACCACATGTTCGTTTTCGGTCCTTGTCAATGGGCTTCCTGCGGGGTTATTCAATAGCTCGCGTGGGCTGAGACAAGGGTGCCCTTTGTCACCCCTCCTCTTCACAATCGTTATGGAGTACCTTACCATACTCATGTCTGAGGGTGAGCGTCAAGGGCGCTTCCGCACCTACAAAGTCAAGCGCACGACCGTCATGTCCCACATCACTTTTGCAGACGACGTGCTCATCTTTGTGGAAGCCACTAGAAAAAGCCTTCGGGGTATAAAGAAGATCTTGGACGAGTTTAGCGCCACGACCTGACCAAGTCCAAATTGTTCTTGTCCAAAGCTACGGCGAACAACACCACCCTTCTGAGCAGGGTCCTGGGCTTCCAGTTGGATACCCTCCCTACGCAGTATCTAGGTTTCCCGCTGGCTTCTAGGAACCCCAAGGCGGATTTCTTTAACCCTTGCCTTGACCAAATGAAGAAGATGATATCCAAATGGCCCCCGAACAAAATAACCATGGTAGGGCGGTGTCTACTGACCAAAGCTAACCTACAGGGCTTGGTCACGTATTGGGCCTTGCAAGGCCACATCCCGGACAGTGCGTGTGATCGCATTGAGATGCTTATGGCGGACATTGTGTGGGGTTCAAGCTACCATACCATGCAATACGAGCGCTTGGCTAGGCCTGCTAAAGAGGGGGGATTGGGGCTCAAAAGGGTCAGGGACATCAACCGGTGGGCATCGCTTAGAAGACTGGTCCGGTTCCCTACCTGCCCATAATCACCGTGGACCCAGTGGCTGCGCAGACGCTATGGATTCGCCCTCCCTGACCCGATGCTGCTGCGGCATGGCACGTTAAACTCATGGAAAAATATGGCCCGGGCCTGGGCGGAGCATAGACACATCTTCGAACAAACTGATAATGGCCTAGTGAAGCTCAGAAACCCAAACACCATTTTGTGGAAGGCCATCCAACTGCAACAAGCCCCTTGCGTCATTGGTAAAACCATTTGGGCGGGGACTCTCATCCATAGGTGGAGATTCACAGTGTTTAGAGCCTATCATGGGGCTCTCGCCACTGGAGATAAAATTCACAAGTGGAATAGCGCGGCCAGCGATAGATGTACCTTTTGTAGACAGAGGGAGGACGTTCAACACGTCTTCTTCCACTGCCGTTTCTCCAAACACGTCCTCTCACATGTCATGGACCTTTGTGGGCTGAGGGTCCCGGTGAATGCTACCATCACCGAAACTGCCAACCTTATAAAAGATAAAACCAGGGGCTAGAAGGGATGGAAGTGGCTGGCCATCGAAGCCTGGATGTGCTCGACTTACTTCATCTGGAAGCAGCGCAATGAGAGGCGGCACAACAAGCCATCCCTAAGTTCTGCGGAGTGCCAGGACCTGGTGGTCAAAGCCACTAGACGACTTGCGACGGTGTGAGGATGGAGTTCCACTACCCCGGCCCATATCAGTAGGATGTGGGCGATCCCTTTTACTGCTTAGCTTTGTTGTCTTTCTTGTACAAAGCCCATGGACATAGATGGGGTTTTTGTAGAGTTACCCCTGTATACTCATCCCTTTTTGTAGTTACACAGGGAGGGCAGGACGCACCCCACACCATGCTTTTTGGGTGTGCGGCGTGTCCTGTCAGCATGGGTTTCTTAGTTGAGGCTCCTCCTGAGCTTGTTTGACCTGGTGCTTCTCGCACCTTGGGGTCCCTGTACGTGTGGTTCACTCTGAACCTCCCTCATCATTTTTATTACCCGTCTATAAATATATAGACCATTCTGATAGATGGTGGTGGAAGCACTAGGGTAAGTAGGGGCAGTTTAGGAAAAGCAGTGAAAAAGTTGTGTAGGGTCAGTGATCACCACGGTCGTGGTGGGTGTGCCATGACCGTGGTGAGGGTAGTGGGGAATGTCCGTGGGGGGTGAATACGGTTGTGGTATGTTAAGGGTGGTAGAAATGCTAAGTGGGGAAGTGGCCACGGTCGTGGCGGATTGCCACGATCGTGGTGGGTAACATGCACCATGGCCGTGTTGCGTAACACGACCGTTTTGGAGGAGGTGGAGGTGATCGTGGGAGGAGCCACGGTCGTCTTGATCATCTTCGGCCACGATCGTGGTGACTTGGAGGAAATCCTTGTTGGAAGCTGACTTCTTGATCAATAAACGCACGACTGTGGGAGGAGCCCACGACCATTTTCTCTTCTCGAGGCCACGACTGTGCTGATGGCTACGGTCGTGGTGTCTTCACTGGCCACGGTCGTGGCTGGGAGGCCACGGTCGTGGGTGATCTATAAAAATCCCTATTGAAACTATTAGATCTTGGCAATAAACGCACGACCGTTGCATTATGGCCACGGCCATGGTGAGGCTTGCATGACTGGATTTCACTTCTGACTTTGTCATTTTCAGATGTCTTTGCTTGGGGATGATTCTTGGCCACTGGAGGTAGGTTGAGGGAGACTTTGGGGCCTTCTTTGGGTCCCTCCTTGAGTGGGGGAACCCTAGAACTCCCTCTATCTCTCTCTTCCATCTAAGCATGGTCCAAGTACCTGAAAAGCAGTGCAAGGAACATCCATAAGCATATTTGCAATGATAATCATATTGGGGAAAAAGACTTGTAATCTAACATGTTTAGATGCAACTTAAGTACAAAATGGCACAGGATGGATCCCTAAAATAGGGCTACATCACCACCCCAAACTTAAAACATACTTGTCCTCAAATATGCTCTAACTCAATCTCTCTACAAATTTTCCACAAACAACAAATGACAAATGCAATGTAAAAGATGATTATTGCTGAATGGTATCAAAGATGACAGAGTGCATGCATTTCACCTCTCTCCTCTTCTACTTTCACAATCCAATCATGAAAAGAGCACAAAACAAATGAACTTCAAATATAGCGCATAGAATATACAAGTTATCCATATCTCTTTCATTAAGTTCCAGGTAAACCATTTCATGATAGTGTTAATCGAGGATGACTAGGAGTGTTGTTTCACATTCATGCATTCAGTCTTATATTTCAAATCATACCAGATGACCCACGTGGCTGCGGAAAAAGGCATAACGAGCTAAGTTGATGCTTCTTAGTTCAATGGGTATGAAAGTGGAAGAAAGGGCCGCGCTAAGATTTTTGGAGTGTTTTTACACACTCATCTTTTCTTTATTTGAATGCTCTTAAACAGGAGCATCCTCTTATTTTGTTTTTGCTTTTTTTTTTCTTTTTTTTTCTTGCCCTTGATGTAGATAGGGCAAATGGTGGATAGAGTGAAGCGGGGAGATAAAGATATGGCCACCCCAAACTTTTGGAGGTGGCCAAGGTTGATTATGTGCACTAGGGCATCTTTTTATGAGGCGGAGGGGTATGAAGATGGTCGAAGAAGAATCGGGTCAAAGAGGGGTCATTGGTAAGATTTTCCACATAAGACATCCTGCATGAAAGTTAATCCAATACTTCATCCTAGATATCATGCCACATGAATGAACAAGATGAAATTTGATATATCAAACAAGTGATTCAACAAACACTAAGCGTTCAAAGCTTGCTCAAGTTCACAATTCAACCAATTCAATCACAATCCTAAAAGAGGTGATGCACATGTAAAAAGTCAAACATTGATACCACTTTGCAATAAAGCATGACATTTCACTTGCATTAGTCAAAGGTCGTCATTTTTCATTTTTACTCAAAACAGTAGAGATTGGGTCAAAACATACTTCTTAGACAAGAAATCTCAAATTTGGGCAAAATTGGCCAAAATGGTGCCAATTTGCACTAAATCACATATAAACCTACTTTAGGGAATTTAAAGACATAAAGCAGAAAATCCTACTTAAAATGCATATGAAATTATCAAAAACTACATGAGAATGCAATGCATGATATGGAATAGGAAAACGAGCAAAATTTTTGAAAAATTACACAAAAATGTAGAAATCAACTACATGCCATGCAATGAACAGAGCAATAACAATAAAACTAAACTCAGTGGCAGAGGTGATAACAAAATGAAAAAAAGAGAGACAGAGTGGTGCATACCACCCTACCCACCTCAAACTTTAGAATCATGCTGTCCTCAGCATGAACTATAGCTTAGGGGATATAGGGGAAGTGTCAAGACTGCGGTGGCTGGTCTGGCATCTGCGGAGGATCTGGAGGAGGAGTTGGGGATGGAGCTGATCCTGATGGGGGATGTTGGTAGTAGTTCCCCTAGTAGTCGTCTTGGGGTGGAGGGTAAGTCTGTGTATACCCAGTTAAACCACCCCAAAAATCTACACCCCATTCGGGGTTTCTTGCTTCCTAGGCGTGGTGATATTGATAGAAGTGGTTGATCTGATAGTGCATCTGTTGCTGATCATACCACATGTGCTATTGGGAAAGCTGCATGTCACCTTGGGTCTTCTGAATATTCTCAAGGTGTGCCTGGATTGTGGCCATGTCATAGGCATTCCCCGAGGGTGGCTGCAGCTGGGATGTCCCCTCATCCCTCCTTCTTGTTCTTTAGGGCTGCCTTTGTTCTGCATCTTCTTGCTCCTGCCCTTACACATTAGATTCAACAATGTCTTCATGTGTGGCAGCGGCTCCCCTAGTATACCTCTCCCTCGGGTGGTCTTGCTGCAATGCCATTAGTTTCTCCCTCAACCTATTTCCAGGTCCCAACATAGATATTAGGGGTTCCGCGTGATATGGCAACTCTAGTTCAAAATCCTGCACACTAGTAGTTAAATAAATCATTCTTTTATCCTTCATCTTTATGGTGTGCGAGTGTGTCAGATAGTTGAGGTCAACAAGTTCGGCCTCAATTGCATCTTGTACCCCTGATAGATCGTATCCCAATGCTAGTGCAATTGAAGTGACGAACCCTCCCATAACGAATGGCTTCGAGCTCTTGTAGGGTACACCCTTTAGATGGTCAATCAAAAGAACTCCAAGGTCAATATACCTCTTATGGTGCATAATGATCAAGACAATCATATCCTTTTCAGAAATGCTGCCTTGGTTGTCATATCTACCCACAATCGTGCTTGCCAAGACCTTCTGCACATAGCACGTTAGCAGGTTGCTTATGAAAGCACTTTTTTATCTACCCGCATAGTAATCCTCATTGCCCGTGAATCTCTTCCAATAATGGGCATAGTCCAAACTGGCCTCACTCTCTAACATGTCGTCAACCAATTTCACGGCTTCTTCAGGATTGGCGATGAAGATAGCATTCAACTCAGTGGAAGCTCCTTCCAACTAAAGCTCTACCTCTTCCTCCTCACTGTCTTTTTCTTCCTCCATCATGTAGGAATGCGACCCCGAGTTGGTGTCCAAATTGTACCAGTGGGCTGACTGCTCCTCATCTTGTTGTAGTTGTCGCGTGGGTCGCGGCTGCACATCACGCCTCGCCACCGCACTAGACGTCGAGTGGCAGGGTGGTGTGGGCTTTAGAGGCAGCCTGGATGATGATGACAATGTCTTTGTTTTTGGATTTTTCTTGGCATGAGCCGGCTAGATTTCATCAGTAAGGTTGTCCAAGTCGACCCCCATGGACTCCTCTTCTTCGTCCTCTCCCTCGTAGGTGGCATCCGTGATGTGGTGGCTATTAGATGAGCGGGAGTGTGATCCTCTCACCAATTTAGACCGGCGGAGGGAATGGTGGGCGGAGGTGGTAGGTGAAGGTGTGTGGGATGGCATGGACACATTGGAGGAGGCATTCTTGGAACGCCGCTTCCCTCCGGTGATGATGTCCTTCCCCTTAGTTATGGCTCTCCCAATCTTTTTCATGGTGGAGATGGAGGTGAAGGTGGTGATTTTCATATTTTGGTGGAGAAAGTGGTGTGGATGTGGTTTTGTGGGTGGAATGGAAGGATAGTAATGTATGGATGGTGGGTATATGATTTTTGCTAGATTTGGGCGAGAATGGAAGGGTTTTTGTGGAGGTTTTGTGTAGGGGAGCTGTAGGGTGGAGTGGAGATGGAAATGGAGATGGAGTAGCGATTGGGCTAGATTGGATGGTGGAAAAGGTAGAGGGATGGTTGGGGATTGATTTGGAATGGATTGGGGATCAAACGGTGGTGTTTTTGGGGGTTGGAGGTGGTGATTTGCGGAGCACGGGGGTGGTTGTCTCCGCCACGGCCATTTTCTGAAGGTGGAAGACGAGCAAATGAAGAGGGGGTTCAGGTTTGCATGTTTAAAAGATTTTTTTTGTAACCGGGCTCGGCCACGATCATGGCCATGGTTGGATAGCACGGCCGTAGTGGGTGCCTCGATCATGTTGTCGAAGAAGAGAGCCCTGACTTGACCTCGCCACAGTCGTGGATGCGCGGCATGGTCGTGGCTATTCCTTCTCAGCACGGCCGTGGTGATATACCACGGTCGTGGCCATTTCTACAAAAACACAGTTACTTTGGCCAACTTGGTGCTTTAATTTGCACGGCCGTGGTGGGAAACCACAGTCTTGGCCTTGTCCTCCCGCCAAGGTCACGGTGAGTTGCCACGATCGTGTCTGATCTTGTAAAAACCATGTAGCTTTGGCCACTTTGATACATTAATTCGCATGTCCGAGGCAGGGGGCCATGGTCGTGTTTGGCCAAGCACACCACGGTCGTGGTCTGTCTCCACGGCCGTGTTGGGGTTGTTTCTTCAGTTTTCCTAACTTTAAAACTTGAACTTTTGATTTCATTTGTTCTTTGGCCACAAATCTGCTTGAATGACCTTGACTTAACTTCTAAAACCGATCTCTCTACTGTCTAACACCTGCACATCTTCAAAACTCAAACAAAAACATCAAGAACAAATGTGCGTGTGTGTATTGATGTAAAAGAAAACTAAAGTATTGAAAAGGAAAAGGTTCGAGAATCTCAAACCATGTGGGTTGCCTCCCACTAGCGCTAAATTTTACGCCTTCATCCAGGCTTATTGATTGTAGATCTCTGTCACTTATTTGGAACCTTCAATAGATCCTTGTAGTAGATTCCTTTCTCATCCTCATACAGACACTCTTCTTCATCAAATTCTTCCTCTACAAGCATAACAATATCAAAATCTTGATTGGCCTTGTCTGGGCCGACTTCAACAATGGATTTCAACCTTTGCCCATTGACGACAAATTCCTTTGCACCTTCTTTCTCACAAATGACCACATCCCCTGAAGGGTATACTTTCTTGACAAGATATGGTCCTTCCCATTTAGACCGGAGTTTTCGGGGAAAGAACTTCATTCTCGAGTTATATAGCCATACCCATTTTCCAGGATCAAAGTCCTTGTTCCTAATCATCTTGTCATGGATGAACTTTGTTTTCTCCTTGTAACTCTTTGACAACTCATACACCTCGTGGCGCATTTCCTCTAGCTCATTGAGTTGGAACTTTCTCTTCATTGCTGCGTTTTCTTTATCAAAGTCCATATTCTTCAAAGCCCAAAGTGCTTTATGTTGTATATCTACCGGTAAGTGGCAGCTTTTTCCATAGATGAGCTTGAACGGTGTGGTTCCAATTGGGGCTTTGTAAGTAGTCTGGTATGCCCATAGAGCTTCATTGAGGCGGAGTGCCCAATCCTTATGCTCCGGTCTCACCATTTTCTCCAAAATGAGCTTTATCTCCCGATTGGCCAGCTCAACTTGGCCACTTGTTTGAGGATGATATGGAGTGGAAACTCTATGGTTCACTCCATGTTTCTTAAGCAATCCCTCAAAGGTGCGGTGGATGAAGTGCCTTCCCCCGTCACATATCATTTCTCTTGGAATGCCAAACTGACTGAAGATGTTTGATTTTACAAAATCACAAACAACTTTGTGGTCATTTGTCCAAGTTGGAATGGCTTCTATCCATTTTGACACATAGTCAACTGCAACTAAGATGTAGATATACCCAAATGAAGGAGGGAAAGGACCCATGAAATCAATTCCTCATACATCAAATACCTCTACCACTAGAATGGGTGATAGAGGCATCATGTCCCTTTTGGAGATATTTCCCACCTTTTGACATTTCAAGCATCTCTTGTAGAATTCATGTGCATCTTTGAACAATGAGGGCCAGTAAAAACCACATTGCAGTACCTTGGCAGTTGTACGCTTTCCTCCAAAATGTCCTCCACATATCCCAGAATGACACATGGAGAGAATGTCTTGTTGTTCCACTTCCGGCACACATCTTCTTACAAGCTGATCGAGGCAATACTTGAAAAGGTGAGGGTCATCCCATGCATAATTCTTTGCCATGGAAAATAGTCTTTCTCTCTCCTCCCTTGTCCATGTGCTAGGTATCCTCCCACTAGCCAAGAAATTGGCTATGTGTTGGTACCATGGCCCTTGAGAAGATCAGAGGAGGAAGAGTTGTTCATGCAGCATGGTTTCTTTGATTAACCTTGTCTTGTCAAAAGGGTGATCAATCCGGGAGAGATGATCAGCTGCACCATTTTCTACTCCTGTCTTGTCCACTATCTCTATATCAAACTCTTGCAGTAGTAGAATCCATCTTATCAACCTCAGCTTTGAATCCTTCTTAGACATGAGATACTTTAACACAACATGATCCGTGTAAATCACAACTCTGTTTTGCATAATATAGGAGCGGAATTTTTCTAGAGAAAAGATGACGGCGAGTAACTCTTTCTCGGTAGTGGTGTAATTTCTTTGCGCTTCATCAAGAGTTTTACTCACGTAGTTGATGGCATGAGTAATTCGACCAATCCTTTGGCCCAGCACAGCCCCCACTGCCATATCAGATGCATCAATCATGATCTCAAATGGCAAAGAGAAGTCGGGGGGCTGCATGGTCGGAGAAGAAATTAGCTTCTCCTTTATGTGATTAAAGGCTTCAATGCATTTGTCATCAAAGTGAAACTCGACATCTTTTTCAAGCAGGTGGCACAACGGTCTTAAAATTTTGCTGAAGTCTTTAATAAAACGGCGGTAGAAACTGGCATGTCCCAATAAAGATCGGACATGTCTTACAGTGGAAGGAATGGAGAGGGTAGAGATGAGGCCCACTTTGGCCTTGTCAACTTCAATCTCGTCTTTAGAGACTCAGTGGCCTAGAACGATGCCTTCGGGCACCATGAAGTGGCTTTTCTCCCAAGATAGAACTAGTCAAACTTTCACGCATATCTCGAGGATGGCAGCCAAGTGTAACAAGCATTCATCAAAAGTCTTTCCGAAAACAGAGAAATCATCCATTAACACTTCCAAGGATGAATCAAGCATATCTTCGAAGATTGATGTAACACACCTATGAAATGTGTACGGGGCATTACATAACCCGAATGGCATTCTCCGATAAGCAAATGTGCCACTCGGGCAGGTGAATGTTGTCTTCTCTTGATCGGCGGGGTGTACGGTGATCTGAAAGTATCCAGAATACCCATCAAGGAAACAATAGAAACTCTGCCCAGCCAGTCTCTCTAGAATTTGATCAAGGAATGGGAGGAGATAGTGGTCTTTCTTCGTCTTCTCATTGAGTTTTCGATAGTCCATACACATCCTCCACTTAGATTGTTCTCTCATTAGCATTAGTTCGCCATCAGCATTTTCAGCAATTGTGATTCCACCCTTCTTGGGTAAAACTTGGATGGGGCTCACCCAAGTGCTTTCAGAAATAGGGTAGATAATTCCGGCATCAAGCAATTTTACTACCTCTTGAGTCACCACTTCTTTTAATTTCAGATTTAGTCACCTTTTCATTTGGCGGGTTGGCCTCGCGTCTTCTTCAAGATAGATTCGGTGTGCACAGATGGAGGGATCAATACCCCTCAAATCAGCAATGGTCCATCTGATAGCTTGGATGTTCTTCTTCAGAACCTTCATCAAAGCCTCCTCTTGTTCGGGTGAAAGTATGGATGAAATGATCACTGGGAGGGTGTCATTCGCCCCTAGAAAAGCATATTTCAAACCTTCAGGAAGTGATTTCAGCTAAAGTGTGGGGGGGCTCTTCAAGAGAGTTTTTCAATGGCTCAGAGATAGAAGGGAGGTCTTCACTTGTAGCCACCAAGGCTAGCTCACACTCTTCATCATCTTCCTCGTCATCCTCAGGAAACTCAACTATCAGATCTAATCCTCTACCTTGAGTGGCAGTTTGAATCCAAGATGGTAGGCATTCTTCCACGATCTCATCTAGACACTCAACTGGATAGCAGTCTTCTTCTGTTGCACCTATCACTTCGGCCTTGGCTGAAGATTTAAAATGTTCAACCGGATCTTCATGTGCATGAATGTCACATACATCATACTAGTCCTCACATGAATGACCACATCAGCTGTGGCCAGGTAGGATCTCCCCAAGATGATAGGAACCCTCCTCATGTCTTTCTCCATATCCAAGATGATAAAATCAGCAGGAAAGAAAGCAGATGTCTCGTAATCTAGTCTCACGAGCACATCATCAACATGCCCTCTAGCCGTCTTTACCGATCTGTCAGCTAACTACAAAGTGCAATGGGTTGAACCCAACTATCCCATCTGTAATTCTGCAAAAATGTCATATGGCATGAGGTCCACGCTCGAGCCCAAGTCTAGGAGAGCTTGGTCTATGCGGTGCGCCCCAATGTAGCATGATATGATAGGAGCACCATGATCCTTCCTCTTTCTTGGAATGGTGTTCTGTAGAATCGAGCTCACTTGCTCGGTAAGCTTTACCTTCTTTGGGGTTCTCGCCGTAGTTCTTCTCTTGAAAGTACAAAGATCCTTCAAAAACATAGCATATGAAGGAATTTGCTTGACTGCATCAAGCAAAGGGATATTGATCTTCACTTGTTGAAAAGTTTCGAGAATGTCCTCGGTATGCTTTTTCCTTCTTTTCTCGGCAGAAGGCTCCTTAAGAGCCTCGGGGAAAGGGGGGAGTTGGGATCCCAAATGGTCCATCTCAGCAGTATCATCGAGTGGTATCACGGGAATCATAGTATCATCATTCAGTATCTCGGTATCCACTATCAGAATCACGGTATCAACGCTGCCTCTTATCACGGTATCATCAATCTGCATCTCAGTATCAACCTGCTCAGCCTCAGTATCGTCTTTGCCAACAACTGTACCATGGGGGCTCTCCAAAGTCCTGCTACTCCTCAATGTGGTCACTACCTTCACATGCTCATGGGTGGTAGGAGAGGGAGCTTGTGGAGGTGGTTGTAGTTGTTGGGGTGGTGGAGGCCTTTGGTGAGGGGAGTTGGGATTTTGAAGAATGAATTGGGGTTGCAGTTGTTGTTGTGGTGGGGTTGTATTGCGGAGGTGGTTGTTGGTAGGTGTGAGGTGGAGGTTGAGCATATTGATAGTTGAGTGGTGCTTGAGGAGGTGGAGGAGCATAGGGGTTTGGTGGGGCTTGGTATGATGGTGGAACATAAGCACTCGAAGTGTTCCCTAGAAAAGCCCCATCATTGTTTAGATTTGGCATTGGTTGAGATGGAAGTCTACCTTCTTCCCTTGTAGCAAAAGAGAGAGAAATCTGATCCAACCTCTGCTCAAGATGGTTAATAGACTGCCCATGTGCGTTGACATCTTTTTTTACTTCATCCAGGCTTCTTATCCTTCCTAGCACATCCTCCTCAAACTTGGAGCTGTAGCGTGGCTTTTTCTGCCCCTGTCCTTGCCCATCCTCGTTCTGTTGTTTCCAGGAGAAGTTCGGGTGGTTCCTCCACTCGGGAGTGTAGGAGTTGGACATTAGGCCCTGGTTTTTGTGGCCACCAAAGGAATGTAGAGCATTGACTTCCTCGTCTACAGTATCAACCGCCTTTGTGGGTTGGCTAGAAGAGCTACCCACTTGATTTTTCATCATCCGCATCATATCAACCATCATCTTCATCATATCGGGGTCGTTGGTACTGCGACTCGGAGCTGCGGAAGAAGGTGGAGGAGCGTAGCTTCGATCACAATGTCCTCCTTTTGTGGAAGCACGGTGGTGGGAATTTTCTGTGAGATGATCAAACAACGGCCATGATTCCTCAGGTGGCTTTTCCATGAAAGTGCCCCCACAAGAAGAGTCTATGCTATTTTGGCTTTGCTCCTCAAGCCCAGTGTAGAAGGCCTGAACGAGCAGCCACAGAGGAACCTCATGATGGGGGAAATCACGAAGTAGCTTTTAGAACCTCTCCCACACCTCATAGAAGGGCTCGTTCTCTTTCTGGGCAAACGACGTGATGCACCTTCTCATATAAGATAACTTGGTGATGGGGAAGAACTTCTTGAGAAACTCGTTCTTCACCTCATTCGACGTGACCAACTCTGGCTTCATCACATACCACTCCTTGGCTTTCTCCTTGAGGGAGAAAGGAAAGAGTGTCCACCTGATTGAGTCGTCGGTGGCGGCTGGAGTGCAGAAGGCAGAGCACATTTCAAGGAACGCATATTTGTGGTGGTAGGGATTCTCATTCTCCATACTGAAGTATGTAGGGAGAAGTCCCAGGAGTGTCGGTGGGATGGAGAACTTTTGACCTAGCATTTGGTCAACCAAAGTGGTGATGGGGGAGTTGTAATTTCCCAGTGTGAAGTACTCGTGAAGCGGGCGATGTGGTGGTGGAGGTGGCTGAGCGTCTGCATATCGGTCGTTCTCAGCCATCTCGGCCTCTCGGTGTAGGTTGCGGCGAGCTTGACACCTCCTTCTACCAATCTCAGGGTCGTATACCACCAATTCGGTGCAAGTAGAGCACGTGCTACGCATGCACAGTTGTCACCTGTGCAAAGCACAAATAGACAACAAGGGACCAAGTTAGCAAACTAAGATGCAAAAGTAAAGCAAAGAATAAATAATAACAATGGTGAGGGCAAAAGGAAGGTCTAAGATACACTATCTAACTAGGCCGAGCGCCTCTATCCCCGACAAAAGTGCCAGAAATCTTGGTGCATCCCCGCTAGTAGTGCTTTTACACCCCACGAGGTCGGATCGCACGGGATATGTGATCTTATGCTTTCAAAATTTGTAAGACCTACACTAACTACATACGTCTACTAAGAAACTTCGCCCGGAAGTGCACGGGGTCGTGTCATAGTATAGGTGAGGCGGCAAGTACAGGGTCGATCCACGGAGATAGAGGGGGCACTAGAGTTAGACAGTGCGTGCTATGTTTCTTTTGCAGGGCTTAGGGTTTTAGGGTTTTTGAAAGGTTTTATTGTTGATTAAGCTAATAGAACAAGTAAGAAATGAAAGATGGAAACTAAGTTATGGAAGAGCAAGAAAATTAGTAAACTAAGTTAAAAAACTAACTAAGCAAGAGCAAGAGCCTAAGTTAACACTAAAGAGCAAAACTAAGCAATTAACTAGATTGAGCAAAAGTGACTAAACTAAACTAGCATGAACAAGCAAGCAGAGCAAGATGGGTTTTAAGAAGTTGATTAGGGTAGGTGGGCCGTTTGGGGGATGTAACTTTGACATTAGTTTCGGGAGATCATTAAACATGCAAGGTTCTCATTTCAAATCTAGATTACCAAACCAAACAACAAGGACAATGCCATTAGAATATACCCTATACTACTAGTAGAAGACTAGGGTTAGGTGTAATTCTAATGGGATTAGCCAAATCTAGGTTTCTAGGGTAAGTGATAGTGAACAATTGAGGATTGAGGGTAGATATGGGAGTAGAGATGAGGGTATTTGACCTCATGCCACTAGACACTCTAGCCTTTAGAAGGCCCTAGGCAATTGCATCACTCTCACTTACACTAGCTACTTAAATCTCACACTTACTTATAGAAGGAGGGATGTGTATGTAGGAACAAAGGGGGCTAGCTAGGGATCCACTAGTTGGACCTAGGAGCCAATCCTAAGATTGCCACTTACACTCCAATTCCTCCTAGAAGCTAAGTGTCATCAAACATCTCAAAGCAAGCAATCCATGTTATAAGCACAAACCACATGCAATAAAATATGAAATGAGATTGAAGGAAGAGGCAATCATCATAGATAGAAATTGAGTTCATTACAAGAAATTTTCCCCCAACATGGTATCAAAGTCACATTTGAACCCCAAACAGCCCACCACTAGGGGCTTAGCTTGACATGATCAAGGAAAAAAGAAAAGAAAGGGGTAGAAGAGGAAGAAACTCTATGAAGCTTGATGAAGTGGCCTTCTTCTTCACCTCCAAGCTGCTGCAGATGACCTCCCTCCTCCAAGGGTGCAAGGGTGCATGAAATGGTAGGGGATTATGGATGAAAACCTAGGGAACTAGGTTTCCATGGTGGAATGAGGGTGGAAATGGTGGATGATGAGCCCAAAATGCAAGGAAATTGCACAAAGAGCTCAAGGAAGGAGAGTGGAGGCTAAGAACAGCTAGGGGGCATGTAACCTAGTGCTATGGCTGCCACCCATGTATATATAGGTGGTTGTGGAAGCACTAGGGTAAGTATGGGCAGTTTAAGAAAAGTAGTGCAAACGTTGTGTAGGGCCGGTGATCGCCATGGTCGTGGTGGGTGTGCCACGGCCGTGGTGAGGGTAGTGGGGAACGGCCGTGGGGGGTGAATACGGTCGTGGTATGTTAAGGGTGGTACAAATTCTAAGTGGGGAAGTGGCCACGGCCGTGGCGGAGTGCCACGGTCGTGGTCGGTAACATGCACCACGACCGTGTTGCATAACACGACCATTTTCGAGGAGGTGGAGGTTATTGTGGGAGGAGCCACAGTCGTCCTGATCATCTTCGGCCACGGTCGTGGCGACTTGGCCACGTTCATGGTGACTTGGAGGAAATCCCTGTTGGAAGCTCACTTCTTGATCAATAAACACACGACCGTGGGAGGAGCCCACGACAGTTTTCTCTTCTCGAGGCCATGACCGTACTGATGGCCACGGTCGTGGTTTCTTCATTAGCCACGATCGTGGCTGGGAGGCCACGGTCGTGGGCTATCTATAAAAATCCACGTTGAAACTATTGGATCTTGGCAATAAATGCATGACCGTGGCATTGTGGCCACGGCCGTGGTGAGGCTTGCATGACTTGATTTCACTTCAGACTTTGTCATTTTCGGATGTCTTTGCTTGGGGATGATTCTTGTCCACTAGAGGTAGGTTGAGGGAGACTTTGGGGCCTTCTTTGGGTCCCTCCTTGAGTGGGGGAACCCTAGAACTCCCTCTCTCTCTTCCATCTAAGCATGGTCCAAGTACCTGAAAAGCAGTGCAAAGAATATCCATAAGCATATTTGCAATGATAATCATATTGGGGAAAAAGACTTGTAATCTAACATGTTTAGATGCAACTTAAGTACAAAATGTCATAGAATGGAGCCCTAAAATAGGGCTACATCATCCCCCTCCTAGAGAGATTGATTTTGAGATCAATCTTGTTCCTAGTACATAGCCAATAGCATAGTCTCTATACATGATGGAACCAACATAAATGCAAGAGTTGAAGAAGTAGTTGTAGGAGATGATAGAGAGAGGCTTTATCAGACCGAGCACTTCCCTTTGGGGTGATCATGTGTTGTTTGTGAAAAGGAAGGATGATTCTATGAGGTTGTGAATAGAATATCTCTAGGTAAAAAAGTTAGGATAAAGAACATGTACCTATTGTTGAGGATAGATGACATGTTTCATCAGTTGAGAGGTACCACCATATTCTCTAAGATAGATCTAAGATCGGGTTGCCACTAATTGAGGATCAAGGTGGATGACATACACAAGTCAGATTTTAGGACTAGGTATGGGCACTACAAGTTAGTGGTGATGTCGTCTGGGTTGACCAATGCACCTACAACTTTTAAGGATCTGATGAATAGAGTGTTCAGACCATATCTTGATTAGTTTGTGGTAGTGTTTGATGACATCCTGATATACCACAAAGATGGTCAATAGCACAAGCAACACCTTTGCCAAGCATTGATTTTGTTGCGACACTGACTATATGCCATGTTCAGTAAGCGTGAGTTCTAGTTGACGGAGGTATCCTTCCTTGGGCATGTTATATCGTCTAAGGGTGTCTGTGTAGACCCAGAGAAGGTTCAGTCAATGTTGGGAGTCGGAGAATTCCAAGATACTGACAGACTTTATAAGTTTCCTTGCCTTGATAGGCCACTAAATGAGCTTCATCAAGAACTTCA
The DNA here is from genome assembly GCA_963693085.1 of Alisma plantago-aquatica. Taxonomy (NCBI): domain Eukaryota; kingdom Viridiplantae; phylum Streptophyta; class Magnoliopsida; order Alismatales; family Alismataceae; genus Alisma; species Alisma plantago-aquatica. The sequence continues at coordinate 1,694,203,146 of OY856409.1, read as the reverse complement.
GTTTTGTGGTGCTACCGCTAACAAAGCTGATGAGGAAAGGTGTTTCGTTTATCTGGGATGACGTGTGTCAGTTTTCTTTCCATCTTTTGATGGAGAAGTTGACTAGCTCACCAGTGTTAGTTTTTCTAGAGAAAGGGAAAGGCTATATTGTCTTCTATGATCTGTCAAAGAATGGCTTGGGATGTGTGCTAGTACATGATAAGAATGTGATTTATTTCACTTTGTGACAACTTAAGAAACACGTGGAGAATTACCCAACATATGATCTAGAGCTTATAGTTGTGGTCCATGCCTTGCAGATTTGGAGGCACTATATTTATGGAGTGAAGTGTCATATCTTAATCAAACACAAGAACCTTAGTTATATCTTCTTGAAGCAAGAGTTGAACATGAGGAAGAGACAGTGGATGTAGTTGATTAAGGCCTACGATTGCACGATAGACTACCATCCAAGGAAGGTGAAAGTGGTGGGAGACACTTTGAGTAGGAAATCTTTTTTTTCATCATATGCTAATAAGGCCTAGATGAATGCTTTGGTATGCCACAAGTGAGACATGTTAGCATCCCTTTGCTAGATGAACATGAAGTTGTAGGTTTCCTTTTAGAAGGACTATTTTTTCAGTTGCAAGTTAATCCCACATTAATGAAATAGATTAGAGATGCAAAATAGAAAGATACCATGATACAACGTATGAGATCAGAGTTTGACAATCGAAAGAATAATGGATTCAATGAGATTGAGGATGGGATGGTGTGTTTCCATGGCAAGATAGTTGTTCTGAATGTTGATCATTTGAGGAATATGGTTCTTGAGGAAGATCATTCCTTGATGTTCATGATTCACCCTGGAAGTACCAAGATGTACCACAACTTGAGGATATGTATTGGTGGCCAGGCTTGAAGCATGATGTGGTAGAGTTCATAACTAGATGTGCAGACTGTCACCAGGTCAAGGCTGAGTATCAGAAGATGGAAGGGACTTTGTAGCCATTGCTGATACCACAATGGAAATGGGATCATATCACCATGGACTTTGTGGTTGTTCTTCTTAGGACAGCCAAAGGTCATGATTCCATTTTGGTGAATGTGGACAAATTGACTAAGTCATCTCACTTCTTGCTAGTCAAGATGACCAATATAGTAGAGAAACTGGTATAGATATAGGTTGATGAGATAGTCTGTATGCATGGTTACCAATTACCGTAGTGTCTTACATAGGTCCACATTTCACAATTCATTTTTGGGAATGTTTTCATACAACCATGGGGACACAATTAAGGTTCAACATTGATTTCCACCCATCGACAGATGGTCTGTCTGATAGGACCACTTGTTGGGAGTTTATGGTTGTAAGGCCCTTGACCTTTCTTAGTGTTGAAAATGCTTTCTTAGCTTAATTAAGTGCTAAAAACCTTAACATAACCTTTGAGGTTCATTGATATCATGTGACAAGCTTTAGTTTCAAGTTTGGTCTACTTTGGACATTGTTGAGCAAGTTATGCAATTATATGCTCATTTTGGAGTATTCTATAAATTAACCATATATGAGGTTTCTTTCAATTTGTCACATGATTTATGTTCCTTCCATCTTTTCATATCATTCTTGAGTTGTTTTTGGCTTGGGGCACCTTGGTGTACCTTGGTTTGGTGGTGACACCTCTATAGGGTGAGTTAGGGTTTTGGCTCTCATGGATGAGCTACCTTGAGAGGCCATAAAAAAAGCACCCCTATATGGATGACATCTCATGGTAATTCTTAGGTGTGTACCAATGATGAATCTCTCTAGAGTTTTTAGGTTGATTGTTTTCTCTCTTGGGGTCCCTTGGACCAATGGCTTGCTTGGAAGGGGTGACCAATCGATGGTTTTCAACCTAGTGAACTATGGTTTCATTAAACAATGGTCACCAAGTGATGAAACTCGATGGACACCTTGGGTGGGTCAAGATACTATGGCCAAGAAGATTCCACAACTGATGGAGCTTCTTCTTGCATGGATGTGATGTCCCTTGGCCATGGGCACTTGGCAAACATGTTCAGACACATTAGCCTTCTCTTCTCTCTCACCCATAGCTATATAAGCCTCCCACCTTCCATACAAATGAACCTTTTAAACTCTCTTGATTGTTGTATATATCTTCATTCTCGTTTATATGGTGGAGAATAAGGCACCCAAGGTAGAATAAGGGGGTCGATCTCCAGACATGTGCAACTAGGGTTCGGATCTACCCTCTTTTGGAGCTTGTAGAGCTTCCTTTGCTTGTTCTTGACGTAAGCAAGTATGCTATCCAATTTTTCCTTCATTTTATTTTCTATCATACCTTCTTCCTTCTTCTTCTTGGTCATGGCCAGGGTGTTTCATTATAGAGGTTGCTCAAGATCTTAAAGAACCTTCTTTCTTTCTTCTTTAATTTGACCTAGGGTTTGCTCTCATTCTTGGAGAAGAAGCTTGCTTGGCCATGTAGAGTGCTAAGATAAGGTTTCCTTCTTCTTGTGCTCGAGCTACCTTACTTTTTGGATCTTCTTTTGCTTCCTAGAGTTTGTTTATATAACTTTTTTTAATGTTTGTTTCTTACTTATAGATTGCATATGCGAGATCTTGTTTTAAAACTATGTTCAATGTAGAATGATCCTACCTTTTCCTAAGGTTTGAGCTTAGGTGCTAGTTCTTGGATTTTTATCTTCTTGAATGTGTTCTAAACCTTGTGTACGACCTTTCTATGGTAGTGGAAGCCTTAGGGATTTCCTGTATGAAAAATGATGGTTCTTGGTATCTCTTGATTAATGGGTTTCTTCTGGTGTTTACAGTTATTTTCTGCCTTGTGTATGACCTGATGGTTTTCCTTCTTGCTAAAATTGATGGACTTTGTTTTTGGTTATGTTTTACTTGTGCTTATCATACCAACCGATGGTCTTACCTTGGGTTCTATTTTGGATCCGTTTTTGCTCAAGAATTGATGGTCCTAGTGCCCTAGTGTGGCACAAATGATGGTTTCATTTCCTTCACGAAACGATGGTTTTCTCTTATGTTTTGCTTGGTTTCATCCCCTATTGATGACAACTGATGGGAGTACTGAGTCTAACAATTGATGGCCCTCCTATTCCATCAACTGGTAGTTATTTTGACTCCTAAACGTTATGGTCAAATGATCTATGATCTTCAACTGATGTCGCTACTGGTTTGATACTCGATGGTGTCAACCAATGGAGGTTCTGAATCCATGATCCAATGGTGGTAATGGACACCACAACTGATGGTGATCCATGGTACCACAATGGATGGTGGGTTGTAGTCCCACAACCAATGGTTTTTCTTGATTCAACAACTGATGGTGCTTTTATGTTGTCAAACAATGTCTTATTAAAGTTTAGTTAGTGACTCTCTCTAGGTCAGAATCAATGGTTTTCTAAGTGGTTTGTTCAAGGTGTTTGCTTATGTTACAACCAATGGTTTACCTTCTCACAAATGATGGTTTTGGGGTGATGTGTGGTGTGTTGATTTGGTTTGAATGATGCAGAATCAGATGGTGATTTTCCCTTAATCATGTATTCTTACATTTGTCATCGCATGAATGTAGACTTATGATTACCATGATGAGATAATGTGTAATGCTGATCTAGCTTATCCTTGATGAACCAAACCCTAGTATAATCCAATAATTGTGATTTTGTATACTTCGCTTGTTGTGTAACTTATGTGGTGAAGGAATATCCTCTTAATGTTGTTGCAACCCTAGTATGCTGCTATATGAACATCATAAGCTTATTAATGTAATGATGTGCTCAAGTAGTGTATCAAAAGTGTTGTGATAGTTTGTTGTGCTTTTGGTAAAGTATGGAAAGATGATGTTGTTCTTACAGGTGATTATGATGTGATGGTCTTGATGACCCTAGGGCATGGTTGATCCCTAATGGGGGTATGATCCTCTTGCTTATATGATAGGGATGTTGATCATGTAGTGATGTGATAAGAACTATACCTCAAACATTTTATATCTTTTGGAGTTTACATATCAATGCTTGCTAGAAATAAATTACAATTTGTATGTCCACTTGTTTGATGCAAGATTAATTCACCCAATTGGAAATAACTAATCAAGTGAAACCTTAATCATGTAGTTCCCCTAAGCGATATAACCATTCAATGTTAAGACTTACTGAATGGATAAATGAGTATTCCTATGGGAAATTCAGAGTGCATACTTTTGAGTATACAGGTTGTGTACATCCTTGATATCCAAATCTCATGTTTTTGGAGGATGGCTACGGTCATGCCTTGGTGTCAAAACTAATGATACTTGTACATAGTGATTGAGGAAAGTTGTGGTTCTACCTCCGGTAATAGGGTGGTATAAACTCTAGTTTTGGGTGTCATGACCTTTATACGAAGGACAGGACTATGTCACTACAAATATATTGATTGTTATGTCACTATCTTTTCACTCGTACTGACCAAGGGTGGGAGATCTTAGGATTCCAGTAATCCTAGATCTTGCACAAAACTAAATAGCACTTTTTAGTGGTTAGTTGGAGTTTGAGTGGTACACATCACTCTCCCCAGGGCTTAATAAAAGGCATGATATAGTCATGTAGTTTATCTTCTTAGGGTTAAGCATGCTTCGACCCTTGCCATATTTCTTATACTACACATTTGTTATATAGTGCGGTAAGAGAAATCAACTGTTATGCATGTTCTTTATATTACTTCTTATCATGTTTCTATGCTTATTTTTTATAAGTATTTAATCTACTTTACTTGTGTAATTAGTTTAAATAAGTTATTTAGTTGAATCTGCTCATCTTGTTTAATTGTAATATACATCTGCGGTAACAATAATCGTTGTTGAGAGATATATCTCTTGGTGGGACATGGGTCTCACTCTCATGGTCTACAACACCTTTTTTTAGGTGGTCATCAGTGACATGGTAGATATCATGCTATTGAGGAGTAGCAACTTGGAGATTGGTGAACTCAGAAGGTTGTATAAATGCTAGTGTTGTAGTAAAATCCTATGTATCATCCTTGTACTCTGGTCCTAAGAGGTTTGTGTTTTATAAATGATGTATATCGATAAGTGGTTTTAGCAGTATGCCTTGGTTGTATATATGTCATGTGCATGTGAACATGTACTTTTGTATAAAGATTGTGCCCAAGGCCACTGGGTAGATGTGTAAAAACTTGATATAGTATGTGATATTATATAAGTGGTCAGACCTTGTTGTAATATGTTTGTTCTCTTAATAGTGATGTTTGAATCAGTTTTTATTTACCTTATTTTCTGGTAATGTGACATTTAGTAGTTGATCTAATTCTTGGTTTTTGAGTAATCTCATATAGTGTGGAATTAAGTGTCACAATCTTTAGTTTTGAGATTTTTCCTAGTGGTTGGTTTGCCTGTGATTAGTGGAAGTTGTCCTCGCAATGTGGTTTTTGTCATTCTATGGAGTTGGGTCAAACTATAGGTCCATATTTGGAGGCCAAGTAACATTCACCAAGATATCCAAACCACTTCTAACATGCTAGATATTTGGTGACTAAACCATATAGATTCAAAATTCCACATGAGTAATTAAATTAGTATTATAATGTATAAAAATATCTATGGGAATTCTTAAATGCATTGTAATTTTGATCTTATTTTCTTTATTTTCATGGGACCATGATTTGAATATACTTCTCTATAATGGTGCCCAAGCACCTAAATGATGTTGATGAAATAGGTATAATTTGTCACAAGACATGACTAAATAATGTTTTCAAACATGTGGTTCATTACAATGATCTAATGATGAATGCATATTCAACACATTTTCATAGCACATTCTTTGTTAGCTTGCTCATTTTAAGTAGTTAGTTCTCATTAAATTATTAGGTTCACTAATTTTGTTTTGATCTCAAATTGTTAGGATTTAGATAAGATTTCTCACTTGTATGCAAGGAAAAGAACCACTAAACTCTAGAACATAATAGTGGTTGTTCCCCTATTGCATACCCCATGTTTGAAGGAACTTGGACATAAATTTGAGACAATTCAACAATTTTTTTTAGGCATATCAGGTGACTAGATTCCCCTGTCAGTAGATTCGCCTGACCATTCAAATATCCCTCTCAAGAAAAATCCAAATTGTAGTTCATTTTCAATTTCTTCGCAAGTCAGTAGACATCAACATTTTTGGAGGCCCGCCAGTCAGTCGACAAGCCTCACCAGTTGGTAAAGTGACTAGTAGTGCAATGTCCAGTAGAAGAGCCTAGTCTTCCCACTTCATCAGTCTACCGATTGGAATTTTGACCCCAATCTCCCCTCAAAGTCATTAATTTCGAAGATTTTTGCACCCATCTAGTCAGCCTAACTGAAATCTCAGTGGGACAAATAGAATACTAACATATGTGCCACCTTAAGGCTAATTGACTGACTGGTTCATCTATTCAGGTAATTGATGTGGCAGATAATGCAAATTAGATTTCGTGGGTTTGGGGCCACTTGTATAACATAATTTTTGTGACTAGATGTCCCTGGGTTGTGTACACTCAATTATAACCTCATTTTTGGTGTAGTAGCTAGAAAACATAGAATGAAACACCATCAACATCCCATAGTTTTCTAGATCTACTACAACTAGAGTGGAGTTTTTAGTCATAGACCAATGGCTATCATCTTCATCGCATTCAATGCCATGCCCTCGTCTTTGGCATTCATGCTTTCATTGTGGATTTGAGCAAGTAGACTACATTTTTAAGTAATGGGAGGTAGTTCTATCACCCATATTTTGTCCTAATTGTTATCATATTCAATATTTTAGATAATTAGATTGCTCTTCATTCATTTCATTGATTGCTCTTTGAATTGATCATTTGGTTTACATATTAGATACAATCTTAAGTGTAAAGCTCCCCAAAGTTAGGATTAGATCCTAGAATGAATGCATAAAACCCATATGATATCTCATAAGGAGTTCCAGATGATGATTGTGTTATAATTTATGGGTAACACGACCTCAAGCCCACAAGAAATTCATTCCTTGTGAAACATGTGTTCTTAAAGAAGGTTGATTCACAATGTCCTAGTCAGATTAGTTGTACTTTCTCAGTTGTAACAGTTAGGAAAACTACAAATGTGATGGGTGAAATCCAAATGTCCCAGTGTCTTTTAAATATTGTTATCAATACACTTAGAACTAGTTCCCTTTCTATTGCAGTAATTAATTCAGTCATAGTTAATTGGTTCTAAATATTGTTCTCAACGACTACATTGTAAGGAATTTTTTTATTAAGTTGTCCTTTAGGTTTGACCCTTTATCTATGATATGATAAGACTCATTTTCTTTGGTTTGAGTGACATTGTACTTGGAAAAAGGATTAAACCTAGGATTGATTTATCTTACGAATTTTTTTTGTGTGACAAAAACTCACATCAAAATTGGGCACCATGGATGGTAATCAATTGAATATCCTATGAACTGGGTTGTTTTGAACAATTAGGATTTTTGTTTTTCGATTGATAGTCATACACATCTACTTGAATTTTTCTTCCTACATATTGACTTTATAATCTCTTTAAAGGTACTAGTTTTGTATGCAATGCTTCACAAGTGTTGTCTGACACCCTTCTACTTTGACCACGAGATTGGCAAGACCTTCCATTGTCTGGATCGAGCTTATAGAAATAGTATGGATGAGGAAGAGATTGCCTGATGGGTGAAATTTTCTATTGAAGCCTTGAGAGAGGCTCTCATCAAAGAAACATGAGCTACCGGAGAGGAGGAAAATCGAGCTAGAGAAGTTGAAGATTCTTCAAAAAGGATGAAAAAAAAGCTAGATAAGTTGTCGATCTCATGATTAAATGATAAAAGTAGATTAGGGATTTCTCTTTCCCTATATCTACTGATGCACATTACCTGGTCATTCCTCCTTCTATCACCACCCTAAACTTGTGTATCCGCTCACATTGGGTCACCAGGATGCAAATGTGGGTAACAAAGGCAAGGATTGTCAAGACCATTTTCATTTGTTCATGGATTTTTGCACCTTACACAAGCATACAAAATAACAAAAGATGCTATCAAACTCCTGCTATTTATATATTCTTTGATGGATAAAGCAACAAGCTGTTCTTATGAAGGGTGACAACATCATGTCTTAGGAAGGTCTTCAAACCAAGTTCTTAGAGAAGTATGACCCTCCATGTCTGACGTATAATATCATAGGCCAGATCACATGGTTCCCCATGCCCCCAGGTAAACTCTTGCAAAGTCATGGGAAATATTTAAAGTTCTGTATGTGTTTATGCTCATCTCACTGCATCCCCCAAATGCAATTGATAGAGACTTTGTATATGGTTGTTGATGTCAACACTAAGTTCCTAGGCTCCTCTTCGAGAGGGAATTTCATGTTTGAGAACTGTGATAATGTATGGGAGGTTGCTAGAAGAGGTTCATAAAACTAGTCTAATTACGGCAGAGGACATGTTGAAGTTCTCAAAGTGGCTAAAGCTAAGCACAATTCTGAGCTCAAATTCGTATCAGAACCTGTGAAGTTGTTGGATTTGATGTAGGATGGTCTATAATCCTCTTTCAACACCTATGAGAGAAGGGGACAACTATAACCTAAGAAACAATATGTTAAATTAGAAAATATAATCTGTGAATCATGCAAAGGTATTGATCAATCCAATGTAAGATACCAACTTATCTACAATGTCATGGTGAACAGTGCCCAAGCACAAAAGGAAGAAGGGAAATGGAAGATCTCAACTCTATTCATAGCACTAATGGAAAAGCCTACTACAATCCCAAGCAAGCTAAAAACCACATGAGTTTCTAGTATCACAATAGTAGCCACCTTAACTAAACAATCAAGATTGTACTAGCACCCAGTTTCTAATACAACCAACAACAAACTTTCTAGAACCAAGGCAATTTTAGGTGGATCTTCTAAAAGTTTGGCTACAATAAAGGGAAACAACTTTTGAACCCAAATAAAGTGCCAGAGATTCCATATCATACCAATCCATATTCTACTGATGACATGTTCTCTTCCGTTGAGAATATTCTCTGCTCTTAGCAGTCCATGATTACCAGTCAGCAGATGATTCTCTTAATTCAACAAACCTATCCAAAAGTCTATTGACTCACACCTAGTCCAGTTTTCTAATTCCCTACATCCTCACACAAGAACCTTCACTAGGCATCCTAATAATAATCCTAAACATCATGGGCAGCTGAATGTTATATCCACACATCCAAAAAACATGTATACACTACCACCTCTAGTGAAAACAACCATAATTCCTATTGACTTTAATGGTGATCATATAGTGGGGGCTCAAAAGGAATGAGCATTGGACATTGTTGTTGATAGTGATTCCTGGAAGACAAGTAACTTTAAGAAGGTGCAAGTTGATATTGTTGAACCAGACATGCCTATTTGCATGCCACTTCCACCCTACCAAGCATGTATAATGTAGACAAAGCTAGATGCCATGTTCATGAAGTTGAAGGAAGCTATGAAGAAGCTTCACGTGGACATTCCCTTATTAGATGCCCTTTGTGAGATACCAACATGGTCAAAGTATTTGAAACTCTCTTGACCAAGAGATACACTACTAAGGAATAGGAAACTGTTAAGATAGTAGAACAACTTCAAACATTTTCCTCAAGAAGATGCCTAAATAGTAGAAGGATCTAAACTCTTTTGGATTGGTTACTACCTTTGTGACAATAAGCATAGGAAGGGATAGAGTAGGGGTGCAAGAATTTCAATAATTGTGTATATCCGTTCCCAAAGATTGGGATCCACCGAGCTACTGCCGATAGACATTTCCATTGAACGAGATGATTCCTCCATGGTAAAGCCTATGGGGATCATAGAGGATGTTCCAGTCAAGGTTGGGAAATACGGCTATGTATCTTGTGATTTTCATATTATGAAACATCAAGGAGAATCGTAGATCCTTTCATCATTGGATTTCCATTCCCAGACACACCTCGAGCTCTAATTGATATAGAATCTGACACCATTATTCTAAGGTTAGGGAGAGAAACACTCGAGTTTAGAGTGTTTGACAACTTCAAGGGGCCTATCATTCACGAGGGAGTATTTATACTTTACTACATTGATAAATTATCTCATCTTAAATAGGAAAATGAATAATTTTGAGACCCTTGGAAATAGTCATCACCATCCCAGATGGTTCATATTTTGATTATTGAAGAGTAAACTCATGTTTTCTTCACTTGGAAACCTATAAAGAGGAACCAAATGCGGAATTCAAAGAAATGAGTATGATATTAGTAGTTGAAGAAAAGGAAAAGGCACCCAAGACACCATATATTAAATCCCTTCTCAAGAGGATGAAGTACATGTTTATTAATGAGCAAGAAGTTTGTCTCATGATCATCAAGTCAGATCTCACTTAGGAGATGGAGGAAAGATTTGTGATTGAGCTAACAAAAAAGAAAGCAACATTGGGATACATAATGACTGGTTTGATTGGTATCAACCAGGCTATTTGTTTGCAACAAATCCTAATGGTGTACATAAGCCATCTAGAGACCCAATGAAATTTGAATCTAAATATGAAATATGTGGTTCATCTAAAAGTCATAAAACTACTCAAAGTGGGGAACATCTATCACATATTTGATTCTCCATGGGTGAGTCAAGTGCAGGCTGTTCCAATGAAGAGAGTGACGCCACATGTTGTGAATAATGAAAAGAATGACCTCATCCCCACGCACACAATCATAGGGTGGAGGATGTGCATTGACTATAGGAATTTGAACAATGCTATTTGAAAAAAAATCACTTCCACATTTCCTTCCTTGATCAAGTTCTAGAACGTCTAGCACATTGTGAATTCTTTTGCTATTTAGATGCTAACTCCAACTTCTATCAGATTTGAATCCACCTCGACAACTAGGAGAAGACCACTTTCATCTGTCCTTTTGGCACTTATGCCTTTACAAGGATGTCCTGTGGGTTATGACATGTACCCACTATCATTTAACGTTTTGTAGAAGTAATTTTTGTAAGATTGACAAAAACCATGACAAAGGTGTTTATGGACAACTTTTCTGTGAATGGTGGCTCCTTCAACTCTTGTTTGTGTCAACTTTATCTTGTGCTAGAAAATTCTAAAGAACCAGTTCTAGTAGTAAATTGGGAGAATTGCCACTTCGTGGTCAAGGAGGATATTGTTCTCGACCACAAAGTGATTAACATGGAGATAAAGGTAGAAAAGGTGAAAAGAAGTTATTTCCAAGCTCACACTACCATCTATACTAAAAGAAGTTCATGCATCTACGAGTCATGTAGGTTTCTATAGAATATGCATCAAGGATTCCTCTAAGATTGCAAATCCACTTACAAATCTTTTCTTGAATTATGCCAACTTCTCTTTTGATTATGCATGCCAGGAATGTTTCATAGATGTGAAGGTTACTTTTATTACCACATTCATCATATGATCACCTTACTAGTCTCAAACTTTTTAGATTATGTGCGATGTTGGTGATTATGTAGTAGGATAAGTTGTGGGATAGCAAATTGACAAGAGGTGTCGTGTCATATATCGTGCATCAAACACATTGGATGAAGCATAGCAATATTATACCACAATTGAGAAGGAGTTGATTTCTATTATTTATACCTTTAATAAATTCAAACAATATCTTGTTGGTTTCAAGTTGATTGTCTATACTGACCATGATTCCATTCTCTTTTATCTGATGAAGAAGGATGATAATCCCATGTTAATTTAGCAGCTTCTATTATTTTAATAGTTTGATCTAGAAATCATTACATGAAGGGATCAAGAATGTGGTGTCTGACCACCTCAGCTACATTCATCTTACTGATAGTGATAGAAAGACAGTTAAGGATTCCCTTCTTAATGGCTAGCTAATGAATATTTCTTTTGATATTCATCAGTCTGTAGATTTTTGTAAAATATCTAGTTTTTGGAGTACTATACCCGAAGTATATGAGTCATGCAAAGAAGAAGTTTTTGCAAGATGTCAAGAACTACTATCGAGATGAGACGTACCCCTTTCAACATGGAGCTGATTGTTTGTAACAAAGGTGTATCATTGAGAAAGTAGGGCACTCTATTCTCAAGTAATGTCACTCATGAACAATGGTTAGACACATGAGTTCAAAGAAAATCACATTTAAGGTCCTCCATTTTGAATTATACTGGTGTACAATCTTCTAGCTCTCTTATGATCAATTGCAAAAACCTGGAAACATATCGAAAGGGGATAAAATGGCCTTGATAGCTTTGTAGGAGTTAGTAACTTTTGACATTTGTTGTAGGACTACATGGGTCCACTTTCCCCATTTGTGGCTACTCATATATTCTGGTTGTAGGTAGAGGCCATCACTACAATAACCAAAAATTCAAAACCCATCAAGAAAAGTTTCAACTACAACATCTTTCCTAGCTTTGAGGTACCACACACGGTTAACTCTGATTATGGAAGTCATTTTTTGGACGAAAAAAGAGAGAATTTTCTAAACGAATTTGATGTTCATCATCAAGTATCCCCTCTGTGTCATCCTCAAACTAGTGTCCAAGTAGAAGTATCAAATAGGTAAATCAAAGTCATCCTTGAAAAGACTATTGAACACACAAGGAGTGGGAATGAAGGTTAATGATGATGCTTCATCATAATGAATAGAATTCAAAACTCCATTGGGTACTACTTCATTTTGGATAATATATATCAAATCATTGCATCTCCCTATTGAGATGGAACATAAACGTAGTTGGAAATTCCATTTTTAAATTTTAATTTGTCTCATATTGGTGAGAAATAATTCTTAGAATTACAAGATGTGGAGGAACTACATATGTCTTCTTATGAGAGCACAAACATCTGTAAGGAGCGTACTAAGATATGGCACTAAAACCACTTGAAAAGTAAATAGGTACAAGTGGGAGATCGAATCTTACTCTACAAACCAATTTGAGTTTGTTTCTCAGGAAGCTATGATCCAGATGGTATGGGTCATATGTAGTGAAGAAGATTTAGTGGGATGGAACCCTTTTATTATGGGAAAAAAAGGGTGAATTCATGTCGAACTTCAATATATACTAAACGGATACCATATCTTTGAAGATTTCACTATAAAGGAAATAACCTAGCTTCACCTTTCCAATCTGGTCACCATTGAAGAACTCATGCATAGAGCCAATGATGTTAAATAAGGTGCCTGTTAAGAGACAACCCGACAATTCTCAAGTTAGATTCAAAATTTTTACATCAGGCTAGATAAATGATAAATGCATATTCATCCATTTTTAGTTTATCTTTAATATCATTTCTCATATGCATTATGTTGTTATTTTTAGATTTTAGGAATTAATTTCTTTAGATTTGGTTCAATCTCCTAAATTCGATTTTTAATGATATGTACTCATTTATTGTAGGAAATATATCAGTTATACCCATTCACTCCAAAGATCATGAAGTCCAAGAAAAACTTTGAAAATATGTTTGTACAACTCCCCGCAGTGATGGATACATATATCCAACACCAAAATGACCATATCTTTCACATGCTAACTCAAAATTTAATATTTAAACATTAGAAAAAGAATTTCATTATCTAAAATAATTATATATTTGGATGTTCCAATAAGTCAAGTGGATTTTCCAATCAGTCAACTTCCCTATATATATTCCAACAATGCATGATATATATCATGCACCAAAACATCCGATTACATGGAAGATTTGGTCAAAGTATGAATCATCAAGAGGTCGAATGGTCACCTAGTTCACCGACTAAACTCAAATGAAGAAGTCTCATTATCATCAAAAAACCGACGAACTCACCTCAAATCAACCGACTGATCTTCCTTCAAGCTGAAGAATCAACCCATTCAACTGACCCATTGAACCCCTACCGGTTGATTGACTTGCCTTCAGGCCAAAGCATTAACTCTACCCAATCGATCGGGTGGGTCACCAATGGAAAATTGGAGCATTGGATCTAAACTTCCCTACCACTTCAACAAGTAGTGTTTACGGTTTAGGGGTCACATTCCCTACCTATAAAAGGAGGGGAAGACCAAGCAGAAACCCATCTCATACACTATCACCCGCACCCTTTTCAGGGTGCACAATGTTAGGAAGAGAAGAAATGATTTGTCATATTACTCACAGAATATGCCACTTTGTTGCCAAATCTGGAAACATGACTCTTTCTATTGTTTTATATACCTTGTGCTTATGCATATCATCTGATAAACCCTTCATACTAGGGCATTGGGAATAGCCTCATAGCCCGTCACTTATTTTAATTGTATTTGACTCCGAGATTCTATGTTTGTTGGGTGAAGAGATCATAAATTCCAACATTGTATCAAATCATAGACTCCAGGGGATAACCTTAATGGAGATCTATGATTTGTCTTTCTATTTTATCTTGTTAGTTATAACTCTTGGTGATAAGATCCCGAACCCATGAGTTGGAACATCAGTAAAAAATTGTAAATTCTTTAAGAAACCAGTAATGGAGCTTTACTGGATGGTTGAAGAATTATCCACAAATACTGAGATCCCAAGTTAGTGGGAATTCCTACCCTTGCAAGATTTGTGTTATGTAAGGAAATAATTCCATGTGGTCCTGATCTAATAATTTAAAATGACAAAGTTTTTTTTGAAGCAATCCCCAGCTTATTTATTCATTGCGTAGCCTGGTACAAATTACAAGTTCATTTATCACAAAGATACTCACTCATAATACAACTCGGTGGAATTGCATGGTATACTTGGTGCAAAGGACTTGTTAAAAGTAATTTAGCAAGTCTGTCAACTACTCTATTTCCTTCCCTTCTACCAAATTCAAACTGGCAATGTTTGGCATTCCCAGCCCGATCTTTGTTAGCCAATAGGCACAACTCAGCCATCCTCCTTCTCCCTCCTTGAGTAGCTTTATCTCCAGTAAGCTATCTGACTCAATGATCGTCTGGGTTTAGCCACTTCTTTGGACTAGCTCACAGGCTAGCTGAATCCCAGCCAACTCTACCACAACTACAAAGCCCGTCTGTTTTTTCCTTGCCCAACCTCCTAGCCAATTTCCCTCGGTGTCTCTGGCTACAACCGCCACTACTTCCTCCTGCCCCTTCACTGCTACGTCGACATTAAGCTTCACATAACCAGCCTTCGGTTTCCTCCAGTAGACAGAACTCATGGGGTTGCTTGCGAACATGGCTATATTTGGCCATACTTCCTTATTTAATTCTAAGGATTTCCTGATCCTATAACATTGGTGGTTCAACGGCTTGGTTTATGCTTCGAATACCTCACCGTTTCTGAAACTCCATATCATTTGACATATTGTCCAGAATCCTTCTACAGAGATTGACAATTGTCTCTGGGCTACCTTCAAGAATCCTTCTATATTAGATGGTCGAGTGACATCCCTATGCTCCTCTGTAGTTAGTAATGTCCTCTAGATGCAGTCGACTTTCTCACAGTCACATAGAGTGTGGGTAAGTGTTTTGATCTGCTTTAGACTTCTTGGACAAGTCCATGTGTTTGATATGTGCCTCTACTGTCGTTGAACATTTGTGAGAAGAGCAGAGTGTAGAACTAGCCAGGAAAACATCTTCGTTCTAGTCAGAGCCCATAACTTCCAAATGTTTCCCTAGGCTCCAATAGTAATCACCTCTTTATGTTTTTGAATAAGATGATAGGTTGTGCTCGAGGTGTAGGCTCCTTCAGCAGTATGATTTCAGATATTAATATCACGATGAGGGTTCTCTATAGGGGTCAGAACTCTTTGAATCAACTTGACATCTTCCTCGTTGAACCAGTGATCAAGGAATTCAATATCCCATTCCTTGTTATCAAGCACAAGGCTCCGAACATTTAAATCTTCCAGGTCTGTTGGTATTTTTTGTTTCACCCTGGTGCACAACTAAAGTCCAAGTTTTACCCAATTGTCATCCCAAACATTAGTGTCTTCTCCTCAAACTGGATAGGTGGTTGTGTTCTCTAAGATGAACCTCTTCCCTTCGATGGTGGCTTTACCCAGTCTTGACGTGTGAACTACCTTTCCAAGAACTACATAGTCGAATTTCCTTTCAAGTAACCTGCACCAGATCGACTCTTTGTTGGTAGCCATGTCCCATGATTTCTTGAGCACTAGTGCTTGATTCCAATCTCACATTGACCTGATTCCCAGTCCTCCATGTTTCTTTGAGCTCGTCACCTTGTTCCAAGCTACAAGTGAGATGGGTTTCTTTTTATGTCCTCCTCCCCATAGAAATCTTCGCAACGTTCCATCAATCCTATCACATACATTAATTGGTAGGGTTGTTGTCTGCATAACATAGGTCGGTATAGATGATAAGGTTGATTTAACCAGGCAAACTCATCCCACCAGCGATAGGTTCTTCGCCGCCCAACCTTGAACTTTTCCTTCCACTTTGTCAATGACATATGAGTAGGTAGTTTTGGTCACTCTAGAATGCAAGATGGGAACCCCCAAATATCTTCCTAGGTCTTCTGTAATGACAAAACTGCATTGTTGATGGACTTCCCTTCTGACTGAGCTGGGGATGCTTCTAGAAAAGAAAATTTGAGATTTCATAGAAGATATTGCTTGTCCTGAAGCTTGTCCGAACTCATCAAAGAACTTTAGGATTTCCCTCATATGAGATTTACTTTCTTCAGCAAAAAGTATTAGATCATCAGCAAAGCACATGTGTGCAATCTCCATGCCAGTCCTACCTAGTTTCACTAGTTTCCATCTACCACTTGACACTCTAGCCCTGATCATTTGAGACAGGCATTTGAGGCATAACACAAATATATACTAAGAAATCGGGTCTCCTTGCCTGAGACCTCGACTCGCTTTGAAAGGTTCAGCTTGATTTCCATTCCACACAATGGTTGACTGCCCGCCAGTTATGGAGTTCATAATGAACTGTCTTATGTTAGTAGTTAGTCCAACTTTCACTAAGGTTTCTTCAACAAATTGCCAGGACATCCGATCATATGCTTTGGATAGATCAATTTTAACTACCATAACCTTATCTCCTTTCCTTCTTTTCATACCGTGAATGATCTCATGTACTAGTGTGATATTATCTGTTATTCTCCTCCCCGGTAAAAAACTACTTTGTTCTTGTGAGATCCAGCCAGACATGTGCCTCTTGAGCCTTTCTACAACCACCTTCGATGCAAGTTTGAGTATCGTGTTATTCAGTGAAATCGGTCTTAGTCGTTGACACTTCTCTGGGTTGTGCACTTTCAGGATGAAGATGATGGTCGTGTTACAGACCTCCTCACTGATTGGTTCTCCAGCTATCATCTTCTGAATAGTACAAGATACCAATTTACCCACCGCTGTCCATTCTTCTTGTAGAAACTCTACTGTTATCCCATCTGGCCCTGCTACTTTGAAAGGCTTCATAAGTTACAGTCTCTTGTAGGACTCTTCTCCTGATGGTATTGTAGTTAAAGTGTTGAGTTCTTCTATGCTAAGCCCGCTAAAATTCCTTGGGATTTGCAAATCCATATGTGGGAGGGTTGCATGAGGTTCAGTCAGAATGTCCTTGAAATGTTGTACCACCGTATCCGGAACAACAGCTTCATCAGAAACCCAATGTCCACTCTAGTTTTCAGAGTGGTAATAGTATTTTGTCTCCTTCGGTGGTTCACCCAAGCCTGATAAATTTTTTTGTTGTTATCCCCATTTTTGAGCCAGTTGATATGGGCATGTTGCTTCCAATCCTCTTCCTCCTTGTTGACAATTTTCTGAATTTTAGCATGCGTGTCAGTGCATAGATTATCTGTGGTAGCATCATACCTGTCAGCTAGCATGTTTTGAGGAGTAGTAATGTTTCGTTGAAGTCTTTTCTTATCTCGATTAGAAGCCTTCATCTGCAAATTGTCCAGCTTCATCAGCTCAGTTCTGGCAATATGGAGGGATTCATAGAAATTTGTGGAGTCGATCCATTTCTCAGTAATCAACCATTTCATATCCTCATTCTTGCTCTATGAGGCCTTAGCCACAAACCTTTTTTCTTATGGTCTTCCCCAGACTGGTTTTATCAGCAAAGGGCAGTGATCCGAGGAAAAGTGTGGGAGGTGCTCAATGACAACCTCAGGGAACTTAGTTATAAACTCTTCATTCACCAGGGCACAGTCTAGTCATTCCTATAATCGCCCATGTTTATACGTGAACTAGACTCCTGAAAACCCCAAGTCTATAATTCTGGCACCCATGAGAGTGTCCTTGAACAGTCTGGCTTCAGCGAAGCCATATCTTTCGCTTCCTGACTTCTCGGATGGTGTTAAGGTTGTGTTGAAATCACCTAACACAATTCAAGGGCCATTGATCTGCTCGCTGGTTTCAATAAGGTGTCTCTATAGGAGCCTCCGCACACCAATGTGTGGGTTGGCATATATAAAAGTTGTTGTAACACAACTGGCAATCATGCAGGTTATGAACTATCTGTGATAGTTAAGGATCTCCACTGTGGTTTTCTCTCCTTTCCAGCAAATCCAAATTCCACCTACAAAGCCACGCCCCTCCACTCTGTGTGAATGAGTAAATCCCAGGTCTTTAATGGTTTGGGTATCTTGTCTCCCACTAATTCTCGGTTCCAAGATTGCTACAACTTCCAACCTTTGCTCGCGGATCATATTTACCATAGCAGACTGAGGATCCTTGTTTCTGATTCCTCTTACATTCCAACACAACAAACTCATGCAACAACCTGATGGGAGAGGGTAAGGAGTCTGGGCATTTCTATTACTCATCAATAACATTATGGTTAACCTGGGGTGTTCCTTCAGTAGTGACATCGGTAACTTCCTCATCCATACATGCTACATCTCCTTCTATTGTTCCCCTAAGTTCTTTTCTGGAGTTGCTCATGCTTGGACAACCCTCAGCTTCAGTGACCAGCTCTGACAGACGTGGGCTTCGTCTCCTGATTAACTCAATGTCAGGGGGTTTAAATCTACCTTTCCTCTTCATATTTAGATCATTTCCTGAATTCGATTTCTATGGGCCTAAAGCATGCTTCTTGTTTCTCTTTTCTTTCATGGCCTTCTCTTTCCTTGGGCGACTTCCTATTCTTATGTTATCTGTATTAATCTCTTGTGAATAATCATCAACCATGGCCTCTGCAATGTCCTCTGGTGTATCGTTATCAGTTATCATGATCACTTGATCAACCTCTGGATCTACCACAGTGTGCTTCTCTTTGACTTGTTGTACCATGCTTTGATTAAGCTTGGATGTACCTCATGATCCATCCTGCCTATTTGTGATATCTCTTAGGATTCCTTCTCCCTTCGAGTTGTTCCCTTCTGACGTTTGAGTATTCTTCTTCCTTCATACCTTCTTGGGTCTCTCTGGTATCTTTTGAGCAGCTCCTTGAACATCTTCATCTTCCATGTCCTTTTCACCCATCTCCGCTTCCTCATTGAACAACCCCTCGAATCGATTGGTTGTTCTCGTGCCAGACTCCATTTGCACCGATTCTTGCCTTCTTTGTCTTCTCCTCAATTTTTGCTACTACCATTCTTGGTTGGAAGGGTTCTCTCTCAGCTGCAGGTTAGCACTGTTCTGTTCTTCTCTGACTGCATTGCCTGGGATGTCAGCGACCTTGTCTTTCTCCATGTCCGCTGTACATTGCTTAGATACATGACCCTCCTTACCACACTTTGCACAACCCCATGGTAATCCCTCGTAAATAACTTCATACCTCACATTATTGATCATTATGTATGACACCAACTCCTTTGAGGTATCAAGTTCTATGGCTAATCTCGTGAATCGGCTACGTGATCTATTTTTAGTGTGGTTGTCGACCTACATCAGACATCCTAGCACGGTGGCGATATATTGGAACATCGTGTTAACATATAGATGCAGTGGGAGGTTCATAATACGTACCCACGAGACTACATAGTCAGGTAGTGCTTCGGTGGGCTGGAAACTAGGGTACCACTCCCAAACGATCACATTGCACCCAAATATCTTCCAAAGTCCTCCTACTAAGGCAATCTCAAAGTCTTGCCTGCAGGACAGTTGCACGACGAAATTTCCATGTTCTAATTCGAACATATTGAATCTTCCTCAAATCTTCCATAGAAGTTTCAATGTCTCTCACTGTCATGTAGCCAATTTCAGTCCCCAGCATCCTCACTACAAATGCATACTTCCAAGGTTTAACCAGGTCCTCTTCTGTGTCGGGATCTATGTATAGTGCTGGTGTGCCCTCCAGGTCTTCCAACGATATGGCTCCCATTGGCAGGTTCACTTCAAAGAGTTTTTCCAAGAAAGAACTTTCATTGTCCGGGTCTGTTTGCCAAGATCCAAAATTCTCCACAGCGCCCATCACTGCACTGGCGTGCGTGCCCGTGTTCCTTCCTTTTTGTGTGCAGTTGGCTTCCGTGGCCCCCTCGTTAGTGGTGTAAGCTTCAATAGTTTCTTCTACTTCAGTGAAAACTTCATCAATGTGTCTGTGTGCTTGTACGTGCATCCCTATAATGTTAAAGCTTAGTCCTATCTCCGGTATCGAGTACGTCACAACTCTTCTCCTTTTCTCCTTAGCTCTCCTGGTAGAAGTTATTTTGGATCCATTCTCTTTATCTAGTTCCTCTATCTTCGCCGGCATCGTCTCCTGTTAGAAGTTATTTTAAAATGACAAAGTTGAATCAATTATATTAAATATGCGGTCTATGGTGGTAAAGCACCAGACTCCCAGTATGTCTTCATAATTTGAACTAAATCAATTTTACTTCTCTTGTCTTTAATTCTTGCTTTAATTATAACATCTACAAAAAATTAGATTTTAAATATTACTCATGCGCTTTGGTTTGAACAAAACTATTAATCATGTTGCTCCATGGGATTGAACCTTTTGTGTACTACAATTAACTTGTTTGATTACATGTGAGTTGGCTGCCACTTTAAATGCTAAACTCTAAGGAATGATATTCCCTCGTGGTTTTTTATGCAAACAACACATATCATTAGACTGAATTACAATTTTGATTTGGAACCTTCTTAGTTGCATTTTATTGTTAAACACTTAGTTGACCCAAAATTTTGTTTGAATCAACTTGTAGGTTGATGTACAACTCACCAAAAATCTACCAACTCCCCCATTCTCCCGACTACATCCCCAGTTGGTCGACATAGACATTCAAACTTATGCTCAGAATAGGTTATAGGCAGTCAGTTGATTGGCAAACCTAGTCATCCGACCAGCCTGTTGTAGGGAAATTCCCCTCCATTTCTAGTTGGTCGATACACCAACCCAACCACCAGATTGGAACGGTAAACAAAACGTCCATTGAAGACATGATGCTTAATTGCATTTTGAACGGGCTAGTTGGTCTCTCTAATCAGGTGAGTAGAATGGATGCCCAAACATTAAGTACATATTGATTCATTGCAAAGCATTTCAAACTACATGAGTCATAAGAAAGAAGTCCTAATCACCTTGGATGATTTTTCATGCATAAAGTTGTCTGCTTGGCATACTCGAGCAACGTGAGTCGACCGACTCACAAATATTATTCATCGTGCTTCAACATTCCCACTCAGCCTAATTTAGGCCAACCTAGTCAACTGAATGATATTTTCTCTTCAACACTGGATACATACCCCAATCTATAAACTCAACCATTTCCCGTCAGCTGACTGGCGGTCCATATTCACTATAACCAGCCTCAAGGATGAGGTAAGTGATCTTTCAATCACCCTTTCCGTAGTGCAACTGACACCCCAAACTCTATCCCCTTTCTCCGACACCATTAACCCCCTTGCCATCATCTACCACTGTGCCACATGATCAGTCAATTGAGTTTGAATATAAATGCATATTAGGGTGATTCATATGTATTAATAACCTAGTAAAAATCATATTTATTAACATTTGAGATTGAATATCAATTTTCTACCATAGTTAGATAACTACATCATTGAGCCCCAACAAAAATTCTATATTGATTTGGTGTACGAATTTAGTGATATTAGCATTTGAAATTGTAAGAATTATGTTGTTCATTATTAACTAAGGACCTATGTCAATCGATTACTTCACTATGGTATGACAAATAAATTTTCACACCAACCATAGCTACATTGGGAGTTGGATGTGATTTGTGGCCTATGCATCATGGTCATATAGGGAGATCCAACAACTACTAAGACATCTTCAACCTCCAAAAGTTGTGGGTGACTGCAACTCAACTAAAGTCAAGATATCTCTCCCTCTCCCTAAAAGCCTACACCAACTCCAACACATTAAATTAGAGTAGCGAGTCCTCTTGCTTTGCAACCACAATGACCCCTCCATGCCTTCCCTCAACCTAGGATTGGGGAGAAGAACCTCCTACTATCTCGTTCCTTTCAATTGCGGCACATGCCATTTTAGGTGTTTCCAACACTAGCCATCCCCCTAACTATTTAAGAGCATCATTACTTTTGTGACCTTTCCTTTCGCCATGCCCTACCTCCAATCAATCACAAGTTAGCCCTCCAGTGCTACCAACTCCTTCCTCTTCTACCTTCGTCCACCATGAGCTATCATACATGCTTCCTATGGAAACCCCATCTGATTTCCCTTTCACCTTTGGAGGGTTTCATCGAAGCCCTATGGTAGCTTCTTCATAATCCCCTTACCTTTATTCTTCATCCTAACCTATCCTCTAACAACCTCCTCACCCACTATGGCTTCCCAGAGCTCCAGTGTGAGTTGTAACTCGTGGTAGTGTCGGCTTGGAGTAGAACTTCTCAACTAAGATGGTCCCACCTTCCATACCCTAAGATCAGGATCCTAGCCAAAGATAGTCATTGTTATAACTTGATTTTTCACATATATTTATTAAATTGAAATGCAAATAATATCAATAAAAAAGACATATTGGAAATATGTTACGCTTTGTTATAAAAGTGTGGTTTCACTTGCAAAATCTCCTTTGTTATGAATCTCGTGGTTTCTATGATTTGTTAGTCCAATAATGGATATAAGGGAAAAAGAATAAAAAAAATACAATATTAAGATAAAGGCAAAAGATAATGGATAATAAATAATGTACTTGTCAGAATTGTGTGGAATTCTGTAAAAAATGGTATGGATGATCACTAAGGGTTAAACTTTAGTTTCAAATGGTTTTTGTTAAGAAAATTCGTCAAATAGGAAAGAAAGAAAGAGAAAAGGATTGAATTAATGCTTAAAATATGCATTATATGATGAAGACTTGGATATTAAGAAAAGTGCCTTCTCCTTTGGAGTTTTGTCTAAAACCTTTCCCACTGTTAGATAAAGTTATTATGGACTTTCCCTTAAAATTTTAGTCAAAAAGGATTTCAGATGTGAGTGATATGAATTTTTCAAGAATCCATAAAGTGTATGTATTAGTGGAATGATACATTAAATGTCACAAAAATACCTTCCATACTTGATAATACCTGATATTTTTATTTTCCTCATGTGTCATGACAGTTGTTGGATCCAAGATCCAATGGTGGTGGCGTCATCACCTTCCTAGAACCAAAAATGAAAATTGGGTGCACTTAGATCCAATTTGATCTCTCATATTTCTCTCTCTCCGTTTTGCAAACATTATTGGAAACCTTTCCTTTGCAATCAGGAGGCAAATCCAAATTCAATAAACCTCAATTTCATCTCCATTATAAGGTTATCGAAGTTTTTCCTGATTCTTTGTTCTCTCATCGGCCTAGCTACCATAGCCTAGAGCTATAAAAAGGGTAGAATCCCCTCTAGAGGGCAACCGCATCGTGACCTAGACTCTACCTAACACCAATGTTTCTTCTCATCTAGCAATATTCATCTAGCACAATCCTTCTCCTCTTGCCCCTTTATGCATGTGGTTGGAGAACCTTCTGGTCATCCCATTTGGTTGCGCTGCCTCCGAGAAATCAATCTACAGAAATGAAATTGAAAGGTGCAATAGAGAATAGAGTATCCTTGGATACCACTTAAGAAACCTAGATTATAGAGCCAAATTTCCATGTTGACTCTGGCATACGCATGTTCCGGCTGTCGTGAGGTTGAAGGTACCCAGATAATGGAAGACGATTATGCGCTCAGCTCAGGTGTTAAAAGGAAAGGGCACAAACAAGTTTTAACAAGGGGCTACTTACCTAGACACACTGGCATGACTCAGTGAGACAAAGCATGCACAATGGCCGGGGCCTGGCTAAAGTGTGACCAATTTTTGGTGAGTTTGTTGATGTGGCACTCAATTATTGTCCAGATTAATGCTAATCATGTTTTAATTATGATAAATTGTAGGATGATCCAATGAGGGAAAGTAATTTATGAATCTTACTAAAAAAATATCAGGAATTCAATAAAAATATAATCAAGATCTTGATCTATGTCTAGTTCAAAAAGTTCCCCAAAGATGCCATCTTTAAATGTTCTTAATACATAAGAACTCTAATTTCTAGGTTTTGATGATATTAGTATGCTCAATTGATCTTAATAATCAAAGATTGATCTTTTTGGATAAAAAGGACTAGCTGGATCTAATTTGAAATTTACAACCCATTAAATGTTGAAATAGGGTTTTCTTGGGATTAAAAGTGCCTGAAATGATAAGATTAGGGTTTGTGCACCAAAAGTGCATTTGGAATCAAAAACCCTAATGAAACCCTAAGTTGGTCTCAAAACCCTAAATTGGACCCCAAGTCAGTTTTAGAGGTATATTTTAGATAAAAAAATTATACATGGGTATTATGCTTTAGTTTCAAGATAGTTGCTTGATTTCTTGATCTTGTTTCCTTTTCTTGGAAATCAAGTTACTTCTGAGATATGTATGTGGCTACACATCAGACTAACCACATTAGTTTTTCCAGTGGATTTCTCAGAGTTTTCTTGAATGGATTGCAAATACATGCTTGCTTGTTTATTTACTTCATACAATCTATAAAATCATTAATGATATCACATTATATGATTATAACTTACTCAAACCCCTCATACCAACTCTGGAAGTCTAAGAATAGAAAGAATATTCATAGAGATGACTTAGACCACACCATAGATATGGAAGGTCATATGCGACACCTAGATCCATATTGAGAAGGTGGCCTAACATCCACTGTAGGGATAAGACCCTAAGAGAGGGTATCCTAGTGGTTGAGTAAAAATGGGTTGAGAAGTTATGATGAAGATGTTAATTTTGATTCTGTAATGATAATTGTTGTCGATATGCTTTTACACTTAGATGCATCCATTTTGTTTCCCCCACATAACATTATAACTTGTTGTACTAACCTATTTTTATTTCTCAACATTTTAGGATAATATGTTAATATCTTGCAATTGATGATGAAAGATGGACACCCAGAGAAGAGGGCACCAAATCTGACTGGTTGATCGAGCTTTTAACAACCTAGTTAAATAGCCTAGAGTTAGTAGAGATGAAGGATTTTGATGGAGAAGCCTCAAAAACATATCTAGATGGGTGTGAATGGTGTAATCCAATATGAAAGTTGTATCTGAGTTCTTGTAGATTCCTCCTTGAAGACTCATATCTTGAAAGAAGCTCATGGTTCTAAGTATACAATACTTCCTTACACCCCCAAGATATTTAAAGACTTACAATGATATTTTTGGTGTCCTGGAATGAAGAGAGAAATAGAAATATATGTGGCCAGTTGTCTCACGCATCAGATGGTGAAGGATGAACACCATCGACCTAGTGGGTTAATATAATCAATGGATATTCCTGAGTGGAAATAGGACCAGATCACTATGGATTTTTGGTGGGTCTCCCCATGACAAAGAAGATTCATGATGCAATATGGGTTGTGGTGAACCTACTAACCAAGTTAGCACACTTCTTTGCCTTAAAGATTGTTGTCAAAGTGTAGACCTAGCTATGTTGTATATGTGAGAGATAATCCATTTACATGGTTTTTGGAGTTTGATTATTTATGATCTTGTTCCTATGTTCACTTCAAAGTTATGGGAGCAAGTTCATGAAGAACTCGATACAAGATAATCTTGTTCCTATGCTCACTTCAAAGTTATGGGAGCAAGTTCATGAAGAACTTGATACAAGGTTAAGTTTAAGCATTGTCTATCACCCCCAAACTGATGGACTGTCAGAAATAATGATCCAAACATTAGAAAATTTTTTGAGAGAATGTGTGCTCGACTAGGGTGGAATGTGTAAGTAGTACTTGCCCTTAGCTGAGTTTTCCTATAATAGTATGTTCCAAGACAGTATCAGGATGCCTCTATACAAGTCTCTTTATGAGAGGCCATTCTAGTCACCAATTTATTGTGATGACGTCGATGAGAAGACCTTGATAAGATTAGAGGAAATACAATTATATGCTGACAAGGTCGCTTTAATTGAGCATGAGCTGAAAAGAGCACATGATTGATAAAAACCATATGTTGATGCAAAGCGGACATATTTGCACTTTACTGTAGGTGACTATGTGTTTCTAAAATCCATCCCCTCCAAGCTATAGATAAGAACACTGGAAATTTGAATACCCAATATGTGGGTTTGTTTGAGATTCTAGAATGGATTGGTGAAGTTGCTTATTGTCTATCCTTACCCCCATTGTATACTATGATGCCTAATGTGGTCCATGTGTCCAATATGAAGAGTTGTATGAAGCATCCTAGCCATGTGTTGAACATTCATCCTATTGTACTTCGGGGGAGGCTGACATACCCCGAGTCAACTATGAGGGTACTAGATACCAAGGTGAAAGAGCTCAAGAATAAAAATATAGAGATGGTAAAGGTTCTTTGGAAGCACCAAGGAGAGGATGAAGACACATGGCAGAGAAACACGAACATGGAAATGTCCCATTCTTTTTTGTATATATGAATAGTTGAATTTTGAGGACAAAATTCCTATATGAGGGGAAGGATGTTATAACTTGGTTTTTCACATATATTTATATAGAAATGCAATTATCTTAATAAAAAATACATATTGGAAGTATGTTATGATTGGTTTTAAAACTATGGTTTCACTTGCAGAATTCTCTTTGCTATGAATTTTGCAGTTTCTATGGTTTTTGTTAATCCAATAATGGATATAAGGGAAAAAAGAGAGAAGAAAATATAATATTAATAAAAAGGAAAATTTTAATGGATAATAAGTAATGTACTTGTGAGAATTGTGTGGAATTCTATAGAAATTGGTATGGATGACCACTACTAGTTAGATTTTAGTTTCACACGGTTTCTAATGAGAAAAACCATCAAATAGAAAAGAAAGAAAGATAAAAGGATTTAATTAAATCTTAAAATATGGCTTATTAGAAGAAGACTTGGATATTAAAAACAATGCCTTTATCTTCATGTTTTGGTCTAAAACCTTGCCCACAGTTAGATGAAGTCATTATGGACATTCCCTTAAAATTTGAAACAAAAAGGATTAAAGATGTGAGAGTTATGAATTTTACAAAATCCATAAAGTGTATGCATTAATGGAATGATACATTAAATGAAACAAAAATACCTTCAATATTTGATTCTTGGCATGGCAGTAATTGGATCCAAGCCTCAACAGTGGTGGCATCATCGCTTACCTAGAGAAAAAAATGGAAACTAGGGGTAGTTAGTTCCAATTTGATCTCTCGTCTTTCTCTCTCTGTAGTTAGTAAATATTCCTAGAAACCTTTCCATTGCAATCGGGAGGCAATTCCAAATTTAGTAAACCCTAGTTTCATATCCATTGGAAGGTTATTGAGGTTTCCCTAATTCCTGATTCTCTCATAGACCAAGCTACTGTATCCTAGAGATATAGAAAGGGTAGAAACCCCTCTATGGGACAACCACGCCATGACTAAGACTATAGAAAGGGTAGAAACCCCACTCCAAGGTTTCTTCTCTGTAGCAATTCTTCATATAACATAGTCTTTCTCCTCCTACCCCTTTATGTATTTGATTAGAGAACCTTATCGTTGTCCCTTTTGGCTTGGCTGCCTCCGATCAATCAATCTACACCAACAAGATCTGCAAGGTGAGTCAAAGAATAGAGTATCCTCGAATGCCACTTAAGAGACCAAGATTCCAGAGTCAAATTCTCACGTTGACTCACATAGGCGCCTGTTCTGGTCATCGCGAGGTTGAAGACAGTTGGACAATGGAAAACGATGCTCCCCTCGGCTCGGTCGTTATAAGGAAATGAAACATATGGGTTTTCACAAGGGGATATTTACCTAGACATACTGACACGACTCAATGAGTTAGTGCGTGCCCATTGGCTGGGGCCTGACTCACGTGTGACTAAATTTTCGGTGAGTTTATTGACATGGCTGTCAATTGTGGCCAGATTGATGCTAATCTTGTTTTAGTTATAATAAATTGTAGGATTATCCAATGAAGACAAGTCATATATAAATCTTACCCAAAAAAATAGAAGGAATTCAATAAAAATATAATCAAGATGAAGATATGCCTCTAGTTCTAAAAGTACTAAAATTTGTCATATTTAAATGTGCTTAATACATACGAACCCTAATTTGTAGGTTTTGATGATCTTAACATGCTCAATTCATCTTAATAATAAATTATTGATATTTTTTGATAAAAAGGATAACTTGGATCTAATTTGAGATTGATAACCCATTAAATGGTGAATTAGGGTTTTCCTTGAGAGTAAAAGTGCACGAAATGATAAGATTAGGGTTTGTAAACTAAAACAACATGAAAAGTGGTTTAGGAAGAAAAAACCCTAATTAAACCCTATGTTGACCTCAAAACCCTAACATGGACCCCAAGTCAGTCTTAAAGGTAGATTTTGGATAAAATAATAATACATGGGTATTATGCTTTAATTTAAGGATAGTTGCTTGATTACTTTCTCTTCTTACCTTTTGCTTGGACATAAAGTTACTTCTAAGATCAGTATGTAGCTACGCTTAAGACTAATCACATTAGATTTCTATTACTTTCTCAAAGATTTCTTGAATGGATTGCAAGTATGTACTTGCTTGTTTATATACTTCCTACAATCTATAAAGTCACTATGGATATCACATTATATGCTTATAACTTGATTGAACCCCTCATACCAACTTTGGAAGTCTGAGAATAGAAATAATAGTCATATATATGACTTAGACAACACCACATATTTGGAAGGTCATATGAGGCACCTAGCTCCAGATTGAGAAGGTGGCCTAACGTCCATTGTAGGGAAAAGACCCTAAGAGAGGGTATCCCAGAAGTTGACTAAAATGGGTTGATAAGTTATGATGAATATGTTATTTTTTATTCTGTAACAATAATTGTTGTGGATATGTTGTTATACTAAGATGCATTCATTTTATTTCCCCCACATACCAGTATAACTTGTTGTACGAACCGAGTTTTGTTCCTCAATGTTTTAGGATAATCTGTTGATATCATGCAATTAATGACAAAAGATGGACACCCAAAGAAAAGGGCACCAAAAGAAAAGATTTATTATAATTCCTGAAGGATATAATTAGATGGTTTTACTTTATGCTGCAAATTTTAGAGATCCATATTTTGTAAAACATGTTGAAGAATATATTTTTATCTTGTGCTAAACTCTTTCCTATGTAGTGAAAATTTATTAATTAGTTCTAGTTATTTGCTAAATCATCAGTCATATATTTATGGTAATGGCCCTTGTCCAATTGGTTTACCTGAATAGGGGTTAACAGGGGGAGGGGGTCATTACAAGGATTTTCGAAGTACTGACTATTGCTTCTTGTGAGCCAAAAGTAGAAGGGTGGGAGAGGGAAGCTCCACCTCAACACCAACTGATGCCATGTGGGGCCAGCTCAGTCAAGTCAGCCAACAACAGAGAACCACCTTGGTCGAGAAAAAAAGATATTCCATGAGCATGTTGAGATTGCGATCAATCTGGGCCATCTGTCTGGTCGGATCGGGCCATTATCAAGGTAGGTCCCACCTATTTGTTTTAATTTAAATAAGAAATCTTAATAACATATAAAAATCATATTAATTGATTGGAACATCATATGATAATAAATTATATACCAAATGAATCATAAAAATCTAAGAAATCCAAATAAATTTATGTTATAACCTATATCTCATTTGTTTTGCAAAAGTGACGGACTTTTGCATTTTACGAGTCTTTACTTTTATTTTCTTAAATTAAAATGACTGGAATGATGCCTACTATCTAGACTCAATAATATTTGGTTCATAAACCATAATGATGCATGTATTTCTCTTAGATCATTAAAACTGGAATGAACTAACCAATGATGATTTAAAACTCCTTTCAATACTAATATTGCTATCTCCTTCTGAATGATAAAATGAGCCAAACATGCACCTAATCTTGTTTATGTTCTAGTAACTCTAAAATGAGATTACCTCAACAAGTGAACTCTGATCTAATCATAAGGACATCATATAAACCTTGCTTTAATAAAATCCCTAGTCTTGGGTCATAAGGACTCATAGTAATGATGTACCCCAACTTACTTTTAGGGTAATCACTAGTACATTTCTGACCTCTAATATCACTTTTCATAACATCAATTTCACATGAAAACTGACACCATACCATCTACAATGTCGGTTGTAGAGCACAAACATCAATATTGATCACATCTTGTCGATTAAGAAAAAACATAGATACCATTTTTTCTCTAATCTCAGTTATCTTTCAAATAAATTAATGTCCTAGAAAACCTATGAAATTCATTTTTTAAGGAAAATTGTAGGTTAGCATCATTTGTCACAAAACCAACTACATATTGAGTAGACCGCAAAAGTAGGACCATATAAGGTTATAGTGAGGGAGAGATACAATCCATCTCTAGATTAGGGCTCCCATGGCGGGCAAGGGCTCTTGTTCCCCTCAGACCGCCTCCACCAACATTACATCCTCCACCACCCTGTCGGGGCCTGATGTCAAAGACTGGTTCTCATCGATTGCTACTGTCATGATGGCCTGTAATTGGGTGAAGTGAGTTGCCCCCCACCCCACCCACCCCTTGCCAAAGATAAGAGGACACAATGGTGGATGACCCCAAGATATCCTTACACAAGGAGGGAGATAGGAGATTATGGACACACTTCAATGCTCCTATAATGGATGAAATGGATAATTAGCACAAGCTCTTGGTCTATGTTCAGATCCTTGGTGGAAAGTGAAATCTACAACAAATCAAGGGTTGGATGATTAGGATGACCTAAATGCGAGCTCGAGTTGTTCATCCTTGATGAAAGTGTGTACCTTACCTGGTTTGCTAATCTGGAAAATTTGAAAGGATCCATGCTCAGTGGACCCCGGTTCATTGATTATCAAAATCATTCTGGTTAGCAAGTGGATAGCTCAAGCAGACACAAGGAGGGCCATGCTCACCGCGGCTCCTTCCTGGGTGTCCTTGCCTGATGTTGGGATGCACTAGACATCTAGATCCATAACTATCATCGCCAATGTGGTGGGAGAACACAAAGCCATAGACATAATATATAATGAATCCATTCAAGATTACACCCAATTCTTTATTGATATCTCAGTTGGAACTGAGCCGCCTCTAGAGATCAAGGTTGAATTGCCTCATGAAGAGAATTGGGAAGTGTGCCTTTATTTTGAAGCAATGTCATATTGTTGTGATCTTTACCAGGTGTTTGGGCACGAGTCAAGTAACTACCTAGGTGAAAGAACCACAAGTTTTTCTAGGCACCTCCAAATAGTATCAAAACCTCCTAGGCAAAGATCCACAAGGTACGCCAAGTCCAAGCCACCCCTCCCTAGTCAAGGAAAGGTAAGGATAAGATTGGATCTAATGTGGGAGTAGACAATGTACCTTTAGAAAATACCTCTATCCCTGATGTTGGTCCTTCTGGAGTGATCACCAATGAGAATACCTAGAGTAGTCCAGAAGCATAAATGCAGGAAGGATAAATCCCAATCTCTGTTACTATCACAATAGAGGCTTTTATCATTCCCTCTTGTGTTGTGGAGGAATACGGAAGGTACATGAGTGCCGATATTAGAGTGGAGAACAACATGTTCATTTCCCTTGACTAGGTCGAGGACGAAGATGTAGTGGGAATTGTGATCAATCCATGTATGCACCCGAGGCAGACCAGAAGCTCAATAAAGAAGTCCAAAACTACTACCTGCTCCAGTGAGGGGTGGGGGATTTAAGTAAAAGTTTTATATGTCCCTCTACGCACAGAATGTGTGAGGAGCTTCATTCGCAGGAAGTCAGAAGGGACTCAAGAAGGTGATTGTCTAGGAAGGAGTGACCCTAGTGGTCTGTCTTGAGTCTTGGATAAAAAGGGTTGTAAAGGAAAGGGCGGAAACACTCTTTCCACTAGGTTGGAGTGCCCTATCAAACCTGGAACAAAGAGAGGGAGGTAGGATAGCTATCTAATGGAATTCCATGGCATGTGATGTTGACCCCATTAACTCCTCTGACCTAGTGGTTACTATTTCCTATTGCAATAGAGGAGGTTTATCGTTCATTCTCTTAGGCATATATGGTGAGAAGTTGGAAGCTAATAGGAGCAGGACGTGGTACGCCATTAAAGACACTACTCAAGAGGAGATTATGTACTTGACTACAAGTGACTTCAACAACGTTTAGATGGTTGATGAGAAAAGATGGTGTCTCAAGGTCCCTGCCAGAGTCCTGGCCGCGTTAAATGATATAGTTGAAGTTGTTGGTCTTATTTAATGAAAAAAGATCAAAGGGTTACCACATGGTCTAAGAAATAGACTGGTGATAGATGAATTGTGAGTGACATTGATAAAAGCCTAGTCAATGAAGTGTGGCTCAATGTATGGCCTAATGTTGTTATTAAGCTCGGGTCCAAACCTCTTCATGATCATCCTATGATGAAGATGGAATTTCTTAATAAACCTCACATACAAGAAGCTTAGATTCATGAATTGGTGGCGTGACTAGAAAATTTTTCAAAGAGATAGTTGCTGAAAGTTGGGACATTGAAGTAGATGTAAACCTACTATGCAGGATGATCAAGAAGATGCAAAATACTAAGAAGGCATGGAAGAAGTGAAGTAAGGAGAAAATGAATCTAAGGAACCCATTGCCCAAGGATGAGAGTGACTATGACACTGCTACCGCTGTGGTCCTGAATAATCCTCTCAACCTTGAAGCTGTTACAAAGGAAAGTGACACTAAGGAAATACTATTGAAACTATGGAAAGATTCAGAAATCCATTACTGGAAAAGAAGCCTCATGGAATGGATCAGAGATGGCAAGAGGAATACCAAGACCTACCATGATCCAGTAAATAAGAACGATATGAGGGAGACTATTCATGAGCTAATCAATGAATATGGGAAAGTGATTAGTAGTAGAGATGAGATTCCCACCAATGCTATCAACTATTTATAAACCCCATGTAATAATAGTAGCAAACGGCCAAAAAACTATGACAACTTACGGCCTGAATGCAGAGTGAATGACATAATGAATGCAGACCTATCCGGCCACATCACTGATGAGGAAATTAAGAGGGTTTTCTTCTCCATCAATATTTCTAAGTCCCTTTTCACATATGGGTTCAATGGAAAATTCTTTCAAGTCATGTGGGATAAAATCAAGGAAGATGTATGCAAAGCTATCAGACAGATTACTACTAGACATAATATGGTTCGTGCTACAAATCACACCTTCATCAAGATCAATACCAAGAGAAAAGATATCTGGAATATTTCCAATTATAGGCCTATAGCCTGATGCAATGTTTTATACAAAGCAGAGTCCCAGCTTCTACATGGATGGATCAAAGAAATCCTAGAGGCATTTGACTAGGGTCTATTCTACAGATTGACCTTTTGGCAATATATTTACAAATTTCCAAAAAACCGACAACATACCCCTTCTTGTGAAATATTTTTTTTCCTTCAAAATACCTATATCGTCGGTTATACTGGGGTTTTTATAGTAAGATATCCGTTGTATACTTTTGGTTTCGACTAGGGTCTCTTCTACAGATTGACCTTTTGGCAATATATTTACCTATTTCCTAAATAACCAATGACATACCCCTTCTTGTGAAATAAATTTTGCCTCCAAAATACCTCTATTGTCGGTTTAACAATAGTAAAACCAATGTTGTACGTCTTATCAACCGTGAAACAATGTACATCCATGTTGGATTTCTATCAAGAAACTAATGATAGAGGATTCGCACCACGTCCCCAAAAAAATATCGTTCCCCGCAAATAGCTCTCAGGGGCCAGTTCATCCAACAAAACTAATGTCTAAGTCCTTATTCAGGCTGACATTTTTTATATATATGGGCCTCTGTCATTGGTCTTTTTTCCTAAATTTTGTGTAAGTCCTTACTTAGTCATATTTTTTTCTCTCCAGTACTGAATTCTAAGTACTTACCGAGGCTGACTTTTTTTTCGATAAGTGTCTCTATCATTGTTTTTTTTCCCCAGACTAACATATAAGTCCTTAGTTTTTTGTGTATCTCCCAAAATTGATGTGTAAGTCCTTATTATGGGAAACATTTATTTTGATTGGATAAGGGCCTCTATCATTGGTTTACCTATCTAAAATTGATGAGATGGTGTGTGCTATGTCAGCATTTTCTCTTAGCAAAGAGAGGAATGTGTACTTAGTTGTTGCTTGTCACTAGCAACTGACAACTAAGTTCACTTAATAGCACCCAAAAAAAAATTCTTTCTCCCATTCTTTATTTCATCACCATAATATCCCTCTACTCTGGAGATCGTTGCTGCTTGTGTTGATCACTACCACCATCATTTCTCGTGCTAACCACCACCATTTCCACCATCATTACTCGTGTTGAACGCCACCACTACTATCATTGTTGCTCATGCTAACCACCACCACCAATCTCGTGGCCGCCTGTGGTGACGTTGTAAGGGAAGCAACTCATGTTGCTTCTAGGTGCTTAGTGTCACTACTTATTGCTATCACCATAGGTCAAGTTGTTTTCATAGCAACATGTCATTCATGATACAATAATAGGTACCTAAAGGTGCTAATTTTATGATATTTGAGTACCATGTGATGGGAAAATGAAACACATGACCTTACTTGCTATTTGGGTTTTTTTTATGAAGTGAGTACAATAGTTCTCTTAACTTTTATTTTGCTAAAATTTTGTTTACGCTTCTTGCTTAAATTAGGAAATGAATTCATTATATTTGGATATCTTATTATCTAATTCTTATGACTTGATGAACCTTAACCTTCCTAGTGCATAATTGACATAAATATCATAGTAATCATCTAAAAGTGATGAAACATAAACATAATATGAAACATGGACCACACTTTCTTGAAATTTGATGTACGCCTATCTTAATGTATATTTTTTCAACTATGATATGAATGATGATACTAAGATCATAGGTATAAAAATGACTACATTGTCTATTGGCCTAGAAACACATATAATATTTACTCATTAGGAGTAATATTTGATAGTTCCGATTTGGGTATGTTCTTGAACACGTAATCTCACTTAGGATGTAAGTGTATAATGTGTATCCGTTATTCAATATGTTTCATCAGCACTTTCCCATTTGTTCTCTAAGTACATATGTAGTTGGATATTTGGCCATCTACATAGGTATACTTGGAGAATGGTGGGGAAGTGTTGTTGAAATTTTATTGAAAACTTAATACACATCATACACTTAATGTCAAATTAGGTGTTCAAAAATGGGATAGGTGGCACACACATTCATTATTGAACCCTA
Source organism: Alisma plantago-aquatica (assembly GCA_963693085.1). NCBI lineage: Eukaryota > Viridiplantae > Streptophyta > Magnoliopsida > Alismatales > Alismataceae > Alisma > Alisma plantago-aquatica. The sequence continues at coordinate 1,694,167,433 of OY856409.1, read as the reverse complement.
AACCATAATTTGTAAACCATAAACCCTAAAACCTAATCTGTAAACACTAAACCCTAATATGTAAACCCTTATCCCTAAACACTAAATAATTAACCCTAATATGTAAACTCTTATCCTTAAACCCTAAATGATAAACCCTAATATCTAAATCCTAATATCTAAATACTTGATTCAATACTTGTTTTATCCTTGAAATTTGAATGGATAGATCATGGATGTCCATTCCAAATTGTTGTACCCTAGAGTTTATTACTGGTCTTGATCAATTTTGAGATTTGCACAGGAACATAGGAAATGATATGGAGATAGGTTCTATTATCCATGTAGGAATTGTAGTAATAATTTCTAAGTCAACACCATTAATGAAATAAAAAGCAATGTCATGTGCAACAGGATTGTACATGGCATATAGAATGGTACTAGCATGGAGAGGTTACTACCATGAGATCAGTAGATGTTGATAGCAGTACTTGTGTTGAAAAACAAATGTCCAGCAATGATATAGATGTGAAAGACCTGAATTTGATAGGAATGGTTGATGTGATTCTAGATAGTTGTGGGGTAGAGTACATCAATCCACATTCCTTATTTAGAAACATTATGCATTATATTGAGAGACTTTTATACTTAGTTAGTACTAAGTTTACAAAGTTGAGTAATATATTGAGATTATATACTATGAAGGTGAACAATAGATGGATGGTGCACTTCTACCATTGATGTTACACACTACTCAATTGGAGTTTGAATAGATGAAACCCTGTGAATAGAAACACATAGAGGATTCACTTTCAAAATTTATAAAGACCTACACAGACATTCCTACTTCTTCTAAAACACTAACCCGCAAGCGCATGGGGTCGTATGGTAGTATAGGTAAGGTGGCAAGTATAGGGTTGATACACAGGGAGAAAAGCAGGCACTAGAGCTAGGTTAGTTTTTAGGCTATGTTCCAACTGCAGAGTCTAGGGTTAAGGGTTTGAAGGACATTCTTTTGATTGTTAAACTAAGGATGAATAAGAAAGCAACTAAAGGAAAGCAAACAAGAAAAAAACCTAAGTTAACCCCATACAGTTAATTCTACTAAATAAGAAAAGAAAAGGCATGTATGGAAAAGAGAAATCTATGATAAGGCATGCAAGAAGAGAATTAAACTACACTAGACAAGTTAATAGGGCAAAAGAGAAATTAAAGGCCTAAACTAGCATGAACAAAGAAAGAACAAGGCAAGAAGCTAACTAAGCAAGTAAAGATCTAACTAAGCTAACACTATCTAAGCAAGAAGACAATTAAGGTTTTAAAGCATTAAGGGAAATGTGGGTTGTTTAAGGGATGCACATATCAATTAGGTTGGGGGTGACATGTGAACAATATAATTCCATTTAGATTACCAAACCAAACAACAAGACAAAGTCTAATGAATTATCCTAAACTACTAACTGGCCATGGATATGCTAGATTGTGTATAGGGGAACTAGTCCCTAACACTCCTTACAACCCTTGCAAGGCTCAATTGGGTTAGGGTAGGTATAATTCAAATAGAGTCTAATCAAGCCTAGGTTTCTAGGTTAGATGATCTTAGGATGATTAGGGGTTGAGGTTAGTAATGGGAGTGGAAGTGAGGTTTTAGGCCTCCCATCACCCACATTCTAGCCTTGAGAAAGTGCCATCCTAAGCACACCAAATTCATCTAAAATAGCTACTTAGATATCTCAACTATGGTTAGGAGAATTGATTATAGTATAGGAAGATGGATGGCTAGCTAGGGATCCAAGAATTGTACCTAGGAGCAAATCCCAAAATTTTCACATATAAGCATTTTCCCTATATTCCTAGGTGATTTCAAGCACAAACCAATAAGCAATTTATGGAGAGTGAGATAAAAATAGAACATAATCATTAGGAAATGAAAATTACAATGTTTACATATCATTTTCCCCCAACATGGTATCAAAAGTAATATTTTCCACCCCAAACAGTCCACCCAAGGGGCCTAGCTACTCGTAGCAATGCAAAATACAAAAAGAAGAAAGAAAGAGGTAGAAGAAGCCATGGAGCTCAGTGTAGATGAAGAAATCCTCCATTTAAACTGCTACAATATGTCCTCCTCTCTCCTCTAAGGTGAAATGGCATTGGATGATGGTGGAATAGGGTCAAAACACTAGGAAACTAGGGTTTTGGTGGTGGAAATGGAGTGGAATGGAGGTGGAAATGGAGTGCAATGGGTGGAATGCAAAAATGGGAATCTAGGAGGTGGTGGAAGGTAGCTAGCCTCGTGCTAGAGATATCACCTAGGTATATATAGGTGTGGGGGAAGCAATAGGTCAAGTAGGGGAAGTATGGGTAAAGTAGTGCAAAAATAGGCTAGGGTTGATGCCTACCACCGGGGTGGTGAGTCACCACGTCTGTGGTGGTTGTAGGGGAACATGGTCGTGGTGTATGGGCACATGTGAGGTGAAACATGGATAAAGATCACTGGGAATTGGTCAAATTTGTACATGAAATTCCATGGTCATGGTGATCACCAGGTCCATGGTGGATCTTGGTCACCACGGGGGTGGTGAAGCCTGATCACCACTTGGATGGTTGTTCACCACAGAGGTGGTTGAGCCTGATCACCACTGGGGTGGTGGTTCACCACGAGTGTGGTGAAGCCTGATCACCACTCGGGTGGTGGCTCACCACTAGGTGGTGGAAAGAAGCTTTAATCTTACATTTTAGTGTAACATGGGGCATTTGTGCCATGGACATGGCCACATACCACGACCATGTTGGAGCTTCTTCCTTGCACTTTAACCTTCAACTTACTCATCTTTGATGCTCCTTGCTTTTGGTTGACTGTTGACCACATGGGGTAGGTTCGAAAACATCTTGGAATCTCTTTGGGCTCCTACAAGGGTGAAGAAACCCTTAGATTCTGCTCCTTCTCTCCCTTCCATCAAAATGGCCAAAGTACCCATAAAACATGCAAAAAGCCTCCATTAGTGCATTTGATAGAAACATTCATATTGAGGGAAATAACATGTAATCTAACATGTATAGATGTGGTTAAAGTGCATTTAAGACACAAGATGAAGCCCTAAAATAGGACTGCATTACCACCCCAAACTTAAAACATACGTGTGCTCAAGTATGCTCCAACTCAATCTCTCTACCATTTTTCCACTATCAAGAAATGACAATTGCAATCAAAAAAGTGATAATTGACTAAATGGGCTCAAGGATGACTAAGTGCATGCATTCTACCTCTCTCCTCTCATCTTTCACAAACTAATCATGACTAGAGCATCGAGCCTACAAACTTCAAATATAGAGCATAGAAAACACAATCAATCCATGTGGCTGTCATATCACTCCGGGTAAACCGTTTCACGGTAGCAAAGGTAAAAAATCACTAATTTTGTTGCTTTACATTCATGCATTCAATCTCATATGTCCATCCACAGTAAGTAACCCATGTGGCTACATAACGGGAAAAATGAGCTAGGTTTGACATTTCCTTGCGCCATGGGCATGCAAAGGGAAGAAAGGGTTGTGGTCAAAATTTGGACTGCTTTTCCACACTCATCTTTTCTTTATTTAATTGATCTTAAATAGGATCATCTTTTACTTTCTTTTTTCTTTTCTTTTTTTTTCTTTTCTTTGCCATTGGTGTAGATAGGACACATGATGAAGAGAGTGAAGTGGGGAGTAATAGATGTGGCCACCTAAAACTTTTGGAGGTGGCCATGTCTGATATGTGCACTTTGACATCCTTTCATGAGGCAGAGAGGTAAGAAGATGGTGGTAGAAATGTTGGGTCCAAGAGGGGTTACTAGTGTGGACATCAACATGAGGCTCATGCATGAAAATTACTCCAATAATTTCATCAAGCAATGACAGACTACATGAATGAGCAATATAAAAACCACCTTTTTATCATGAGATTCTATAAAACTCTACGAGTTTGTGGCTTGCTTCAATCACAATTCACCAAACAATTCACAAGCATGAGAGAGGTTATGCACATGTAAGAAGTCAAGATTAAGTCCATTAACAATAAACCATTATAATTCACATGCATTTGTCAAAGGTCATCATTTTCAATCCAAAAAGTAGAGATCGGCTCAAAACACATTTTTAGGCAAGAAGTTCTAAACTTGGACAAAATTGGCTAAAATGGTGCCAAATTGCCTTCAATCACATATAATACTTCATTATTGAACATAAATAAGAGAACTAGCAAAATCTATCTAAAACATGCAAAACTTAGCAAAAATCTACATGATGTGTGATGCATGGCAAAAAGAGCAAAATTTTTGAAAATTACGCAAAAACTAACAAAAAGTAAACTACATGACATGAAAGCATGCAAAGTAGGTAAATTTTATCTAGACAGCAAGAGAAAGAAAACAAAACAAAACTAACTGGCAGGTTAAATGAAAAAAAGGGTGAAAAGAGAAAAAAGGCAGACTGCCCTACCACCCCCAAGTTTTGGATCATGTTGTCCTCAACATGACATTAAAGTATAGGAGTGATAGGGTAGATGATCATTGTGGTGGCTCTGGTGGTGGTTCTCCCTATAATTTTAAATTGCTGACTTAAGTGATAGAGTTCGGCTGCAACACGACCATGCTACATGGAACGACCATGTGGAGGTGCTTGTTACACAGCCGTGCTGCCTTGAATGGACATTCTAATTTTTAAGCTACACGGTCATGCTACCTTGCATGACATGTGGAGTCTATTCTTCACTTTGTTGATTTTCTTTGATTCTCCTCAATTTCTGTGTTGATTGTCATTGAACCACCACAGCCATGGTGAGTACTATGACAGTTCATTTCAACTCGAATCTCATCAAAACATCAAAATGTTTGATCGAAAATGGTTTCCTCATGGATTACTTGTCAAAATATCATCTAATTTTCCTCATTTCAACCTATTTTCACCTACACATCTTAAAACATAAAAAAAAATTATTAAAAAAGTGTCTCTGTGTGTTTTTTTTTCTTGGAAAGGTGTAAAAATAATCAAAAGTGTCAAAAATGGAAGGTTGGGTGAAAAATTCCCAAACTTAGGTGGGTTGCCTCCCACAAGAGCTGAGTTTCATGCCTTCAACTGGGCTTCTTAGCGATTATTCAACAATTCATCCATTTGGCATCCTCTTGTACCCATTCATTCAATAAATGCATCTCTCATTTTCACTCAATCGATGCTCCTCATCCCTTTGATCACAAAAATCATCATCAATTCTTCCATGCCGACCTTCTTCTCTCAAATGATGATTCAGACTCTTAAAGTGACCATGTCCAATGTCCTCATTTCGAGCTCGTAGTGTTGGGGTCTTGTACATATGGATCGTGATCTTCATGTCCATACATGAAATTGTCATCGTGACACTACAAACATGTATCGATGTTAGATGTAGACAAGAATGGTCTCCCCAAGATAATAGGAATCTTCCTATCCTCCTGCTCCATATCAAGAACAATGAAATCCGTCGGGAACACTACTATGATGACCTAGACATTTCTATCTCTTCATATATTTCTTATGAAATTCACCTTCACCCAATTCCTACACATTGAGTTATGATTAATGTTTGAATATGCTTTGACACTCAATTGGTTCATCTTGTTTGCACTTGTCTTGGGGTGACACCCAATGTTTTCTTTTTGAACCTAAGTTTCAAGTCTTTAATATGTATATAGCTTGCATGATATTTTGAACCCAATAGGTTTCATAAAATCACTTTTTAATATATTCCATAATATAGATTTCATTTACCTTTTCAATGCATCTTATTTTGTTCATTTTAGATCTAGGATGATAGAGTTATGTCCTATTGAATTGGGACCTTAAAAACTGTAATTTTTAATCTTTTTACCTTTATTTTGCCCTTAATGGGCCCAAACCCTGGACGCGCGACCCATTTACCCCTTCTTCTCTGGTTCTCTATCTGCTCCTCCTTCAAACCAATTAGGAGGCTCTTTTGTGGTGGCCATGGTTTGTGTCCGTTGGATCCATTTGTTGGGGATCCAAGACCCCAACTAACAGTCACCTTGCATTCCCCTCTCTAGGCGCCACTCTGATGCGATGCCCACACACCGTTGGATCCATGCTCAACAGCTGAGATAGTCTCGCCAATCCTCGTATGAGGAGCAACACTCATGGTGTCGGCCTCCAGCTATTGTGCTTTTGGCTCCTCCAATCACCCACTTCCCTCGACCCTTTTTACAAATTTTTACCCCCATTCCCTTCGCCTATCCACCCCGAGCCTTTCCCCCTTGCCTTTGAACCCTACCACGCCCTCCTTTCCCTCTTCTTCCTCTTCTTATTTTTCGCAGCCTGTGTGGTGCCACAACAAATGTGTGATTGAGCGATCATGCTCTAGTCCTCCATTGTGAGAAGGAACTATGGGTTTAGCTCCGCCAAACCCCAGTGTATAGGGCGGCTACCATGTTTTCTCTCTTTCCCTCTATACCTCACCCACTTACTTCCTCTGATGAGGCTTCCACCATGCTGCCACCACACGACTGGTGCAAGTGATATGAAATGTAGAAATCATAGGATGGAGATCCAATGACCGCTCCCTGCGATCGTGATGCTCCCTCTCTACCCCTCTCTTGCTCTCTCTTTCTCTCTCTCTCTCTCTCTCTCTCTCTCACTCTACCTCACTGGCACTAGGCCGCCTACCACAACGCGCCACATCGCCCTGTGCCTCCACCACTCACCCACCCCCTCTCTCTCCTCCTGTGCTGGCATTTGAACCATGGGTGCAATCAAGGTTTTGATCCTCGCCAATAGCCAATCAGGCTTGAACATGTGGTTGTTTTAACTCTGAATTGCTTGCTTAGGGGTTTTCTTCAAAGGTTCATATCTCCTAAACCCTATGTCCAAATATGGCAAGTTTATATACCATTTTGATAAAAAAAACTCCTTTTATTCAATCATGGTATCTACTATTACTAGTTATGCTTGTATATCTTCTATTTTATTGATTATTCACCTTGCATTCTCTATTTATCACCAAGTCCTATGCATGTATGCAAATCTTGTACCATTTAATGATATGTGGCCCTTTTCTATGCACATTAGTAACTTTGCTCTCTTAAAGCATGATTAGATAATTCATCTCATCCACTTATGCTTAATTGGCATTGCTTGGTCTATCCCATCTAGTCTTAATCATTTATGATTTTGATGTGACCCTAATTTTTCATCCTCCTTTTTCACGGTACCTCAATAATTAATATTCCCTTGAGATTAGTGTTAACTAATCTAGCTTTTTTACTTGCTCTCTAATGCCATCTTTTATGTGCTATGACTCACAAGTCACCTTTTGAGTAATAAAATGTAACTTATCACTTATGAGGTTTGGATCATTTAATCTCTATAAAATGTTATCACCTCAAAATCATTGGCCATTTTTATGCCTTATGTTCTCTAAAATCACGAATCTCACACTTATATGCCATATTAACATCATGAGACCTTATGTGCTCATCATGATGCAAATGCACATGAGAAATGCCCTAATGCCTAAAATTGGGTAGAATGATGCATGCACTAACATAAGTGACCGATACTAGGAGCATCGCTCTAGCCCGACACGATACCGAACCCCAATATGCATCGCGCGTCACGGCGCATCGCCCGAGAGGGTGCCGCCCGACATGATCATATCGGGAAAGGGTCCTCGCACGATGCAATCCACCCATCACGGCGTGTCGCCTGAGAGGGTGTACCACCCGACACAGTTGTATCGGGCTAGGTTCCTTCCCGGTATCGGGCTGGAGGGTCAATTGTAGTCTGTCATCCTTCTATATCATGAAGGCAACATCTATCTTTACTTTTTCAGTCAATTATTTCTTTTACTTATGCAATGTAACCAGAACCTTATTTGTTTATGGAAATGGAAGAGCTTAATTACATGTTGCTTTATGTTTGGTACCTTTGTTGGATGATTGCTATGTTTAACATCTGAACTCTAGCTTGCATGCTTGGATCGCGTTTTGATTAGCTACTGAATCGTGTTTTCCCATTACAACAGCCTCGAGAGAGGTGTTGTGACTCTAGTGTTTGGTCCGATTATGGAGTTCGAGAGTGCCCGGAATCGGAGTTGCTTTAGTAACCTTTCCACTCTAATTTAAGTCCAGCAACCTCGAGAGGGGTGTCGATACTTGATTAGAGGTACCCGCTCTGAGAGGAGGGGTACAGGATGCTTCTGCTGCCGCTTGTTTTACCGAAGTTTTCTCCTTCGTACCTTGCTTTAGCTTTAGTATTATCTCTCTATTTCTATTGCATGAAAACCCCTAAAAACTAATTAATGCCTAAAACCTTAATCTTTCTTGTAGCTCCAGTTGGAGATAGTTTGCTTTTAATTTTACTATCTCTTTTACCTCTTTTCTGGAGTGTAGCGTGTCGATTCCGAGTTCTCAACACTACCACCCTTGTCCCTGTGTTTGACCCCGTATATCTACTTCAACCCCGTAAACAAAGTTGCGGGAGCCTAGAAGGTTTCGAGTTATAAATCTAAAAGTCTGACTACTTCAAATCCACCTCCAATTTTTGGACGCGCGATTTAGGTCGGTCAGAAAGGCCAAAGAGGATAGAAATTAAAGGAAAAGATGGGAAAGAGGGATAAAAGACAAAATGTCTAGGATTCGATATGTTACAACACTCCACCCCTTAAAGAGGATTTCATCACCGAAATCACAAGCAAGGTGGAAACGGTGAGTGTGCAACACCCCAACACTAATTTTAGGTTGTTCCTCCAAACCTGAAACCTCTGCCAAAGCTTTCACCAACAATTCCTCATAGGTTAGGTTCTCAAGGATCACCTAGGGTTCCACTATTAAGATTTATTTTATGATATTTAACATTATTAACATTTTAGGCTTATTAGCATTATATTTGTTAGGATATCACATTATCATTATTATTTTGTCATGTCATATTCACTTGGTTGCCAAAAAGAATTATATCTCATTATTATGTACAACAAGAGGTTACTCAATTATCTCAATATATTTTATCATTAATAATTTGGATTTACACTTCATTATCCTCATATTATCATTATATTAATTATAAAAAATTATCTTCCACATGATAGGACATTTATTCAATTTGTTATTAAGTCTACAATTAATCCAAATAATGTCACATTTATTACTTATATCTATATTAAACATTGTCATGTTGTCATATTCCCTTTCTTGCTTACATTAATGTCATCATTAATCGATTTCTCATATTTATTCACTTCATATTATTAGTAATGCACATTTATGTGAATCCAATCACTTTTTATCCATATTTGAGTTATCATATGCATTTTAGTGAACATAGGGGAACATATTACACATTAATGAATTGATTCACATCAGGTGATTAGTTAGATGTATATTAGAGAACGAGATAATATGGATTTATTATTGATGACTTGATTAACCCATGATTAGGTGTTTATAAATCATTTATGTGTACCAAAATATGTCATCTAATTATGAAACCTAATGTCACTAATATATCATGAATATCATTAAGGATGTATAGGCTGAGGTTAGGCGATTACAACTTAGGGTCTAGTTAATGTGACCATTATATTTCATTAATTCATTCTTAGCACATATTAAGGCCAATATTAGGTTACATTTATGTGTCTTATTATATCATTAGGGTTTATAGGTTCCTGACATGGTTAGCATCATGTGTATTCACAATTAGTATTAATATGTGAGTTACACTTATTATGTGCATTGGATATTCATTAGGGTTTGAACATATGAATTATTCATTAGATAACCATTATACATTCATTAATATATAAATAAGAATTTAAGGTTACAATTATAACTAGTTTGGTCAAAACTAAGGATCCAAGCACAACAACCTAAGGATGGGGTTAGAGTTTCTAAAGATAGATAGATATCAGGATGTCACAGGGTTCCATCCCCCTAAAGAGGATTTCGTCCTCAAAATCTAACTACCCAAACATCATCAAACTAACTATACTCTACCCCTTAAAGGGTTCGACCTATCATGACAAACTACACTAGGGATAGAGGATGAGTCTACTATCTCATGTACAAGATGCATCACACTTCCACTGCACACTCTGATTGCTCACATAACCCCAAACTTCAAATTCTAGGTTCTAGGGATAAACTATCCAAGCATGTGGTCCTATGGGACATAAGGAAACTCTCTTGGTATCTATCCTCAAACAAGTCATCATACACCTAGAATAAAGGGTTCCCAAAGATATACAACATAAAAGTCAAAGGTTACTATTTCCTAAAAGCAAACTATTTCAGACAATCCATATCAGCTCAGGCCAGACCGGTATCATATGGATCTGGGAGTCCTCATAAACCAAACAAGTGGTGTGGAGGAAAATATTTCCAGACTCCAAAACATGATCCTTTCTAGAAACCTATGCTTCAACTTCATGCCCTAATAGTTGCCTAAAGGCAAACCTAAACAACATCAAGTTATCATGGTTACATAAGCATCTTCAATTATAAATATCTTAGGTTTTTACTCAATGTGATTCTAATGTGGAACTATAAGATCCTATATCAACCTTTCATTAACACATATCAAATCTATGGTAAGCATGTACTTTAAAGGGAAACTACTTAAGGCAAGGATTCTAAATAGGGAGCCAAAATTGAAATTGTTAGATTCTGACTACGTGGCATCTGATACCATGTTGTAAAAGAGTGAAATCACCCCTTTACTAAAAAATTTAAATGTCAATCCATTCCCAAAATATTCAAAAGGTATGTTGAAAATGGTGTAAAATTTCCAAAGCTTTATTTATATGGTATACAAAAGACCATTGGAAAGAAGCATAATAAAGAATAATTGACTATATTCAATTTCATAAAAGATTATACAAGAATATATCATTCTCCCTTTAGGGTTTACATCAGGATACACAAATAGGATCTAGATAGACAGAAGTCTAACTACTACAATCTTGTCTCCAAAGCAACAACTCCATCAACCAAGTCCAAACCAAAAGCTAAGAGGCTATGTAATAAAGATGGTTGCCATAAGCAAATATAATAAAACAATTGCATGCATGATTAATATTGACTACCGTAACTAAGGGTTGAGGCACCTACCGGACCTTCAACCAAAAGGTGAGGGGATAATAAGACATTCCCAGTCACCTACACATATTTCATATGTAGGGTAGAATATGACGTTCCCCAATGCGAATGAACACATGCCCTATTATGGGTGGTTGTAAATAAGTACCACTACTATAGCTAGTTAGTCTAATAAAATAATCATGCTAGAATCAATGGCAAGTAATAGTATCATTTAAATAGAACATGGAAGTGGGGTACCAAGTCCCAAGAATAATATTCCAAAACTGATTAATGAGGCAAGTATATCAAAAGATTCCACAGTATAGGAAATAGGGTTTAATAAAGCCTCATTAGAGAAAAAGTAGGTTAAGGCACAAATATTCCCAATTTAAGGTGTAAATGCACATACCTCTTCCTTAGAGCCCTAGAAACCACTTTTCAAATCCCTAAGCAAGATCAGAGTCCACTTGTACTAATATCATTATCATATCCATTTACTAGAAATATGTACATTCGTTAAAGAGTTAAAACACCAAAGTTACCAACGTTTTCTACAAACCATTGATTTAGGTCCTGAAATTATCACCATTGTCTTAGTTAGGTTATTTTATGAAGAAAACATATAATATTATGTATTTTGAAGATATGGACTTTTAGATGTATTTTTAGTGATTTTTAATCAATTAAATAATTTCCCAAAAATACTTTTTTGACAAACTCAAAGTCACATATTGCAATTTCGTGCGATGGTAGGGTTCGGAGGACGAGGAGGCGGCGGAAGCCGCAGTGGGGGTGCGTTCAGCACCGGACGGGGGGCAAGGCCACCGGCAACGGGTGTTGGAGATGAGGACAGGTACAGTAGTGGGAGGACGGGGACAGTTGCTCCTCTCCGTAATATAGGCTTGAACCTACAGTACTCTAGCTATGGCGGAACGACAAAAGAGCCAGATCTAAACACATCGGCTACAATGGAGGCTAATGGAGGAGCAGATCCCTTCCCGTCTCTGAACCTAAATGCTCAGACAGCTACTGTGGATACCCGGAGCCAAGTGTCGTACAAGGACATCATGAGTGGAGCAGGAAGCAGTGACATCCCTTCAATCTTCGGATTTGAGGACATGAACGTGCAGCTGTCAAAGTATGACATCAAGATTGTTGAGATCGAAGGCACTCCGTCTTTCCAGATCATGGAACAGAAGTACAAGGATCTCATGAAGCCTTGGTGTTTTTCGGTGATCTTTAATGTTCTATCGAGGGATGTGGGCTTTATGACCCTTCAGAAGAGAATCAAAGCCATGTGGAATCCCATTGGTAATTTTAGACTGATAGATCTAGAGAATGAGTTCTATCTGGTTCAACTTCTGTGACAAGATGACTACCTGAAGGCTCTTACTGGATGGCCATGGCCGATGATGGGCTCATACCTGAGTGTCCAACCGTGGGACCCGGGGTTTATACCAGCAAATGGAAACCCGAGATTTATTGTAGCATGGATCTGCATCCCAAGGTTACCTATCTTTCTGTATCAGAGACGCTTCCTGGAAGAGGTGGGGGATCAGATTGGTGAAACGGTGAAGGTCGATACCAATACGAAACTGAAAAGAAGGGGTAAATTTGCTAGAATCATAGTAAAACTTGATACGAGCAAGACTCTGAAGCCGGCGATTTATGTTTAAGGGGAGAGGTACATCCTGGAGTATGAAAACCTTCTTGCAATATGCCTACACTGTGGTAGGATAGGGCACACTGCAGAGGGTTGCCATATTAGGCAAGACGCATGCAAAGTTGCTGAGCAGGCATGACAGGTTGATCCGAAAGATGTAGTAGCTCCGCTAGGGGAGTAATCAGAGGCCATCCACGTGAAACCGTTTCAAAGGAAAAAAAGAAGGCAGGCCCAGGGAGGAGTCAAGGAAGTCCTGGAAACTAGCAACAAATTTCAGAACCTCGGTGTGGAGGAGGAAGCAGAACCCATAGCGGACGGCCTGGAGGGAGTAGCGGAAAGGGTGGTTGGTATTGATTGGAGGAAAAGGAAAGAGACCATGAGGTCCAAAGCTGTGACAGCTACAGAGAAGGTGGGGGAGGTGATCGGACATGAACGAAGATCATTACAGAATATCCAGAATGAGCAGACAGCTAAGAAGGACAAAGTTATCCATATGGGCAAAGAAAACTCTCATGTTGCTGAGGTTATCACGGATGACAACACAGTAGTCATGCCTGCCAAGTCTGCGGGGGCTACCACCTTTTGCTTTGGTTCATCATTGCCTAGAGGGATGGACAACAGTAGGAGTCACATGATGCATGGTAGCTCTGTGGGAATTCACCTTCGTAATAGGAAGGTTTCTAAAGTGGTGGGAAACAATACCTGCAACTCGAGGAAGCGCGGACGAAAGATGACCCCAGGAGAACAAGGGAACCCTCTAGGCCAAGACGGGATGAGCGAGATAAGCTCTTCGGTCAATCATGTGGTGGTTTAAATGATTATAGCTCTGTGGAATGTGTAGGGCATCTGCTCGACGGATGTCCAAAATGAGGTGAGGGAGATGAATAGGAAGCACAAGATTGATTTGTTTGCAGTCCTGGAGCCACGGACTAGTGGTGAAAATGCTAACCGCATTGTGAAGAACTTGGGGTACGATGCCTCACACAAAGTCGAGGCTGTGGGGTTTTCAGGGTTATCTGGGTGATGTCGAAGGAGTGTTTAGGAGTTGTTGACGTTATTCTCATTCACAAATAGTTTATCTTGTGCCTGGTTAACAATAATTGCTTGGTTATGTTCGTGTATGCCAGTACTAACCAAGGGAAGAGGAGAGTGTTGTGGAACCATTTGACCAACATCGTGAATTCTACCAAGCTCCCCTGGCTGGTGCTTGGAGACTTGAACATTGTCCTAGATGCTTCAGAGAAGGTGGGCAGCAACTGTATCAGTGTCAGCAGTTGTAGGGAGTTCACTAATGCTTTGACTGGTAGTGGTCTGCTAGATCTGGGTGCTTCGGGCCCTAGGATGACCTTCAAATGGGGAACATTGCAGGAGAGACTTGATCGTGTTGTGGCAAACCTAGATAGGATTCAAAGTTTTTCTGATACCAGAGTGGAGGTTCTTGCTCGTATTTCTTCATATCATGCTCCGATTCTGGTCCGCACTGACAAGCAACTGTTTCGTGGGAAGCACATCACCAAGACGAGTGTTTCCAGGACGAAGAGAAGCTCCTTTAATGAAATATTCTCTGACGCCTGGAATGAAGATGGAGAGTTCACGACTGTAGTGGACAGCTTTATGAAGAGAGCTGAGAAGTGGGATACTGCGGAGAGAAAGAAATGCAGGGAGAGGAAGAATTCCATCACAAACTCGATCACCAAACTTCAATGTACTCTGAGTCAGAAGTACGATGTTCGTGTGGATGAGAAAATTCAAAGTCTAGAGCACGAGCTGATGGATATTCTACATACGGAGGAAGCTAAATGGCAGCAGAAGTCCAGGTGTGATTGGATCAAATTGGGCGACCAAAACACTAAATACTTCCAAGTTGTTGTCCAATCTAAAAGGCAGAGATTGAAGATCACCAAGCTGAAGAATGATGAGGGTTCTTGGGAAGATGACCCATCTAGAATCCGGAGCTTGGTGCTTGAGCACTTCAAAAGGCAGTTTTCTTCTGATAGTGACTGCACTAGAAGACGCACTTACCCTGGTCAGTTCCCCAGGTTGACGAAGAATCAACGGGTCCTTTGTGCTGCTGTGCCATCAGAGGCGTAGATCTATGAAACGATTATGAAGATGAAACTGTTGAAAGCGCCCGGGCCTGATGGTGTGGATGCAGGCTTCATCCAGGTAAACTACGAGAGGATGAAAAAGGCTTTATGTAGAACGATTACTAGCTATTTTACAGGTGCTGAGATCCCAGGAAAGATGGCAGACTCAAACTTGGTTCTGATTCCTAAAATTAAGCTCCCTGAATCGTGTAATTAGTTGAGGCCTATCGCGCTCAATAATGTCAGTATCAAGCTGCTCTCCAAAATCATTATTGAAAGAATCAAACCCTACCTGCCGGAGTGGATCTCGCCCCTCCAGAGTAGTTTTGTTCCGGGTAGAAGCATTGCAGATAATGTCATTATGGTTCAAGAAGCTATTCACTCTATAAGAACAAGAAAGTCGGGTCAAAAAGCCATGGCTATAAAGCTCGATCTCTCAAAGGTGTATGAAAGAATGAGCTGGGAGTTCCTCTTTGAAACTCTTCAGTTAACTGACATCCCAGGAAATGTGACAAAAGTTATAATGAATATTGTTAAGGCGGGGGAGATATTTATCAACTGGAACGGTGAAATGTTGCCTTCTTTCAAAGCCAGTTGAGGGGTTAGGCAAGGTGACCCTCTATCACCTTACCTCTTCATTTTTTGTCTTGATAGATTGAGTCAAGTGATTGCGATGGAAGAGTGCAATGGTAATTGGAAATCCTTGAAGATTACTAGGAAGGGTCCGATGATATCGCTCATCTGCTTCGCATATGATATTGTCCTTTTCTGTGAAGCTTCTACCAAACAAGCACGTTTGGTGCTAAATTGTATCAGGAAGTTCGGGGAGGTCTCGGGGCAAGTCCTGGCAAAGGAGAAATCTTTGGTCTATTTGTCCAAGAACACCTCTAAAGTTCTGCGAAGAAGAATCAGTAGGAAGCTGGGAATGGTGGCTATAGATAATTTGGGGAAACATCTGGGATTTCCCATTCTACACACGAGAGCCAACAAAGCCACATACCTGGGGGCTCTAAACTTACTGGAGTCGAAGATGGAAACCTGGACAAATAGAACCTTGTCTTTTGCAGGTAGAGTTACTCTTGCTAGATCATCTAATTCTCTTTACTTTAATTCTTCTAAAGACTCTTCACTTCTATGTACTTATCATATACTTAACTCTTTTCTTCTATTTTCCCTTTGCTTTGGAGTACACAAAAGCATTTTACTCAATTATATGATCCATTCCTCATGATTGATTCTTACTATGTTGACCCTTACATACTTTTCTCATATCTTTTCCATATTTCATATTTAGAGTTCATATAATACTAATCATTAAACTTAATTTGAACCTTATGTCATATTTTTTATTCCCAATTAAGGGTTTCTCATTTGAGGCCCCAAAGCTGGATCTCAAATATTAGTTCCAACTGACTTTTAGCTATTCTAATATTTCCCATATGTTTCAACATCTTAGTGTATGTACATTCTCACTATGATGTGTGTCTAATTTATCCAGAGTCTACTCTTATTATATTGTTAATAGGAGTCATTAGATCCCAATAACACATCCTTTTAGCCAGACCAGGCCAAACCTATAGTCCTAAAGCCAAGAGCTACTCAAGATTAACCAACTCCTATTAATCTCAAACATGTGGAAAGAATATCCACTTAGGGCAAACTCGTTTAAACATAACTTCTGGTCTACTTGATACAAAGAATCACTGAATCAACTTAATGATACACAATAATGTAAAAGAACCATACATATTCTACAAACTGATAATATGAATTCATATATATAAGAGCATTTCTATTGATCTCCAATCAAATAAACAATATAAAAGCAAGAGTTGTATCACTATCTATGTTTAATCTCTTACTCCTTCCTTACTTTTCATTCTCCTACCCTAATATATTTAGGGTCTCTTTAGCCCATCCTCCCACTACATGCCTGCCTAGGGCATTTAGAGAAGAATAGATAGAGTAACTTGCTACTGGTCAACCTAAGTATTCTGATACCGGGCCAAGGTATCCAAATACCTAGACTTCCCAGAGCTATAGACACATCACCTCCTATCTGCCACACTTATAACTCTAACTTTCTATCCTAATGGTCCCTGCCAACTCAGCCTAAGCTCTGATACAAAAAGATGTCATGCCCGCATCCCACGATTACCACTAAGCATGAGATTAGGGCATAACTTTGAGAATTATACTTAATACAAAGTTCACTCCCATTTTTTTTCTTTTTTTATTTCAATCTCTTTATTTTCTCACATCCAATCACATAAACAAACTTTACAAGAGTATTAAACTTTGATCACTCTAAAATGATCTCAACATTAATGATACACATCCATACATTCATTATGTTTCTCACACTTCGATGTACATACGACATGATAATCAGATACATTCTCTCTTATCAAGGAAACAAAGATGCAAAACACCATTTACAACTCTCTCACATCTATACAAGGACCTAGAGTGACAGGGATTGACTGAACTTAACTAATCTCATACTTAACTCATGTGGTAGATCTACTCTGATGCTTTGACCTTCTTCAAGTCCACATGGTTTCCCTAAAAATTATGAGTAGAGGGGTGAGCCTACTCGCTCAGTGAATGAGTACTTCAAAGAAAAAATCTAAAGCACTGATATAATTACAAATATACTTTTTGAGCAACTAATATCAATTATAACAACAATAATCTTTAAAGAGACTAATTTTTCACAAACATAAATATGGCACAATACTCTAGATTTCTACAAGAGTGAATCAATATATGAACATGCCTGATTGATCATAAAGAGAACTAATAATTCAAAAACATACAAAGAATAATTCAATAACTGTGCACACTTTTTTAACCTCTCGTTCATCTTATTATGCCTTGAACCCACATGAGGTGGACCACAACATGTGAAAGAATCGCATCAAGCTACGATCTCACTGTACAAGGCTTAGAAGCATGCCCAGGTTCCTATGCCTATCTGTTGAGTAAGACCCCGTCTACAGCGGGCCTCAACATGACTGCCTCTCAGCGACTAATGGGAGTGGCCAGATATCTCAGACTCCACCTCTCAACCTGGGTCCTTAGGTGGTGAGTCAAAGCCCTCAGGCTTATTGTGCATCAGTGGACCTACTGACCATTGATCACTCAATATGTTACATAGGTACCACCATCATCCTCGGTTGGTTTTGGGTACCACACAACTATAAGGAGTCTGCCCTACTGGTCAAGACCCCCACACTCTACTGGTGTGCTCCGGCTTACCTCGATCTGGACTACCTCTAGTCAAGAAACCATTTCTTCCTCACATCACAAGCCTCATCCTACGAGGATTCTATAGTGTTTAGGGGATCTACATGTCTAATTCACTCTTTAAATTCAAAATTCAATCATCACATCAACATGTCTTTGTTTAGCTTTATAAACCGTTCATTTCATAAACCATCTGATAACATTTACCACAACTAAACTGTTATCTCAAACTGAGAAACATTGATACCACAATATTTGTTTCACTTAACACCCTATCATTAGGGTTTCATTTACCTCATTCACTTATTACATAACTCACATAAGGAAGGAATACATCATAAAATCATTCAATAAGGATTTCTCTCAGCAGTTCACATATAATCAAATATATATATGAAACCCTGTAATGCACTAAACTAGGGTTTCCACCCTCCTTACTGATATATCAAGAAAACATTGATATCATCGAATGAAATGCAAGATCTTATCAGACATATATGTAATACACATACAAATAAAACAATCATTCGTAAGCAGGGAGATTCAACTAGGCAAACTTCTTTATTCAATTGTATAACAATTTCAGTCATAGATGAAAATCCTAATTTTTAGTATAATCATGTAACCTCTACAATTAATTTAAGAATTCTCATTTAGATGGATTGCGATCATTTCTAATATGATTTCATAATTTGAAATTCATCACAATAGAGAAATAATCCATTTCATATCATCTTACAAAAACTAGATTAAAAGGGAAACTTAGTGTTTGTACTCACATACCAAGCAATTGAAGATTATTGATAATTGAACTCATTTACATGCAATATATTATTTAACCCACTCACCCTTTGGTGTGAAAACACCTTAAAAACGTAGCCCATCTCTGAAGATCTCGAATCCATATCAAATCTCTAGCAAAATCCGCAGTTTCTTCTTCCATTCAGCCCTAAAGAAGGTCAAATGTAGGTAGAAGATGAAGATCAGAGGTTAGCGCAAACCTCAAATTCATTGGACTAGGGATTCCGAGAAAGAGGAAATCAGGAGGAGGAAGAATCAACAGATAAAACTACTTACCAAGTCAAATCTATAGCAACCCTTTTGGGTTTCCACCGTTCTTCACATTGTTCCCCAAAAATTTCCCCAGAAATCACCTTTCGGGTCGCCCTCTCATTAAAGAAAATGTTTGGGATGATAGAAGATTGAATTTTGGTTCCAACACACTTCATTTCATTGAAAATGGATAAGAATAACTCGAGATAAGACCGTTTTATGATTTGTTGTCCTGGGTGGCGTTAGTCACGGTCGCGATGTCGATGTAGCATCGCGGGTCGTGGTGTCGACGCAGTGTCACGGGTTGCCGTGTCGACACGGTATCACAGGTCATGGTGTCGATGCAGTGTCGCGGGTCATGGTGTCGACGCAATGTCATGGGTCACGGTGTAGACCGCGATCGCGGTGTCAACGAAGCGTCGATCACGGTGTCAGCCGCGGTCGCAGTGCTCTGTATATGTTTATTAAAAAGGGAATAACTCTCTCATTTTAACTATAATTTAGTTCATTTTTTTATTAGATTCATAAGTAAATTCTCTACAATCCTACAATTTTATTTTGATAAAATTCTTAGAGGAAAAATTATTTATTAATTATTTTCTTCAATGTCATTAAATCTCTTCTTGCATACATGTATGGGTCAATGCTATATTAACTCCAACTTGGATCTTTATAGTATGCTTAAGTCACGATTATGAATTTCCCAAACAAGTATTTAAGGTTACCAAAGTTAAGACAAAGCACAAAATAGAATATTACTAACAAAAGTATGCAAATCATTAAGATTATCTTAAAACTCTAGGATTACCATCAAAGCTAGGAATGGGTTGTAACAGTTTCACTTCCCAAACCTGCCTACAATTGACTTTCCTTATTCATTTCTAATTAATGCAAATATTAATTCTTGTCCCAATCGAATTGAACAAGTGAAACAAAAAACTTTTTCTCACAAATTGGGAAAACTCAACATTGCTTGTTTAGTCCAAGTGAACCGATTGGTTCACTAGAGTGAACCAGTTGTCTCACTAACCATGAGCCAATCGGTTCACCCAGTGAAATGATCGGTTGGTGGTCCAGATTATGCAGAACACAGTCAATTTAGTTCTCAATCAATTTGAGACTCTAATAAGTTGGTTCAACACTTGAACTTGATGATTCTAAGTCAAGTCTATTGATTGAATGTTTGATTGAGTACGTAAACACTTTAGTAATCAATCCAAACATCATTCTTGGATAAACTTCTCTTCTAGGTTAATCCTTTGTGTGTGACCCTATAGGTCTCATTTCATGTTGGCAGTGAAGTCCATAACTAGCTTATGACATCACAAGCAAAGAGCGGTACCCAGTCGCACATCAGTGCTACCCAAGTGTAAAGGAATGTTGGAGAATAACTTTCAATCCTACAGTCTATGATTGGTGTTCTATTGAATGTATAATTCCTTTGTCTTTGATATATTGAATGAACTCAAGGGATGGAGTTGTCATCCTTTCAACGTTCATTCATGTTTCTTTAACTAGAGCAGACTGTCTGAGATATATGTGACACCAATATCATATTGTAACACCCCTGACCTGGGTTATGCTTTAACCCTAGGTGTTTTGATTAAGAAAGATGATTATAATTTTAATCTTATCTTGTGAAAAGTAATTAGGCCTCATTAGGAACTTATGTTTCAATTTTGGTCCTGTTTGAACAATGTTGAAGCAATGTTTGCTTATTTTGGACTAAAGTGCAAATTACCCAAGTTAAGGGGATAACTTGCAAATGTTACATAATAATATGTTCCTCTGATGTTAAGACATCATAATAGTGAATATGATGTAGTAGTATGGTTTCTACAAGCTTGGACACCAAGATAAAGCTTGTTGGATAATGTTTGTGTATTAAAACCTAGTTTTGGTGTAAAGTGCAATTTACCCAAAACCTAAGGTTCAATATGCAAATTACCACTTCAATAAGGTCCCTAATGTTTCTTGGCATCATGTAGATAAAATAAAATGATAGGGGCACCTCATTTGAAATAAGTTGGAGGAGAGAGAATCTTGATATTAAAATAATCAAGATTTAATCCTAATTGAAACCCTAATTCAATTTAGGGCAAGAATGAATGTATTAATTAAAGGGATTTCAACAAAATTTAAAATGGTTGAGTTCAGATATGTGTGGTCGTCTTTTTTCTTTTCAAGAGCCATGAAATATCTCAAGGAGGTGGAATTTCCACTCACCTTATTATAAGGAAAAGAAATATCCACTAAGTCATGGATATTAATATAAAAAGGGTTAAGGTGCTTATTTTGCTTTTCTTTAAAATGTGGATAATTGAAGGGAATAAGAGGCCAATAGGATATCCTCGTCTCTAAGGAAGGAGAGGGGTCAAGTGTCAAGGGAATTTATGGGATAATTCCTACTTTCTCTCTCCTAATTGAATTTTAAAAAAAATTCACATATAAGCTCATTTATCCATAGAATGAAAGGGAATTTCGGATTTACTTTCACCCCTTGCTTGGAAAACGACCTTGGGAGCTTGGGAGCAAGAAGAGAACGACCCCCAACCTGTTGGTAAGTCCTTGACCTTCG
The DNA here is from genome assembly GCA_963693085.1 of Alisma plantago-aquatica. NCBI lineage: Eukaryota > Viridiplantae > Streptophyta > Magnoliopsida > Alismatales > Alismataceae > Alisma > Alisma plantago-aquatica. The sequence goes on along the minus strand of OY856409.1, from coordinate 1,694,145,716 downwards.
TTCTCCTTGATTCCATGGTGGAAATCGAAAATAAATTATGGATTTCTTCTTAATTTGATCTCCTCTTCAACCCTAGCCAAACTTTTCAAACAAAAGCTTGAGGAAGAGCCTAAGGGGAGTTGCAAAATCTTCATACACCATTGTTGGCGTGAGATTGGAGCTTTGGAGCTCAATTGGAGGTGGGATTTATAACTTGAAACCCTAACTTTGTTGTTGCATTCAATTCCCCATCAAATAATGATCATTTCTCTATTTACAAATATTGATTTGGTTGATTGATGCAATCTCCATGGAAATCACAGCAGGTTTTGTGGGTATAGAGCTTGATTATGATGACATAATCATAAGCATACACCTCCCCAAATATATAGACCAAACAGTTTCAATCAAATGTCCAAACGGTTTCACAAACCGTTTGGGAGCAAACGGTTTCAAACCGTTTGGAATGAAATAGTTTCACTAAACCACACAGAAACAAAAGGTTTAAGACCTTTTGGTGATGTTGACCAGGGTTGACCGTTTGAGTATTTGTTCATAATGATCTAGGTTAATGACCCATCAATTATTATTGATCAACTCCAATTGGTTCATGAGTTGAAGGTCCATCAATCACCTAAACCCTAATCGGGTTGATTGCTGATTTCATAAGTGGTTGAGTTTGAAACTTGCGTTGATTGACCCAAACGGTTTCAAAACCATTTGGGAATCACCCAAACGGTCTCAAGAACGTTTGGAGGTCAACCAAGACCATTTAGAGGTCTAGGGTTGAGTATGGTTAGGTATTTGAAGATTCAAACATATGGTATAAACCCTAATCGGCTAAGTGCTGAATTTGCAATTGAATGAGTTGATGCTTTGGGTTGATTGACCCAAACGGTTTCAAAACTGTTTAGAGTTCACCCAAATGGTCTCAAGACCGTTTGGGGGTTACCCAAGACCATTTGGAGGTCACCCAAGACCGTTTGGAGGTCTAGGGTTAGGTATGGTCAAGTGTTTGAAGGTCCGAAGATACCAAATTGAAATACAATTAAGTGCTGATTTGGTGACCAATCCTAGGATCTAAACTCTAATTGAATGACATGGCTAATGATGATATGATGGTAAAACGGTCTCAAGACCATTTTTAGGTCATCCAAATGATCCCAAGACCGTTTGGGGGTCACCCAAGACCGTTTGGAGGTCTAGGGTTGACTATGGTTAGGTGCTTGAAGATCTAAAGGTATTAAGTTGAAGTGCAATCAAATGCTGATTTAGTGATAAATCCAATGATCCAAACTTTGATTGATTGACTTGGATTTTGATGTTGACATGGGCAAACGGTCTCAAGACCGTTTGGAGGTCATCCAAATGACCTCAAGACTGTTTGGGGTCAGGTCATGCCCAATTTGGATGAAGGCTCAATGGTTTCAAAGTAACCAATCTCACATTGATTAATGTTGAAAGATCAACGATTCCAAACCCTAATCCAATTGATTCAAACCCTAATTGATGATCAATTGAGGGTCCATTGAGGGTCAAATCAGTTGAAGGTTGACCTATTTAACTTAATTGACGTATGGTGATAGGTCCAATTGATGATTGCTTACATGAATTCAATGGTTGAAGGATTCAACATTGGAAACCCTAATTTAATTGGAGTGGTTGAGACCCTTTTTGGTCCTTGCGGTTTTGAGGGGGTTTGGACCAAATGATCTCAAGACCATTTGAGTCCAAACGGTCTCAAGACCATTTGGGACCAAACGATCCCAAACCATTTAAAAAAAAAAATTGGCCATTCTATTCATCCCGTGGCCTAGGCTCGATCCTGGGACCTCTCGCTAACAAACCGAGTGTCTAACCATCTTGGAATCTTCTATTAGACAATCCCAAACTGTTTAGGTGCATGCAGTTTCAAAAAGTCAACTTTGGCAAACGGTCTACATCACCTACTTTACTAAATGGTTTTGTGTTTTCAACCAAGATCGTTTGAGGTATGATTGGTCAAGACCATTTGAGGTCTAAGTGACCAAGATCATTTGGAAAGTAATTAATCAAATTATATGAACACATAAAGTGAATAAAGGTCAATGGTTTAAGTGGTCAATTACATGATGTAAATCAATGGTGTTTATAATAATGGTACTTTTAATGAGATAGGGTGATTAGTACCCTTCAAGTAGCTAAGCCCTAATGATCATGGTGATAATGACATAACCCATGATGTCAATTCTTCTTCAAGATTTAGTTGACTTAGCTTAATCTATGCTGAAGCAAACATCATCTTGTAGAAGATGAAAGAGAAGATTTCCTACATGATTGATAATCAAGTAAAAGACTCTCTATATGAATGAATGTTTAATTAGGGTATGAGCCTTCATAGTGAGATCATGAAACCCTAATTATGAGGGTTAATGAATCATAACCCTAACTGAGAATATTAAAGGAAGTAATCTTACTACATGATAATGGTATGGTCTTAATTCATAGTGATGGTATGATAAACCCTAATTCAGGGTACTTTGATGATCACTCCTACTTGGGGTGAATAGTAAACCCTAATCTAGGGTGATGTGAGATGAATAGTAAATCCTAATCTAGGGTGATGTGATGTGAATAGTAAACCCTAATTGTGGGTTATGGAATAAGAAACCCTAATGGAGGGTGATGACTCGAGAAACCCTAATTGGGGGTGATGTCATTAGAAACCCCGATTGGGATGAACAATAAGTCTAATTATGGTTTATTGAATATGAAACCCTAGTTTTAAGTGATGTTATGTGGAACCCTGATATTATGATATGGTGTAAGACTCAATTCAGGGTGATGTCATGTGATGATATATGAAACCCTAGAGATGGTTTAATAGCCAGTACACCAAAGAGACGTGTGGCTAAAATAATTAAATAAGATGAATATGTTATAGACATGAAGGATAGGGTTGATGAACCATGTAAATGATAAGGTGGTGATTTTAATGAATAAGGATCTAAGAGATAAGATGATGCCTAGATCCTTGTACAACCATCTCTATACATGAGTAATAGCCTATACACCTTACAATGATGAGGACATGAAACTTTTAGGAATGATGTATGATATACTAAATAATTATGTGGATAACATACTAAGAGTTGAAATACCTAAAATAGTTGATAATGGTTTATCCTATATCAACAATGTCTATCAGTTGGTTAAGTCCATATCATTAATGACAATTGGAGAATTCTAATGTGCGACCCATGCACCATATGATGAAAGTAACAAGTTAGTGGATAAAGTATTAAGAGGGAAATACCTTAATACAAAGTTAGTTGATTAACTTAAGAATATGGAAATGAAAAGAAAGTGATACATTCAGATATGATAGATATCACATTATGCATTTCATTGTAGACTTATCTTGATGAACCTCTAATCCAATACTATTGGTTAAGAAACACATGAAATGTGTGATATGCAATCGTTACAATAAAGATGTGATGAACTCAATGTACTTTGATAAATGTTTACCCATATACATGGAGAATGGGGTAAGCTAATCAATGAGTATAATGTAATTATATCATGACAAGGATGAGAAATGAACTCATGCTTTGAATTGATGATAATTAATAATACATGATAAGAATGGTAATCATAAGAAAACACTTATGATATCTTGGATGCTCCTAGAGGTGTGGAGTAATACATTAGGGTTGAACTAATAATGTGAGCATGAAACCCTAATTAAAGCATGATGGGAAACCCTAACCCTAATTTTAGGTAAAGGGAATGAAAAACCCTAATTGATAGATAACCCTAATCCTGATATAGGATGGTGGTGTTACTAATGTTTCATATGATGTCACAAATGACTTACATGACTATTATCATAACCATGTAGACATCATGAGATGATGAACATAGCCAGATATGAGCTATGACTTTCATATAATTAACATGTTGTATGGCCTTATGTGCCTAATGTTGTTGTTGCTTAGTAAAAGTAACAAAATGTGCATGAACCTTATGAGTTCCATGAGTAAGTTGTTGCCTAGTGAAAGGTGGCAAAACATTTAATAGGCTTTGAGAGCCATGTGAGATACTTGTGTAACAAGTATTATGCATACCTCGGTCTGAGGACCCATAGGTAATAGTTACCTAATAAATGGTAACAGTGATAGTGATGAATTGAGGGTATGAATACCAAAAGTTCATAAGTATGATAATGATGCTGCTGAGGGAAGTGAACTTTCAAAGAAATGAAATGAGGGACTGAGATCCCAATGTCTTATAAAGACTGACAAGTGATTGATGAAAATAGTACTTGTTTCTTAATGGCATTTTTCTGAATAAGTAATGTTTGAGAACTTGACTGATGCTAAAAGAAAATGATAATGTACTTAATTAATCAAGTGAAATCATATCATGTAGAGCCCTGTCCATAGATCCATCATCGTCAGCAATAGGTGATGGTGAAACGGGTGCTGTGCGGCAAAACCCAGACACAAATTTTGAATATGTGGGGGCAATGGGCGATTGTATCCTGACGTCCTAATGAGGGAATTGATGAAAGGTAAACAACAAACCTATCAATCATTCATTACTTGTACCGGGATGGATGTATCACAAATCCCACGATGATTGGGACAGATGCAGTACACATCTCCCAATAATGTTAATGCTAGATCGATGGAGATAAACATGAGATCTCACGATCACTAAGAGAGTACAACACACCACTGTAACTCTAATAGCGAAGTTGCCAATATACCCAGGAAATCTATATATATAGCAGAGACACAAGATGTCCTGCATGTAATCTCGGGATGACCGAGATATGGGAGGTCTTGGTAGCCAGCTCTACCTTTGACCTTGTACGGTACCGATTTCGACTTCGCAATGGTCGGTTGGAGCACGTGAGGCATACCTCATCTCCTTAGGGAATAAATGTGATTGTAAAATGTAATCAGCCGTATAGCATATTTGCTTAAGGATTGAATACGGAAAATTCATTGGCTGATGTTACATTTGTTTTATGCATTTTCAGTTGATAAATGTTATTCATATAGCTTTACATTCATTGCAAGCAGATGCATGAAATATGAATCTACCATGAGTAGATACAGTGCTCTCCTTAAGAAAGGATATTACTTTACTCTGTTCATTCAATGATTAACATTGTTGTTAATATATCAGAACTCCTGCTCAATTTCATTATAATAAACTGCTATAACAATGTTTTGGTGGAGAGTTATATCTCCCACTGGGGAAATTTACAGTTGTCTCACCCCCGTGGGATCTAATGTTTTTAGGTGGATGCAGACGAAGAAGCAGAAACACTATAATAGAGAAAGATCAACAACAGCATCAGGGACATCATTAATGTCTCAGGTGGAGACACTGTCTGTAAAGTTTTAGTTAGTAGTCCTATGTGTCGTCTTTGTACTCTCAGGTCCTCAGAGTCAGTAGATAGTGTTTTTATCATCGACTTGAGATTTTGGCTTGATGCCTCGAGGTTTTATGCTGTCTGTATATAATGTTGAATAGGACAGCTGATGTTGTAATCCTCGAGAAGAGAGGGTACAAGTTATGTACTTTTGAATCAGGATGTAAATATTATACTTTGGTTCTTAATGGAATATTTTCCTATGTTTGGATCTCTTTGTAAAAAGTTTTAATTTTTAGTGATTTTCCGTAATCCATTGCAAATGATTCACTTCCGCTTAGTTAATCTTGTTTTCGCGAGTCGATCGTTACAATTAGTGGTATCAGAGCCTTAGGTTCGCTGATTCTACAACGACATAGGACTAAGGTAGTAGAGTCTATTCTAGTGTCTTCCAGTGTATCTGACAGTGTCTTCTACTCATATAGGAGGAGAAGAACTTGAAGATGACTGGGTCACATGAGGAGTTTGCTGCAGAAAGCTGCAATGTTGCACTAAGAAGAGGTGCAGGGGAATAAGCAAGAGAGGGACAATTGCTTGAGAATCCCCTAGTTAATCCAGATGTGATAAGAAATCCTTCCCTAGGTATCACTATTGGGGAACTCAGGGAAACCATGATGTATTTAGTGGATCGAGCACTAGTAATACAACCTAGATTACCAGCCCCCAATGATGATGTTTTAGACATCAACATGATATGTAATCCACAATAGCAGGTTGAAGCAATGGGAAATGATGAAGTTCTAGACTTAGAACAAGTCTGTGCTCAACCTCAGCCTGTTGAATCAATATATAGTGATGTAGGGAATAGAATACAACATGAAATCAGGATCTGCCACAAGTGCAGGGAACCTGGACATATCAGAAGGTTTTGCCCAGAAAAGAAAAACAAGATGATGATTGAGAAAAGGCCTATATAAATCCAGGAATAGAGGCCTAGTAGTTCCAAAAAGGGAAAGACTTTGGTATCACCAGTACAACCAGGACCTAGTGCACCAAGGCAATGGTCATATAGAAAGGGTAAAGAACCCTCTAGACCATACCTGGCACCCAGAATTTGCTACCTATGTAGACAGGTAGGACATCTGGCAAGAAATTGCTCAGCTAGAAATGTTATGGTGAATCAACCTCTGAGGAAGAATCAGCATGAGGCAGTGAATAATCCACGAATCGTGACAGGTTAGACAAAATAATGTCATTCTTATATGTCTTTTTATGGTTTCCTAAGTTAAATGAGAAGGTAATTGACTGCGTTTTCCTTGATTAGTCCTATGAGGACTTACATTTTGCATAATAACATTATAGATGTTTCATGTTTCTCTTACCTCTATGAGAAGAAGATGAGGTATTGAAGAGATGTATGGATAAAATCCAGTAATGATTCTTATTTTTTTTGTAATAATATGAAAAGGAAGAAAAATGATAGTATACAAGTGCATACTGCCTTATGTCATTATTTATATATGCTGGCCAAGTATAAAACTATTGATGATAAAGTGAGTATGGAAACTCTTAGATTGTAATCTTTTTGATTGCTCTGATCAAGTAGTCATTTTGATACAATCTAATGAGTATCATGAAATAAGAAATATGGAATAAATAAATGTGTCCTATCCTAAGTATAAGAAAGAGAAATTTGAGATAACCTCATATGAGCATGTTTGTATGAGGAAATAAAAGTATAATCCTCATAAGATAAGAATGAGAATAAGGAAGATAAACCCTGCTCAATAAAGTGTAAGTATTATAAAGATCCTTTCCATAATGTGGAAATGGAAAATGTGATGAGATCCTAAAATGATCATAAACATGTTAGATAATAATAAAGAAAGGAATAATGTCATGTAATCATCCTTATAATTCCTATGCTAGGGCAAGGGAACCTAGGATGAGATAAAGAGTAAATGCTTCATGAATAGTTGAAACCACATGAAATAATAAGAGGAATATGGATCCTTGTTATCTTTCCTTTCAGGGACATGACAATCAAGTGGGTCTTAGGACACTTGATGTGCATAAGATAAAAATGTTCATGATGATGGATACTTAGAAAAGTATCAGTTTACCTTGGACCTTGGTTTCAAGTAAAAGATATATGTAACAAGTGATGTCCCAAGAGGAAAGGAAGATAAAGATCTGATGTGTTTTTAACACATGTAATAGATACCAAGGTGAGGGATCCTGGTATCTAAAGAAATATCAGATGATATATGTTGATTACCTAGAATGGTTAACTATGAAATCAGATTGATCATGCAAAATATTATGAACCTCACATGTTAGGGGTTTATGCTTTGCACAAACATAACAATTAATGATATCTTTGAGATAAGTTCTCAATTGATAAGTAACCTTTCCTTATGACAAGAGAATGTACAACTAATGAGATAGTTAGTGCTAGTATAAGGAAAGTTAGTATGGTGTTATCAGGTGAAATGACACGATCAGAGTATGAAAAGACTTATAGTCTCAAGTAGATGACAGAATATAATTGTAATCTTGAAAGAGAAATACTGAACTAACTAAGGAACATGGGAGTATATGCTCCATGTGAATCATTCCATGATAAACTTGTATGGAATAACTTTGTATTGATCAAAACTCTATGGTGTCCCCATAATAATGAAATTTTATGTGATGACATGATGATATGATGCATGAATACTATCTATTTTGCTTTATCTAGGGATTTTGGGGACGTAATCCTTATAACGGGTGGATAATTTGTAACATCCCTGACCTGGTTTATGCTTTAACCCTAGGTGTTTTGATTAATAAAGATGATTATAATTTTAATCTTATCTTGTGAAAAGTAATTAGGCCTCATGAGGAACTTATGTTTCAAATTTGGTCCTGTTTGAACAATGTTGAAGCGATGTTTGCTTATTTTGGACTAAAGTGCAAATTACCCAAGTTAAGGGGCTAACTTGCAAATGTTACATAACAATATGTTCCTCTGATGTTGAGACATCATAATAGTGAATATGATGTAGTAGTATGGTTTCTACAAGCTTGGACACCAAGATAAAGCTTGTTGGACAATGTTTGTGTATTAAAACCTAGTTTTGGTGTAAAGTGTGATTTACCCAAAACCTAAGGTTCAATATGCTAATTACCACTTCAATAGGGTCCCTAATGTTTCTTGGAATCATGTAGAGCAAAGAAAATGAGAGGGGCACCTCATTTAAATTAAGTTGGAGGAGAGAGAATCTTGATATTAAAATAATCAAGATTTAATCCTAATTGAAACCCTAATTCAATTTAGGGCAAAAATGAATGTATTAATTAAAGGGCTTTCAACCAAAATTAAAATGGTTGAGTTCAGATATGTGTGGTCGTATGCTCTGCAAGAGCCACGAAATATCTCAAGGAGGTGGAATTTCGACTCACCTTATTATATGGAAAAGAAATATCCATAAGTCATAGATATTAATATAATAAGGGTTAAGGTGCTTATTTTGCTTTTCTTTAAAATGTGGATAATTGATGGGAATAAGAGGCCAAGAGGATACCCTCGTCTCTAAGGAAGGAGAGGGTTCAATTGTCTAGGGAATTGAGGGGATAATTCCTACATTCTCTCTCCTAATTGATTTTTTTTAATAAAATTCACATATAAGCTCATTTATCCATAGAATGAAAGGGAATTTCGGATTTACTTCCACCCCTTACTTGGAAAACGACCTTGGGAGCTTGGGAGCAAGAAGATAACGACCCCCAACCTGTTGGTAAGTCCTTTACCTTCGTTCTCCTTGATTCCATGGTGGAAATCGAAAATAAATTATGGATTTCTTCTTAATTCGATCTCCTCTTCAACCCTAGCCAAACTTTTCAACCAAAAGCTTGAGGACGAGCCTAAAGGGAGTTGAAAAAGCTTCATCCACCATTTGTGGCGTGAGTTTGGAGCTCTGGAGCTCAATTGGAGGTGGGTTTCATAACTTGAAACCCTAACTTTGTTATTGCATTCAATTCCCCATCAAATAATGATCATTTCTCTATTTACAAATATTGATTTGGTTGATTGATGCAATCTCCATGGAAATCACAGCAGGTTTCGTGGGTCTAGAGATTGATGATGATGACATCATCATAAGCACACACCTCCTCAAATATCTAGACCAAACGATTTCAATCAAATGTCCAAACGGTTTCACAAACCGTTTGGGAGCAAACAGTTTCAAATCGTTTGGAATGAAACAGTTTCACTAAACCGCATAGAAGCAAACAGTTTAAGACCGTTTGGTGATGTTGACCTGGGTTGACCGTTTGAGGATTTGTTCATAATTATCTAGGTTAAAGTCCCATCCATTATTATTGATTAACTCCAATTGGTTCATGAGTTGAAGGTCCATCAATCACCTTAACCCTAATCGGGTTGAGTGCTGATTTCATAAGTGATTAAGTTTGAAACTTGGGTTGATTGACCCAAACGGTTTCAAAACCATTTGGGAATCACCCAAATGGTCTCAAGACCGTTTGGAGGTCTAGGGTTGAGTATGGTTAGGTATTTGAATATTCAAACATATGGTATAAACCCTAATCGACTAAGTGCTGATTTTGCAATTGAATGAGTTGATGCTTTGGGTTGTAACAACTGGGACCACTGCCTATGGCTCTAGTAGGGTTTCAGGAT